>UYYA01003933.1:159886-237055 GCA_900624975.1 Angiostrongylus costaricensis
ATATATATAGGACTAACACAGACCATAAAGTGTGATGCAGCCGCCTTCGAAGAAACTAAGAACAAAATGCCCACTACTTGGAAAATGAGCAATGAAAGTTTTGTCATTTTATACTAGATTTCATCGACTATAGATAGGGACGTTGGCTTTGTCATCCATTCATTTTCCACTCATGAACTATTCTGTTCTTCTTGCCGTTCTAAGTTTTCCACTATCACAAAAACACTAGTGTGGTCCACTACTACACACAAAGATCAGCAGCCAGTGATACGAAACTAGATATTAAGATTCAGAATCGAAGAAACTGGATAGGAACATTGCATTGAACACGACGACCAAATTACGAAACCGCTTCCATCGGATCCCTTATTTCATGGAAATCACTCTTGGAAATAAAAAAAAGTAGAAGGATTATCATCTCCAGAGGCGAGAATCCATAAATAGTACAGCTTATGCGGAGATCGGTCATATGATTGTCAACAAGAGATGGAACTGGTTCGACATTGACATCTTTCCATCGTTTTGCACCGTCTTTGTGTTTTTCGTACAATGATTCACTTTCATCGCAAAATGAGAACGGGGTACAGTATAAGTGTGGAAAGAAGGTAGGATATACGTAGCGAGTCCACTGCTACTATTGCTTAATCCACTTACGACTGAAACTATGGAGATTTGACGGAAGACTAAGATATGACGACAGAAGACCTCTAAACCCGTGCTCTTTAGATGTCATCAACCCGAATACAAACAGGGAAACATTAATCTGGCAGGAAAGAAAACCTCCTGAAAAGGATAGATACGGCGATACTACGTTAAACAAATGGACATCAACGCTATTTGCAAATTTGCCTTGTAGCAAAATGTACATCGATGTCAACGGAGGAGGATTTGTGAAGGTAACGCAATGCTGTCGTTGTCTTCTCGATGTCTTCACGAGACAAAATTCCGCTTTCTGCACCACTAGGCGAGTGACAATTTCTCGCTGTAGCAAAGAACCAATGACGGAGAGATTTTGTTCAAATTTCTTTGCATTCATAATATCTTTACCGGACCCTACCATTCCCGATAACACTACCAAGCATCCTTCCTGCAGATGTTCGAGTTGCAATTATAGTCTTGAGGCCCGGCACACCTCCTGGCGTAGACAATGTTTCCAGTGATCTTTTACAATCTCGGAACCATCACCTACACGCTCTTCTTCTCAAAACATTATCCATTACTATTACCACATGCCGTCATCGCATCTAGACTTCGTGCATTGGGTACGTTTTCCTCGCATTCATCGTCCACAAAGTTCTTCGAAAAATTCGCGTGTTGTTTCTTCTGATGCATGAGGATTTCCTTTTCTTTACGAATACTGTAAAATGTAGATCGAGCCGATTCTGTATTCGATATTGGAGACAGCAGAACTAAGGCGTTCCCAAGCGAACTGGAAGAGAGCATTGAGGAAGAAATCGGATAAACATTTTGCTTCTTGATGGACTGTTGATGGCATCCTCCATCCTAAATAAACTCTTTCTGCGTGATGATGGATAATTCCTCTCCAACCTTAGCTCTGCTGACGATTTTGTCATCTTTTCGAAGACTATCGCAGAATCATAAACAGTGTTTACTGAGTGAAGGAGGGAAAAAATTGGACGGACAATCAAATGGCAAAATAGCTAATCCATGAAGAATGAGTAGTACGAAGAAAAAATACTATATTCCTAAATGGATCATCGACTGGAAAAACGACCTACTATAACCTATCGGGGAGAGTAGAATGGTAGAAAACGACGAGCAGTAACGGACGCCTTCGGGCCTCTAACAGAGGTCACTTGTTAGCTTACTGACTCGATAACTTTCACAATTCTTCTAGCTCTGTACTAGGTAGTAGAAACATATAAAACATAAACAGAAACATAAACATGATACATGAGCTACATCGACGAAGCTACTCGCAGTATATAGGAACTCATACATGCCTTTTGGAGGTGAACTGCTACACTCAACACCTGGGTATGTTTTCACAGTTCACAGTTCAAATCTTCGAATGTACCACCTTCGAGACCCAGCAGAATAAAGAAGTAAACAGAATTATTCTGTTGAGCATTCAAACGGGAAGAAGATAGCTGAACGGAAAGAATAATTAAGTGGACCTCGAGAAATCAAGACTTTCTGTTGGGAAATCATGGAAAAGATGAATGAACGTGTTCATTACACACATTAACTGGCTACCATCAGAACTGAAATCAAAATTCAGGTCTCCGAACCGTTGCCGAAGCAACGTACGAGTCCAGTCACCTTCACGAATGAAGATTGAAAGGTAGGGCGAATGAAAGACGTGTTCAGATCCGAAATACACGTAATAACGAGTCATCTGTGTATATAAGTAACATAAAAGCTATCCCGGCACATTATTTAGTGAAGCTGAATGATTAAGACTCTTATAACCGTACTTGGTGTGGGCAATTCAGGCACAGGAGGGAGAGATGGCTGCCGTTGAGATGATGGAGGCGGAAGGGAACTGAAAATGAAAGCGTTAAACGTTTTCTTTTTAAAGTGGAGCTATTTTACGAGAAGTGTTACGTAATAACAGGATAGCCAAGATTGAAAAACAATTTAAAATGTTGTATGATCGACATCCTTCTTTAGCGATTGGCGGCTTCTGAACCACCGAGGAAAGAACAATCTCAGTTCACACGAGATGCCATTTCATCCGCAGTTAAAAACTTCGTCAATCACTAGGTTCCACATTACGAAGAATTCCACCTACCGTCGCGCCATCTCATCCAGCTGTCTCCGCACAGGAGTGAAGTCGTACGTTCCATTAATGTAATTTTGAGATAGTGCCGGACCAAGCACTTGAGGCGCCATAGAGCTGAAATTTTCAGGAATAGACCGCATCGGGACTTCCTATCCGCTTTTTTGAAAAACATGACAACAAAACATTAAATTTTCTATTTCGAAACCGACTTTCTCTAAACCTCGGTGTGACTAATCAATATGTATTCTTTCTTGATAAGCTTGCACGGGGTTGATAAATATATTTATTTTCGGCTAAAGCCGAAAATAAATATATTTATCAACCCCGTGCAAGCTTATCAAGAAAGAATACATATTAAATTTTCTCTTAAAGCAGAAATCGACGAACAACAACGGTCGAATATACTGAAATGAGACTCCTGTAGAAATCGCATCTCTTCGAGGATTACCATTGAAGAGACGATGTTAAAAAAGCCTAACTACCGGAATGGGTAAATCCAAGGTTTATAGATGGATGGTTTATATATGGGGTCCAAGGAAAAGGTTTATAGATGTTGATGGTTCTATCCTAGAGCATGGCCTCAAAATCGATCAATAATTTGTATTTAATATCAACCTTATTTTCGAACACCTGCCGTGCACAGTGATCATGAAATTATCCAAGGAAAAGAAGAAAACCTTGTCATTGAGGACTGGCGATATCTGTCCGGGCGACTACTCTTGGTCATCTGGCTTTGCTCCATCAGGTTGTCGATCATCTGACTTTGTGCCATCGCCTCACTGCCCGCGTCGCGAATGCCCAGACAGAATCCGGCGGCCGTCGACTGGGACATCGCTGGAGGGCGACTGACGGTAGGGAACGTACCTAGATTAGTTCTTCATTCGGTTGCCATCGACTTATGAGCATTACCAAAGCATACACTACTAAATACACCATTTTAAAACGACACAGGTCATCGTACACCATTAAATTTCTCCATTATTTTTCAGTTATTTTCCTAAACTGCATTGATTAATGGCTACAAGCACTGCCTACATCATATACTATTGTTCCTCTGAGTTTTCTCCTTCCTTAGAGGGATTGATAGATGAAATGGCTAGATAAAACGACATCAACCACAATGATGCTGAGATATTTGCAAAACTTCGTACTGTAGGTGTCTGCGGTGGGGAAGGAACGCGCTATTACCCTTTCCGGGGAGTGACGCGTTCACCACCACACCATGCGGGTCCTTCGTTTTACCTCTCTCTAAGCTACAATTTAACATCTAACTGACATACTTCCACGAGAAATACGGCTTCTATGTCATGATTGTCGCATTCAAAACCGAAGTACCACACCATGGCAATGCTTCGAGCAATTTTGACATCAAATTTTGGGATCAAGTACATTGGGATTACGGACTAGAGTTCCAAGTCTTCTTTTTTCTACTATGATATTAGCGCCAGTTCTCATTTTTTCAAGACTTCAAATTGCACTATAACGGAAATACCCACTAGTGATCATGCTGGTGTTCAGCGGCAACATAGTCATCGACTGACTCATCTTCTCAGCGAATTTCAACTTGGACTTCGGTACGAGCGAGTGCGGGAACTCTCCACCCGGTCTCACCGGTGTCGCCAGGATCGTCTCCGTCCATTGGGCTTCCAGTTTCGGCTTTCTAAAACACGACATTTTTGGGATGGGATAAAAAGGCACAATTCACAATAACCAGTGCTTGTCTTCCTCTCAAGTATACAGGATTATAATTTACGACAGGTTTAAGCAGCTCATTCACAACGACATAACCAACATAATATAATTTGTTATATTATTTTGACGTCCATGTGTATTACGCTTTTTTTTCAGATCTTAACAACCGTTGTTAGCAATCGTACGGTAGGAAAATAAACAAGATTTGAAACTTTACTTGAGATGTTCGATGCGGAGATCGAGTTGTTTTTGCTGGAAAGGCATTGCGAACTGCTCTCGGCCTACCATTTCCAGCCATGATATCAGCGAAAGGTCAGTTGATGATAGCCGAGGCCGATTCGACAGGATATCAGTTGGATGAGGACCGTTCTCAATACCTGAAGCACCGGCACACTTCAGATGAGTTTCAAGGCACCGTTTAGCTTCAGCAAGACCTTCGATGAGCTTTAGATCGACTCTTCTTTTTCCAAGTTCGCAACAGATTTTCTCATTTATCCGTCTATAACAGAAGAGCAACAAAATCACTGAATTTAATAAAATAGATTGTATTTTCAAAACTGTTGACTTAGCGAATGGAATATAGGGCTTGGTGACTCGTCAGTACGACCTGATGGATGGTCTGTGCCTTGCGGACGGAGCGCTATGCTATAAATTAGCCTATCTCTGAATGTTATTGAAAAGCTAACGAAATCTCATAAGATGATAATGTTTGTTGAAAAAGTAGAGGTACCGGACTACAAAAACAAAGCCTTTCAACTAAAATATCGACCCACTGGCGAAGACGCCTAGATTTTCGCCACGTGAGGTACACATTGAAGTCAACGGACGCAAACTGTTTCGACGCGAAAGAGACCTTTCCTTTTTTGTACTTGTCTAGTAACTGGACTTTTCCATCTATTCTCTGCGATGATGAAACTCGTCCATCATCTGAACGCGGTGCTATCGTCCTTTGGAAGGTTTGCTAAGACATACGGGACTACTGCTAATTTTGCGGTGCATAGGGTTAGGAATATGCCTAATTTTTCCAGACGCATTATGAGGGCAGAAAAATTAGACAGAATCAATTAGATCAGACAATTAGATTTTGTAGTTAAATAAGGGCAGACGGAAGCTTCTCATCGATTACGTCTGATGGGACACCTGCGTTGAAAAAACTACCGATTGGATACAAAAAATAAAGTAAATAAACTCTAAAATCAATAGAAAACTGAGCGACAGGCGAAACGAAGGACCCGCATGGTGTGGTGCTGAACTCGTTATCCCTAGGAAAGCGTAATATCGCGTTCGTTCCTCACCGCAGACGCCTGCGACCCGGAGTTTTGTCATTGTCATTGTCATTGTGGTTGTATCGCACATAATACCCTGCCGTGAAAAATTATAAAAGGCAGTAAATAAAAGGTAAACATTATGGTTTTCAACTACAGTCTCAGTTTAATTGGGTTCAATGTCGATTTGGTCTCACCAAATCAATCCCGTTGACGGGTGAATGAAGATAGCACTGATCGATAGAAAACCAGTTGAGAGACAGACAAACGCATGGTGACGCGCATGGTGTGGTGGTGAACGCGTTAGCTCCCGGAAAGGGCAATAGCGCGTTCGTTTCCTACCGCGGACACCAGCAGTCCGTAGTTTTGCAAATATCTCAACATCACTATGGTTGCATCAGACATAATACCCTGCCGTGAAAAATAATAAAAGAAAGTAAATAAAGGGTTGACATTATGATTTCCAAATAAACTCTTTTCGACAAAATAAAAGGCGTAAACTGCATGCATTTAAATCAATGCCTACCGTCACTTTTGTGCTCAGAAATTCAGAGCATATTTAAGTGGCTAGTGCTAAAATAATTATGGATTATGTAATAGTGAATATAATCACAAGCACATTTTATGATAAATGTTACTGCTGACGTTACTGATGCTTGGCCTTTAAAGCTCATGTCTTTCTTAAAAATTTTCAATATAGCGCTTATTCCTAACACAATAATTTATAGCTGGTTGAAGTGACCCTTTCAGCATAAGAAATTTGCACTGTTTTCCTTCAAGAGTTCAAACCTGAAATGGCCTGGAAGCATCGGTCAGGGAAGAAATACTTAACCCGCAATGAAGGGATGCTTCGACGGACTTCATGGTGGAGACGTCAGTCTTCATGATGGAGAAGGTCATTGAGGTCTACTACCAGTTGACCACCGAATTTGCAGCGTGTACATCCAGAAGGTCGGAAGAAAAGTGTATTCGTCTTGCACGACAACGTTCTAGCTCATGTTCCACATAACTTGAAGGACATACGCTATGAAAACCATCCTTAACCACCATATTCATCGCGCCTTCCAATGACCAACAATTCCCTTAAGCATGTCCACAATCTGAGCAAATCGCCAATTACTAAATCGCTCCAGATATCCCCTTAGGAAATTCGCAGCCTCTAAACTTCAGAATTTCCTGTTACCAAAATGTACGGACTTGTGTGCCGCTCACAAATTTTGCACATTCTAAAGAAGATATTTCGAGTTATAAAAGTGTTCTGTAGTCGAATGATGGCGTTCCGAGGTTACGGCCCAAGACCTGCCAGCCATTTCTCTAGCACCAATACAATGATTAACATCGTGATTTAGGATACTTTTTGCTCTCGAACAGTTGTGTGAAACAGTATGTTCTCAACTGGGTCTCCTGAGCCGAGAGAGTTCGATATTTTTGCTCGGAAGGTCGGATAAAAGCAAACGATGCTAAGAATCATTGCCATTATGGCACGAACATAGTCTCTAACCGGCAAATGATGACAGTCTGAAGATCAAGACTCTTGAGGCATCAGGGGAAGAAAATTTTACCGAGCCAGAAAATTGTCATCCCAACCGCAGTTTTACCGGAGGCACGCAGCAATGTTCGTGATTCATAAAGACAGACGATCCATGTGTCAAAGCAAGCAACGAAAAATCTAGTCAAAAACTGAATTATACCTTTTTCAATCAAATTGCTGAAAGGCAAAGCGAACTCATTTTTGGTCGACGTCTCATCGAGATTACATGGAAAGTGACGTATGTACTGATGACAGTTTTTTTAAAATCAAAACTTCATTTCATGGACGGCACTGTCATCGTTCTGAGACGAAATAACCAGGAGGAGGAGGTAGAAGACACCGAGATAAACTTCCGCATTCCAGTAGCAATGAATTTGGCAGGTTAGCTAAAGCAAATTGCAGCAAGCACTAATGGCATATCTCTAGATGAATGAAGGAAAGCCTCCTTCATGGTTTTATGATGTCCTCAACCCCGTAAGCTCTCTAGCCACGAAACATTTGTCGTTAATTACAGATAAAAACCAGTACTATCGTATTGAAATCGTGGATGAATTCTACTGCTTTCTAGGCTCCGCGAAATCAACGTCAGTCAGATATCTGTTAAGAGACGTATGATCATGTGATTTACTGTAATGGATATAATGACGTGATCCTTGGTAATGGAATTTTTCAACAGCACGCAAGGTTGTTACCAAACATTTATTCAGTTACTGTTTCGGCGCTTTCATCTTCTTCTCAGTCAGTGGCCGATAATGATGGATGAAGGATCGAAACGTTAGCCGAATAAATGTTTGTCGAAGCAGTTCTCTAGAAGATCTCTTTTGATGAGTAGTTTCCTTGACGTGGTGTTCCGGACCCTAAAAATTATAAAGTTTTGCCGGTAGTTGGTGCGACGACTCAGAAAAGTTTATGGTCTCGCCCGGACAAGTGACAGTCCTTGCTACTACGAGTCGGGTCCATGGCTATGTCGTCTAGGGTGTAGAACGATAGTATGGAAACTTTAGTACGTTGAAAAAATCTTAAACGAGACGGTGACGTTATAGCATGGCAAATTTCTTTCACAGGAAACATAATAAACATCGATGTTCAGGTTCTTGTTCTGCAATGGAGAAAATCAAATTAACCTATTTGTCTTAGAAAATCGAATGGCAGAAGGCAGGCATTCAGCGCTGAAGTGACGAAGTCCTCATTATTTGTAAATGAAAGGCTACGTGTCATATTTCACGAAGTTCAGTTGCCGGTTCGCATGTGATGTTTTTCGAAGTCGAGAGTAGATTCTGCCTCTTTGAACTTCGCCCACATGTTATCTTCATATCTCTCATGAGTCACTTTTCTTGATCAGCAAACAAGAGGTTGTTAGTACAACAGCTCAGACTGACTCTCAAGAGTCAGTGATACACTTCTAAAAAAGAAGAGAAATTCCTCGACGAACAAACGGAAATTGTACCGGCCATTATCTACAATTAAAATCAGCAGGTAAAAGAAAAGATACTTTGATGGTAAGGGGTTAAGGAAACAAGTTCTGCACTTTGAAAACATCTAAAAAGGCTGCTTTCTCTAGATGGGATTCTACAGCAGAGGATTCTCGTTCAGAAGTGGAGAAGCATAGTTCTTCACAAATACGGTGACAGGATAACGCTCCAGTTTACTAAAAGGCTCGTTTTTTGATTTCTCTACCCTCATCGTCTTCAACAGAAGAGTTGAAAATTGTAATCATCTGAATGGAGAATTTCTCTGCGATCAATAAAGGCCAGAGTACTCAGACGACTTCGAAGAAGTACAATAATGTGAAGTAATAGCTAGAACTTTTCATAAAAATAACATAGTGCTTTTCATGGTTGTTTCCAGTGAAAACATAGAGCAGGAGAAGAAATGTACTAGTGGAAGAAGAGCAGCATGAGACCTCATAATTTTGCTGACGTTTTTAACTCAACAGATTTCACGCTCATCAGTTAGCTTGAGATTGTCTCGATACCGTACCAACGCTCTTCTTGTCATCCCGAGAGACAATTGTGGGATCAACTTAATTGATTTTCAAACTTTTTAGAGAGAACCACCTAACAGAAAGCCTAAATTGTCCTCTTACTTAAGTAATTCGGTGTTCCTCATATCTACATCTCAAATCGCAACATTGCGACCTTCGTCATGCAAGGAACTGATGGCTTTATAGATGATGGTAACAAGAGAAGAGAATGAAATGAAGGTTGTAGTCTGGAACCGCAAAATTCGTAAGCAGTATTCATCCAAGTATCCGGTATGAAAAATGAAAAAATAAACTAGCGAAAAAAAATACACGGAAACCTTTAATTTCTCCGACAGCTTGTGCTTGACAGTAGTCCACGCAGCCTTCGTAGAAAACTCCTTTCGCGATAAGAGAAATCAAGCGATCATGAGTTGCATGATGCTCTCCCTAGATGAAATCAGTTCTAATCATAGTTATCAGGTTTAAAGGTCTAAATTAGACCAACAACGAAAACGAAGAATACAAGAGTCGTAGAAACTATGGTGCTTTACGACTGTCTCAATTAACTGAAGAGAGGTGCAACGAATACCTGCCGGTCTTTATCCTTTCCAGTAGTTGGCAGCAGATGAATAACGAGAGCTTGGATCTTAAAAATAGGTGCGAATCGATTTGTTATTTCTCCACATATTTTCTATACAATTTCCACTATCTTAATTTCCTAATAGAGAAATACAAACAAAGTTGTAGTTTCGCATCCTCCATACTAAGCTTTGTAATTCCATAAGACTGAAGAGATAAAGCAGTTTTCATCCATCAAAATGTATCTACGGTCCGAGAGAAGGTTGATTCGAAAATTCTGTGGATGCTGTGCATTGATCAATCCCCCTGAGCGATGCGCCATACATTCTACTTAATTAAGCATCATTTAGAGGTGATTGGATGCATGTCTGGCCTTTACAATGACTCGCGGTGGTCTAACGATGTATCGAGCCAGTGCTGCTATCTTCCCAAACAAGTCTGGTACCAATTTGCCAATCCCGGAGGAATTGGAGGCTTGGTGGGTCATGGGCGCGATGATCAATTGATTATTCGTGTGTGTTGAAGGGCGCCTCCTACCACTGCACCACATGACCCCTTGCTGAACGTTATGGATACAAAAACATTACAAATACAAAAACATAAAAACTCATTTGTGCTACCAAAGATAAGCGAAAGACTATGGAATTTCCTTAACAGATTTGGATGAAAAGCATGAAAGCATTAGAAGAACAAAGAATGTTCAGTTATTAATCCACTTACTTTATGAAAGCATTCCACTCTGGCCGATGAAGGATTCCAATTCTTGAAGTCGGCGTGCTCGGACAGTTTCGGGAGTGTGAGTAAAGCGCAGAGTTGACGATAGTCCTCTGGTGAGGGACAGATTTGCTCCAGATCCTTCAGACATTCAACCAATTCCTGAATCGCTATAATAAACTCCTTTGTTACTTCACGTAATAACGAAGACATTTGAAGAAGTTCAAGTTAATCTTCTTGGAGTTCATTAATCTGACTGAAATGCCACGATATTCGTCTTCCTATTATGAGGCACTTGACACAGTAATTTAAGACATGACCAGGAATCTGCATAGTGCACGAGGAGCACACAGATTCTGGTTGCACTAGAACGGCGGATAGCACCAGTTCTCCCAGGATATTTGCGAAAAAGTCTAATCTAATTGTCGGCGGAACGCACTATTTGTTTGGCATGCCTAATTTTCCACATCTTGGCACACACGGGTTTGATCGTCGACCTGAGTCTGAACTATGGATTCGTTTTTTGTGTTTGGTGTGCGGAATACCCTTAGTATTTTTCTCCCTACAGAGCCTCTAACAGGTTCGAGTCATCATGTCCAAGCCCTTGTTAGTTTCGAGTCCCCATACTGGAGAAACGACAAATTCAAAAATTCTAACATAAACACGTCGTTGTTTGTCCTTTTAATTATATTTTCCACACAATTAAAGCCCTGCCCGCAATCCCCTCCTATTCTTGCGCTATGACGCTGTTTCATTCATCACTTTTTAATTTGGACAGTCTTTGTGTGGAGCACGGAAGAAACGTCAGTAACGAACCCATTTTTAATGGGCATCGTTTTATTGACGTAGGAATGAAGGCAAACCGCACATAAGCTCTTTCGAAATCAGCCAACATTCCTTCCGCCTCATTAATGCTTGATACCATAAGACGACCATGGTTAGCAAAGCGAAAATGGTGCTGCTGCTGGTCATCGATCTTCTTCCATGTTAACTCACCCAGTTTTCGCAGAGGTTATCGAGGATGACTGCGAAAGATTCTATGGCGATATGGTAAAGCTTCGTCGAACCACTTTCCTCAATGAAAATCTGACTATGCGTACATATATATATATATATATATATATATATATATATATTTGCGCTTGGATGACCCGTCTTCATTGGTTGTGCGGGCCCCAGAATATTCTCCATTTTTCGGAGTTTTTCTGGCATAGCCATTGTGTTTACCTGGAACTTCAGGTGAGTCTGAGCAAAGTCTGCCACACATAGTCACAGCCACAGCCAGTCGTCGCCCTTGTTGATCAGAGGGAGAATTGCCACCATGCGACTGGTTTGATACTAGGACGGGGGTGGGTCCTGGTATTGCTGGGCTTCCGGATATATATCACCTGTATCACCTGTAGTCCCGTTGATCGTCGAGTGACTCGAGCGGGCATCAGTAAATCTTCCATTTTTTCCTGTGTGCAAGAGTAGCTCAGGGGTTTTGCTCGCTCTAAGAACTCGTCGAGCATCATATCTTTCTTCAAGGCTCTTCGTGAAGCACTCTGACCATCGGGTCGGTGGTCTTCCTTCAGTACATTTGACATCCCGAGGAATCCAGTCACTAACGGCTCTTGTTCATCGGTTGTCATACATACGCACTTTGTATCCGGCCCACCTTATCTTCGACTGTTTGGCGTACAGAATGGCATCTTTGATTTTTGATGGTTGACGCAGATCGAAGCTTCGGATCCCATCCCCTACTTGTGTGGAACGGGATACTCCTAGCATCGTCCTTTCGACTGCGCGCTCGATAACGCTGAGTAACCTTTCATCCTGCTTACGCAGCGACCAGGTTTCTGATGCGCACGTTAGAGCTGGAAGTACCGTTAAGTCGAAAAGGTGGGCACGGAGTCGGGTGGTCTTTGTCCTCTTCACTACATCCTCGATGCTCTTGAAAGCTCCCCAAACCGCTCGTTCCCTTCTGCTCAGCTCTGGAGCTAGGTCGTTCATCATATTGATTTCCCGACCTAAACAGACATAACTGAGGCGTTCGGAGATATTCGTTCCGTTGATCGTGAATTGGGCATGCGAAACCAATGCGTACCTCAGGAACATCGTTTCTGTGAGATTTAGTCGAAGACTGATTTTTCCACAGGTTTTATCAAAGTCGTCAAGCATAGTTCCGCTTCGCTAATGTTTGATGTTGTAAGGACGATGTCATCAGCAAAGCGAAGATAATGTAACTACCGACTATCGATTTTCACTCCAATATTATCCCACTCCAATGTTTGCATGACGTTCTGGAGGGTGGCGGTAAATAATTTTGGCGAGATGGTATGGCCTTGCCTGACTCCCCTTTTGACGTTAATGTTAATAACGTTGTAGTATGGTGAATAACTGACTAATGAATTAAGGAAGTCCCAGTTTACGGTGGTTCTGGGACTTCGGTTTTGAAATTTAGCGGCTTTTTCCCCTTTCCGCGAGAAACAGAATCTTGCGCGAAGGAGACGATGGTCTGATACCGTGTAGAATTTTGGGACAACAGCGGAAACGGTTAGGCAAAACCTTCTGTTTACTACGATGTGGTCTATTTCGTTATGGTACTCCTTGGGAGACTCTCACGTCCAGCGCTAAGGGTGGGGCTTCTGGAATTGCGAGTTGCCATGGATTGTCTTGGTCGCTATGATAAACTCAGAGAGCCGCTCACCCTGTTCGTTCCATTCTAATCCGTGGGTTTCAATGTCACGTTCTTGAGACGTTCTTCTTGGTCCAATCTTGGCGTTGAAATCTTCAATGATGACCTTGAATAATCTTTCGAAACCGACCTTCCCTAAACCTCGGTGTGACTAATCAATATGTATTCTTTCTTGATAAGCTTGCACGAGGTTGCACGAGATATTTATCAACCTCGTGCAAGCTTATCAAGAAAGAATACCTTGAATAATGTTTGGTCTTCTCTGTAGAACTTCTCTAAGAACGCTTCGACTTCTTCTTCATCATAGTTTGATGTCGGCGCGTAAACGACGAAGGTTGTCAAAGCCGGAATTGATCCACATTTTTTAATCGTAAATGTGCGATTCGGGTTGTAAGCTGTTCCAATGAATCGATGTTCACGGACAAATTCGTGCTGACGAGAACGCCGACGCCGCCGACTCCTCTACTGTTGCATGTTCCGAAGAAGTGTTCTTCTCTGGTGTCACAGACGGTGAATGAGTGGCGTCGTCTCGTCTCGACCAGGCCGATGACGTCGCACCTTATCCTTCTTGTTTGCATGAGTAAGTCTTCTATCGAGGACTCGGATGCAAGGGCACGTGCAATGTAGGCACAGATCGTCACCATAGTTCTTCGAAATCCAGGCAGCTTCCATTAGCCCTGAGATTTTAGCAGCCTCTTTGTACTCGTCCTACTCAACGCTGCGAAATTGGGGGCTCTTTCAGGGTCAGGAAAATGAGGCCCGTTTTTTTAAACTGTGTTTAGCATTATTGATACCCATGTATAGCGTGCTGGGCCCTGAACGTGAAGGCTGGGTGTATTCACGAGTAGCTTATCAGGCTCTTCCAGAGTGGAAATAGAGCTTATTTGCTGGAGGCGACTCCTAAGCGCCTCCATAGACTCCCAGTCACTTGGTTGCAGACTTTTTGCCGAATTGACTCAAAGAATATAATCCGCATAAGCAAGAACGCACCCACACAGATATGCATGAATATGCCTAGCAAATACAGAAAGTATGTGCCAAATCAGCGCAGCAGAAACAGGCAGTCCATCTACTGGATCCACCTGCGTCTCAGGGAAGCAAAGGTCGATTTTGGTCTGCGAATAACCCCCTGTCCGCCACCTGGGGACGCGCCACGTAGCCTCGCGGCTAACCGGCTCGAGAGCCCTCATATGAGGGAGATCCGTGGTCCGGATATATATATATATATATGTATATATATGTATAAAGGATAAATGGATAAAGGTCTCGTCGCTGATCTATCCCTGAGGGATGCATCATGCATTCGACTTCATTAAGCATCATTTGGAGGTAACTGAATGCATATCTGGCCTTTACAATGACTCGCTGTGGCCTTCCGATGTATCGGGCCAGTGCCGCTATCCCCGCAGACAAGTCCTGTACCAAATATATATATACATATATATAAACAATGGTAATAGTTGTATAAATAGCGACGAAATTTTGGTTTCCACGAGAGCTTTTCTCTCGATTGCACGGAACAGCCTCTTCGAGCAGATAAAGTGAGATAAGGCAGTCATTTGTTATCCCACGACACTTCAGCGAGTTTCTTTATCGTGTGGATGTGGTCTATTGCTTTGAGTTCTTTCCGGTTATTACTTGCATGCATGGTTCTCCTTCACCTAATGGTTTCTCTGTTAACAAATACTCGAGTGAAGAATTTACCGATAAGACACAGTGAAAAGATTAGGAGATAGCTGACAGTGCTTCTTGGATTTCTGCTCTTGTGCGGTAACACTAACCTGTTAACCTACCACTAATTAGGAACCTTAAATTCTGACAGGTGGAATGTAAACACCGAACGTGTTAATGAGGACTGGCGGTGGATTTCACAGATGTTTGGGCCTACTATCCGTAATGGGTGCTGTACAGTAATCTCTCTGGCCGAGAATACATGCAAGACTTCTAAACCGTTAAAGCGACATATTCGTCCCCGCTGACACCAGCCGTGGATGATTGCCTCTACTGTCCATTTGGAAGCTAACAGTGTTCAGTATGGAGTGCCGAAGGCTATCACCTAAGTGTAATTTTCGAGGTATCGGCGGGCGTTGCAAATTCTTTTCGCGACAAGTGTAACGTCAAGAAGTGTCCAATGTAAATTGGTGAATTCCTGAACCTATTTAATTGCTTCTAAAAGCTCGCCCTTTAGCACTAATATAAACGTGGTGGTTAATCCTGCCCATTAGCCACAGATGTTTTCGGGTAGTATCCCAAAGACCAGTTAAATATTTGAATAAATATCCCCAATATACAACACTATTGCAATTTCTTTAAATTTGTGGCTGTTCTAATTTGTTCGACAAAAAGGACCCTGTGCAGAGGCGATAGTTCGATTCCATTTAAAAATTGAGAACAACTGCAATAGCGGTTAAGGATAGCAACTTTTCCACACCAAACACTGGAAAGCGTTTCTGGACATGCGAGTTACACGGACGGTTTTGGTTACCAAGATGAACTTATACAGCCTTTTACACGGCTCATAGTATTTCTATCTGGGCTCGTAACGTGGAGTTCTTCAGGCATTGCTAAAATTCGCGCTTTGGAATTGCCAATGATAATTTTGTAGAATGAATCTTTGTCAATCATAGATCTGGCTCATACTGACGTACACACTATTCCCGCTTACTCCTCCACTTTCTCATCTTCTGAGGCAGTTTTTTCCCTGTCATCACAAACGACAGGTGGCGTTTTCTGATCTCGACCATCCCGACAACTTCCTTCCCGTCCTAGCTTGCATCACGAGACCCTCAACAGAAGCTTTCAATGCTATCGTCGAGTGTTTTCGGTCAGACAATCGTCAGACTCCTTCCAGACAGATAAAGCCTGCAGTACTTTGACGTGGAAGGCGAGCATAATAGGCGGCTCGCAACCGTGTTCACGTTCTTTCCATTTACTTGATTATAATCTTTCGGCCGAATAAACTGCGGAACAAAACACATTTATACGCGGCACACTTTTGAACACACGCATGAATATGCCTATGTGCATTCAGGTTGCCACTGTGTGAATTTTGCGAAACCGAGTCACGGAGAACACACCCTCTGAATTCACATGTCTTCGAGGACAGCGCAAAATCGCTTTTAGTCCATGCTCGTTCAACTGTCTATTTGCTAACTGAGGATGCGCTGCGTTCCCACCACTACCGTTCGGGAATCCTTTAATGAACGAAATCCGTGAAAAGTCATGACATTAAATGAAACTGAGGTTTGAAAAACAAAAAGAGGAAGCCCTTACCAACCACAAGGAAAAGAAACAAAAATTTTCCTGAGCTGTCAATGAACCGCAATCCATTGCGGTTTCTATGCTGAAGAATAATGTTCTCAAAAGTTGGCCCGTCTGAATTAAAATCCATTTTCATACCTCAACAGCGAAATCGTTGTCATGTAGAGGTCCAGGCTCCAATTTCACACATAACAGTTCGAAAAACTTATATTTCGTGACCAAATACCTTAATGTAAAAGCAAAGCCGTTTGGCACTCTCTCCATATTCTGCTGATGCATGCATTTACCTGAACTGTCTGAAATCGAAGTCTTCGACGCTCTTCAACGGTTCGACGAAGTCCAGGGCATTGTCCCATTGTCCGTCGAGAATCAGCTGTCTCAGAAACAACAGATCGTCCGAGTACCTCCCATTTATTACGCCGGTTTCACGTTCCAGTGACAGCTTAACAAATTCCTATTATGAAAAAAAAAACAATTGAACGCACGTTGTAACACCGCATGAAGTGATTTGTCAATCGAATGATAGTTTTTCCTCAACATTGACTAGTCGTTCCGAGTAATGTGATTGACTTCGAATTCAGATTCTTTGAAGGCAGAAAGAGTACGAAAAGAGAAAAGAGCAAGTTTTTTGTTTCAATGGTTCGCCCTAGAAACACATATTAATATATAATGGCCCGACAGCTTTTTCGACAACTTCGAGGATGATTCCTCCATCACGCGAGTATTCGAGGTGGTGAAAACCTCATCGATTTCAGGAGAAGGATTTGCAACTTCATCTTTATTACATGTCTAGTTTTCTTTTTTCGGAATACTGTTCCTACTTCAACTTCCTTTGGGATCAAAAGCAACATGAAACAAAGTCTGTGTCTTTAAAACTTCCAAAGCAAATGTAACAAATGAAAAACTAAGGAATACACTGAGAAACAGCATCGTGTCCTTCTGGACCAACTGCTAAATTGCCTTCGGGTTATATGAGCACTGTCAATGGTATAAAATACATGCTCCAGAAAACCAGAATTTTGCTTTGTTGAATAAGAGGACTTGCATTATATAGTGAAACAGATCACTGTTGATTTAATCGTCGTTCTTCGAATTATAATACCACCTTTCGCATCGAATACACTTTACTCAATGTATGCCGTCCGTTATGCGTCGAATATTGAACTTTAATGAGAATGCTAAGTTTTTATTTTCTGCCGATTACAATTTTTTATGGCAGGGTATTACGTGTGAAACAACCACAATAATGCTGAGATATTTGCAAAACTCCGGACCTCAGGTGTCTGCGGTGGGGAATGAACGCGCTATTACCCTTTCCGGAGGCTAACGTGTTCACCACCACACCATGCCAGCCCTTCGTTTCGCTGGTCTCTCAGTTAGTTCTATCGATCAGCGCCATCAACAATCACCCGTCAACGGGATTGATCTAGAGAGCCCAAATCTAGGTATCCATCCATGTCATTTATTATGATTCGCGTTGATGAAGGGTGTAACTGGTGCCGGGTCTCGGAAAAATATTCTAATTAAAACAACCACAGTGATGCTGAGATATTTGTAAAAGCCTGGACTGCAAGTGTTTGTAGTGGGGAACTTGGACCAAGGGATGTCCTTGCCTTGCCTTTCTCTCGGTCATTTTTCAACGCTAACGGTACTATCGGCAAACACATGTCAACGGGAATGGCTGAAAAAAAAGCGCGCCTAAAGCAAGTTTTTTATTACCGTAGATGTGAGTTATTCTTTCTGAGACATGACTTCACCTCAAAGCAGTGGTAGAAATATGAAACCCGAAAAAGTCGTTGCTGTCGTTTCTGATGATACAAAACAGTTCCGAATAAAGAAAATATATTTTTTGTGTTTTAGCTTCTATTTACTGCCTACTCTTTTTTTCATGGCAGTAGGTTCTTTCTTCACAGACTTTTGTTCGCAATTTTAGAGGGTGAGCCTTGATGAGGAAACACGAGGTTGTTATTACAGCAACTGTTAATGCATAATAGCCAACGTTTAGGCGGTTTTGCCTTCATCAGAAAGATCATACTGACATGCAATCTACTCAGTCAAACCGTTCCATTCACTTTCTATGCGGATAAAATACATAAATTTCCATTCGCATAATAAACAGCTTCTCTTAAAACACTCTTTGTTTCGTTCTTTGTAGGCCTTCCAGTTATTTGGTGGAGATCATCCGTACATAGTATTATAGAGCATAGGATGCAAATTTGCGTTTTCTAGAAACGGTTATACAGGCGGTTACGAACTATCTGCCATTTGAGGGTGTTTTGTGGTATTTCAATCTGTTCCACCGAATTCTCTCTATAGCGGCGCTTCTCAAGTAACGTTTTATAGCTGAACTTACTTCGTTGGAAATGAAAGGCAGGATAAACGGGACCTTATTCTCGGTGGAATTATGGTTCGGAGGCGTGGTTTTTCCTATACATCTATCCCGGGAGCTACAGTTTCGTAGCCTTCGATATGGCTACTTCCTGCAGCAATCTCAAGGAATCCTCCTTCTGCTTCCTTCCTGTGCCGACACTGATGGTTCCTCGAAACTTTTCTTTAAGTGTCCCTTTTGTGTGTGAAGGAAAAGAGAAGAGATAATGAACCAGTACATTCTTCTTGCCTTACTTTCGATACCATTTGTTTCAGAAATGAAAGCCAATTTCCTTTCGGTTTCTTTCGACTGAACTTAATGTATTCTGACTTTTCATTGAATAACTTAAAACATTTGTCCATTTTCTTCTGCGTAGAGAAGACGACAAAACAATCATCTGTATATCTAAAGTAGAGCAATGGCAGGAGATTGATTATTGGAGCTTCCACCTTAGACATAAAGGCAAAGGCAAGGTTTGGTTTCAGTCGATGTCCAATTGCCCATCCTCTCATTTGTGCGTAATATTTTCGGACCATCCAAAGAATGAGCAGTTAAAGCACTCTTTTAAGAGAGCCGTGAGTAAGACGTTTTACTGAGTTTTACAAAAATTATATATGGCAGAGTGAACTGTATCCAATAAAGCTGTAAAGTTCTCAATAACTGCTTTGCCTTGTTACGTATGATTCCTTTCAAATACTTGCAAGTATCTCAGGCGGAAATCGCAAGACCAACTTGCAAGCAACAAAACGGATCTATTTACCAACCTCTTCTAAGCTCAAAAATTTGAATAGATATTATTTTGTTACCAAGGTTAAATGACGGTTGGTTCGAAAACTGTTTTGCTATTCGCTTTGTGCAAGCTAGCATAACATCGACTGCTGCAGGGTGGATTATCCGTTGAAAAACAAACTATTGTCAACGGATAGTCAAATCAACAACAAGCGCCCGGTATAAAAGAGCACTGTCGGATGAGCACAGCTCATTCGTGCAGTATTCACTGAAGAGGATCCCGTCTCGGTACGACAACGAAGACGCCACATCGAGACAATAAACAATTGTGGAGCACCGACACGAATCATCGGCTCTGATGAAGACGAGGACGTCGGAACGTTAGCCCAAATAAATCTATTTACCAACCTCGTGTAAGCTCAACAATTTAAATAGATGTTAAAACGGAGTGTGTTTAAAATAAGCCGTTTATGACGCGAACGAAAATTATGTTTCAGAGTGCTAAGTTTTGTCTGCTAAGGCTATGAAAGTGTTTGGTTCAGTAGATTGCACGTCGTATTTGACCCTTCCAGACTCTTAAGAAGGCGAAACCGCCGAAACTAGTAACAACCTCGTGTTTACTCACCGGAAAAAAGCAGTGAATTGTTGATCAATGTCAAGGTTAAAAGAAAGTCTGTTTTGGGATTTCTAGAAGGCGTTGCAAGACTTTCTTTCCAACTTAGCAATTGTAAGTATATAGAAAAAAAATACAACTATACAGGTAAAAGCCAAATAAAAACTCGAAATGGCCGACA
This sequence comes from Angiostrongylus costaricensis, assembly GCA_900624975.1. Taxonomy (NCBI): domain Eukaryota; kingdom Metazoa; phylum Nematoda; class Chromadorea; order Rhabditida; family Metastrongylidae; genus Angiostrongylus; species Angiostrongylus costaricensis. The sequence goes on from UYYA01003933.1 coordinate 180,206, forward strand.
GTGATTTCAAAACATGTACCTGGGTGATGTGTAGACCCCGAGTCTCGAGAAATTCGAGTATAGCCTTCAGAATTTCCTTCTCCTTTAACGATAATTGAACGCATGGTGTTTGTGCAGATGGCTTACCAGGCATGCCACATTAACTGAAATCAAACTGGAAAGGAATGGAGAGCACCCGAAGTCGTTTGAAACCGATTTCACAATAAAAAAGTGATTATGGGATAAATTTATCGCTAGGCTGGACGTTTTCCTCTCTGTTTTATATTTCCGGAAATAACGAACAACAGAGGGAATGTCACCGTAGTATCGAAGAACATCCAATGTTGCTAGATCAAGGAACAAAATTAGAAAGGGACTTTCACAGAAAAGACTCAGAAGAAAAAAAGAACGATGGCCCTACTAAACTATTTTCATGGTATTCTCTCTGAATAACATCTCATCATGATATTTAATGTTCTATCGAAATTCCTTCCTTGACTCGCTCATTGCCTCATTTCTGTTTTCTTTTGGATAATACTACGCTGAAGTTGACAACATCGTTCTACCTCGAATGTTTAGCACAACCGTTGTCTCTGCTGTCCCAGAGTTCTACATAAAATGGGATCAGCGCCCATTTCACTGAACTTTTTTATCGCAAAAAGGACTGAAAGCCGAAAAAACTGATCAAACGAGTCACGAAGAAGTTGTCATAAAATGGGATTTTCTACATGTTCGGCCGGATTTAGGAAACAGACGGTCACAAAGGACACCAATAATGAACCCACTTACCCAATCTCGTCAGAGCGCGGAGGCCAAAAGACCTTTTAAGTTCCTGGCAGACTTTCTTTCCTGGAATTTACCCATCTTATCTATACAACAGTGTGTAGTTGCATAAACTAAGGACAATCACCAATTTACGCCCTTGGAATGTTTTTCATAAAAGGTGGAGGATGAGCTTTCAGATCTGCGCTGAAGCGATGAACAAAGATAAAAGGGAAACATAAAAGTAAAAGTATGAACTGATACTGGAGGAGGTGGATAAGGGCATTTGCTAGGTCCCTCCAGAATTTGCCAATTACAAGCCCAAGATGACTGATCTCTGACGTTACAACGGAACACTTGCTGCGTCCAGAATAGGAGCACACCCTTGTAGATTCCTCTTCCGACTTTCCGATAGTCATATCCACTTGCTCTAACGCTACCTCAAAGTAGTTATCATTTTTCAAATCAATGACCTGGGTTCTCTTCAAATGGCACTTATAAAAGTGCAAAGTTCCCAGTCAATAGGAAACTAGTAGCAAACTAGTTATAAGTTGTATTATAGCACATGAATGGGAACACACACGATGCCGGCCAATCTTCCATTACCAACTACTCCGCTATCTCTCCATTCAAATCTATCCTAATATCTACTACTGAAGGCTCGTCAGATATGCATGAGAGGGTCCAGTCATTTCTAATGAATGCTTAATTGTGTATGAAAATCCAAGATCAAATTGCTAAACGGTTTTTTCTCTAAATATTTTGTTACAGCGAGACTGGGAATTATCTGCAAAAACTCTAAGGGAAGAGAAGTGAGTATGTGATGAAATAGTTGACGAAGCGAATCGTTGACGACCCTCCAAAAAACTGGGAAGACGATCAATGCCTCCAATTTGGCAGAATTCACGGAAACTGCCAACGACGAGCTGAATGCGTTCCATGGCGGTAGTAAAGGAATTGAACGAGTATATACACTAATACAGGCATCGATGATAACCGAATTGAATGGAACGCATTCAGTTCGCAGGTAGTGAAGAGAATCGAGGCGAATTTCAAGCAATATCTCCATGTATAATAGCATTGAGACCACATTACAACTCGAATTGTGATTTTTATACAATTAAAGCGGAGCGGAACGTAAAAATATGAGATGAAGGGCCTTGGAAGAAGAACCGAAAGAGAAGGAAAAGTGTCCCGTTAAAACATTGAGAGGAGGATAAAGAACATCCTGGAAGACGAACCAAAAAAGGATGTAAGGGGTCCTGAGAGGACAGTTAGAAGAGGATGAAAAGCGTCGCGTAAGCAGTGCCGGACGGGAATTCGGGTCAGCTTCTCGGCGGGATCAATAGCGCACTGCGGCAAGTGTGAGCCGGAAGATTATTGCTGACCAGAAATGGTCAGTCGGTGACAGCCAGATTGACTATTCTGGCATGTCCTATGAAGAAATGTCATTCGTTATTAAGAGAAAATAGTGAAAGAACAAGTATAGAATTACTACAAGACAATATAAGAAGACCTTAAATAGGACACGACCTCAGGACACGCCCAAAGTACGCCAGGAATTCTTTGCCAATGGAAACGATTTATTGTTGGAAACACAGTAAAATTCTAAAAACTGGAAGATCTCGCTCTGCTTCAGAGCTGCCCCGATTCTATAGCGCTGTTAAGGGCGTTTGTAGTCTTGTACTGTGGATTGATAGGACTGTCGCAGAACATCACCATCACTTATATGTTGGCTGGTCTAATAAGACACAACGAGGAGCTCATGGCTCACATTTAAACCAACACTTCCGACCAACTAAATCACTACCAATTTTCACGCCAACTTCAGTTCTATAAAACAGTTAAAGCAAAACAAACAATAGACTTATGAAACCTCGATGATTCAGTAGTTCAACAACAGAGAAGGGGAAAACTACTACGACGAACTTATTTCTCTCCGTTCAAGCTCTTTCAGGAGGATGTCCTTATAGGGAACTTTATGATTACAACAAAGACACAAATGAAAACTCTGGCGCGGATTGTTGCTACCGAAATCTTTCATGAGTAGAGACTCTCACAAGAGCACCTGCTAGAGGGATAATGGGTGAAACGGAAAAGCGAATGGAATGAACTCGCGATGACGGCTGCAGATCGACAGGGCGGTCGTGCGCGGCCGGTGGTGAACACGCGTTGGCCGCCATCGACCGCCGCCAGGCCAAACGGGGCCGGCTGCACGGAACGGCGCTTCGCCCTTCCAGCACTCGTCTCCACCTCTGAGTGCGGCCGCCGAGGAGAACAACACCATGCCAACGCTGCCGCATCGAAAACCTAAGTAGCGTCGCACTAGATGTACTGTTCCATTACATGATTAAATCTCATCTGAGAGCAGCTAGTACCTTAATGACCCGAAAATGCTGCGCAACTTTCTTCGAAGAAGACTAATTCATATTTTCATAAGAATGTTGAAACAAAATAATGCAGTTACTTCCATTTCATCCTAGTTAGTTATTTAGCTGTTTGTAGATAGTAGTGAACCCTAAACAGTACGATAAAAGCTCTACGGCCTAATGGAAAATGCTGACATCGAACTTTCGCCGTCCATCCAATCCGTCGTCCAAAGTATTTCAATATTTCAGCGACTCCACGAGTAATCGACACGAGTACCCTTCATTCATCTAGCAAATCTCTTCTCCCATTACACAGAAAATCCTGTAGAGCCCCAGACCTGAGTGAATGTACTTTGTCTCTATTTAGCCGATAGCAATACAGTAATGCTGATTGGTTCATACTGTTCTTGAGCTGGATTCTCCATCCTAATCTTAATTTGTGGCATTTACGAATTTACTTTTAGTAGAAGCAAAGACAGAGAGTCTTTCTGTCTTTCTTTCTTACGGAGCGGATAGCACAGCGGCAGTGATGTGTGTCATCACGAGCATAATGTTAGTTCGATTTCGATACGGGCCAACCAAGCCTCTCGTCCCTCTGGGGTCAGGAAATTCGTACCGGACTTATCTGGGAAAGAGAAAATAACTTTTTGCAATCTAATTGGGAACGCTCCAGCCCGGTTATTTCAGGACCTCAGGGAGAATTGCTCGACCAGCATTCTACGACATTCAAGATGAAATGAAAATCCTCAAGCAGCAACCAAAACCACACGTAAAGTTGGAAGATCTTCGTTGATAACGGAGGCGAGGAAACGAATCAAATGTGAGAAGTGCTGGGATCCGCACAACAGACGTGTAGATGGGTCATATAAAAATAAAAAAAGTAAAGACTGCGGTACAGTTTTTTTTCTTAACGCCAAATTTGGTGAGGCCTTACAGATGCGCTTCGGCATCCTTCAGAAAAGTTGCACGTAGATCATTTAGTAATGTGACGGCTACTGGAGTAGTACAGAAACTTGTTCTCTACTCGTGGAGCTTTTGCGATTTTGGCATGTTGGATATTTCACGATTTTTCACATCAGGATACTTCAGTAATATCAGACCTAGCTGAGATAAAGTTTTGGGGTTAGTTGACTGGCGGAAGAAGAGTTTCGGAATTTGTGATGGAGCTACTAAAAGAACGTAAAGCTACCAAAAAACTAAAAAAAAATAAATAATTATTAAATGGTAAACGAAAGAGTAAATAAATTTGAATGATTCTATCGTTGTTTCACAGTAGTTGCTCATTTCGCCTCAGCGCTTGTTCATCGATGTGCCATTACGAAGAGCTCATTGTCTTTGCTTTTCAGTGTAAATGCATGAAGAAACGCAAGTATTTTTAGAATCCCAGAAAGGGATGTTGTGTTAGGAATTATTTAAATCAATCAATAAATGTTGCCGTTTTCCACAGCCGTCGAAGTCTGTGGACGATTGGAGTGCAGTGACGGCGAACGAGGTGGGTCCTTGTAGGGACGAAGAGGCCGACGCGAGTCTCCGAGAGCCCGTCCGCACTCGTCACTCACGTGGTTGACATCCATGGTGACCGTTGCCCTCTCAGTGCAGTCTATTCGCAGTCCGAAGACGAAAGCTCTCTGATGGGGAAATGCTGCCTGTCGCTGTTGCACGGGAATACTCTCCGATTGAGGGAAAAGTCTGACCAACGCGCTGTTCGTTAGCTTCTAAGAGGACTTCACAGAATGGATTCAATCGGTCCGCGTAAACCACTTTCAAATTCTTTTAAATGGTTACATAGTTACAGCACCTTCTAGTCATACGAAGTCAGTAATCCCTAAGATTGATCCCTTTGCTTTACGTCTATCTTTAACGCTCAGTATTCTTATTAGCAAACCTTCAAGCTTAAAGAGTTCCGATTCTCGACGAACAATCTATTGCTAAAGCACTCATTCGTACCACTTCAATACTTCATGAGCAAGAGGTAATCCAAGAGATGAAACTGTAACCTAAAACAGTGAAGTTTAGTAGTGGCTGTAAGGTAAAATATCAATGATACTACTGCGGATCTCGAGCACAGAATGATTTGAAGTAGGAAAGAGATGTGTCTCTAGAGAAGAACTGATTGAGACAAATGATTTGTGAAGAGACGCAGTGGCGCGAAAACGCTGAAGACGTTTATTCGAATTGGTGGAGTGGAAGAAGATGGATGACAACAATGAGAAGGGCTTAGGAATGAAGAATGAAGACTGAGACAAGTTAGAAACGAAGTGTGTGAAGTGGCCGCCTGAGTCGTTGAGTGGATGAAGCCACATAGCGTCGGAGGAGATTAGGCATCCTTGTGCGAAGATGAATGAATAGTTCTATAAATATGGAAATCAGATGCAAAAGCGAGGATGGAGCACAGTAGAACATTGGTGTTGATCGATTTCTGAGCGATGTAGTTTCCATTCGAGACTAGTAAGTATCATTGAGGTCAACGAATGCATATTTGGCCTATATAATGACTTGTAGTGGCATACACATTGTATAAAGTTAGTGCTGCTTTCTTCTTATATAAGATTGGTTTCACTTGATTACTATGAAAGAATAAACGGCTTTTTCGGCGAAGAACTTGTGATCGAACCGAGGACCACGTGTGTATTGCATAGCTCCTATGGCCACTACGCTACACGCACAAGAATGCCAGGGTCATGAATGGTTTCATTTTACAGAATCCGCTTTGTTTTGCATTTTTGAAACGTATACCAGATATTCCATCATAAAGCGGTTCTTCTGCTCTTCAGCACTCATTACACCACATGGAGAAGTATTTTTTGACAAAAGCCGATTCTTCCACTAGTTTTCAGACAAAAATGCTTGACACTTGGTACTTGAATGGCCTGTCCTCACTGGTTGTGCGGGCCCAGCATAATCTCCATTTCTCAGGGATTTGGTGGCTAAACCATTGTGGTTACCTGGAATCCCGAGGTCAGCCTGGTTACAGTCTGCCCCAGGCCTTCATCACCACAGGTAGTCGCCGCCTCTGTGCATCAGAGGAAGATTTGCCACCATGCGACTAGTTTGATACCAGGACGGTGGTGGACCCAGTGTTGGTTTACTCTTAGCTGGGTTTCCTGCTGGAAACGCCGAACTCCTTCTCAGTTTGGGAGACCCTGCCAGATAGATGAATGCCCCGTTGTACATCGCAGCCCCGCACCCAGGAACTCGTCCCAGCCACAATGAGACAGTAAGCCGTTGGGAGGAAACAAAAATATATTGTGGAATGGAGTATTCATAGCGGACAGCGCCACTTTTCTTTGAATTCATCGCAATTCGATCAAAAACCGAATGCTGAAAGGAAACCTGCCTGAATGAATAGATGTGTCAACTGATGAAAAACTTTACGAGTTTTGCAGCACGAGTAATGAAGCTGATGTTAAATTTCGGATGTTTATGAATGAAACTCTCAAAGTCCATAATCACTATCGCGCGAAAAGATACAGCTCAAACCTCACTGAAGTGCAAAAACGTGGTATGCGAGAGGTTAAAGAGCTGATAAGGTTGAAAACCATAAGACTTTCCGTTAGTGATAAGGGTGCAGAGTTTGTCGTAATTCCTCATCAGTTAGATATGGAGATAACGAAAAAGCATCTTGAGGATGCTTCGCTTTATCGCCCATCATCTGAGGAGGAATTCAAAAGTAAATACCGAAAACTAAACCACGAATGGGCCAAAATGACAAGGGCTGCTGGTTTGGAACCATCAGTTATCTCTCAACTTAAAGTTGCCTTACCAACATGCCCCGTCTTGTACTTACTTATAAAAACTCATAAGTTAGTAACTCCCAAGTCCGACTTTCTATTAACCTCGGCATTGATTGAATATATCTTTCTACTTCTGTTCAGCAAACACGAGGTGCTATTTTATTTCTTTATTTACGTGCAAGCTGACGTTTCGGCGGATTTCGCCTTCATCAGAGCCGCTTTCTATGAGTCTTCCACTGAGTATGTCGCATGAAGACCAACCGCACAGAATTCATATGGAGGCGTAATACGCGTAAGCGTATCATACGTTAGTATCCAGCGATGACCTTGCGTCTACCGATCCATCACTATTTAAGGTTAGACCTATCATTAGCTGCGTAGACGGGCCAACGGACAGGATAACATGGTTTTTAACCCTAATATTTAACCAGTTGTTGAAACACATTCCAGCCCATCTTACGAATACCCAGATGTTTCTGGATCGTCTACGTACTGCGCAGCCCAACAGCGCGTGCGTGATGGAGTCCTTCGACGTTACCGCCCTTTATACAAACGTGTCGAATGACTCCGCAATGCAAGCCATATTCGAACTCCTTACACAACACGAAGGAGAAATAAACATGTATGGCTTCAAGATAGAGCACCCGATGGCACTCTTAAAAGAATGCTTGAGCTCAATCTTCAGATGGTCCAGAAAGTACTACGCTCAAATAAGAGGGTTGGCAATGGGACAACGACTGGCTCCAAACCTTGCCATTGCATTTATGTCTAAGGTGGAAGCACCGGTGACTGATCTCGGGCCGCTGCTCTGCTGTAGATACTGTAGATGACTGTTTTGTCCTTTGCTCGACACAAGAGGAAATGGACAAATGCTTCGAATTGTTAAACGCACAGTCAGAGTATATCAAATTCACCCGAGATAAACCCAAAGAAAAATGGCTTCCACTCCTGAACGTCCAAATTAACCTATCAGAAAATGGCTACATTACGAACTGGTACCGAAAGCCAAGTAGTAAAAATATCCTGGCACACCACCTCTCTTCTTACCACTCTCACACGAAAAGAGCGCTTGTAAGAAACATGTTTCGAACAGCAACCAACGTGTGCACGGGAAGAGAGCAGAGAGAGGAGTCCCGGAACTAGGCGGGGCAAATAGCCATTTCCAATGGCTACGAAACTGTAGCTCGGGATAGGTGTAGGGGAAATCGGAGGCCCCAAACGACAACTCTAGCATGAAGTGCTGAGATATTTGCAAAACTCCGGACCACAGGTGTATGCAGTGAGGAACGAACACGCGCTGTTGTCCTTACCGGGGAGCAGCGCACTTCACCACTACACCATCCGGGTCCTTCGCTTTCCATGTGTCTCAGCTAGTTCTATCGATCTTTTTTGCCATCAGCAATCACCCGTCAACGGGATTGATCTGGGGAGCCAATATCGGCACTGAACCCAGTTAAGCTGAGGCCTCGTTATAATATATCTCAGCACTTCATACGAGTTATATTTCACAACATACCCTGCTATTAAGAAGAGAAAGGCGCTAAATAAAAGAGTTAAGATTGTGATTATAACGAGGCCTCAGCTTAACTGGGTTCAATGCCGATATTGGCTCCCCAGATCAATCCCGTTGACGGGTGATTGCTGATGGCAAAAAAGATCGATAGAACTAGCTGAGATACATGCAAAGCGAAGGACCCGGATGGTGTAGTGGTGAAGTGCGCTGCTCCCCGGTAAGGACAACAGCGCGTGTTCGTTCTCCACTGCATACACCTTTGGTCCGGAGTTTTGCAAATATCTCAGCATTTCATACGAGTTATAATTCGAAACATAACCTGCCATTAAGAAGAAAAAGGCAGTAAATAAAAGAGTTAAGATTGTGATTATAACGAGGCCTCAGCTTAACTGGGTTCAATGCCGATATTGGCTCCCCAGATCAATCCCGTTGACGGGTGATTGCTGATGGCAAAAAAGATCGATAGAACTAGCTGAGATACATGCAAAGCGAAGGACCCGGATGGTGTAGTGGTGAAGTGCGCTGCTCCCCGGTAAGGACAACAGCGCGTGTTCGTTCCCCACTGCATAACCTGTGGTCCGGAGTTTTGCAAATATCTCAGCACTTCATACGAGTTATATTTCACAACATACCTTGCCATTAAGAAGAAAAAGGCAGTAAATAAAAGAGTTAAGATTGTGACAACTCTAGCGACAAAAAGGTCCTGTTTATCCTACCCTTCATCTCAAATGATCTAAGAAAGTGGTGCTATAAAACGCTGCTTAAGAAGGGCGGGCTTAGAGAATTCGGTGAGCGTAGTTGAAATACCACCGAGTAATCTTAAGAGCCAGCTAGTTCGTAACCGCCTATATGACCGTCTATGTGCAACTCAAAATTGCATAATTTGCCCCAGTGGTAGAGACGGTGATTGCATGAGCTCGGGTATAGTTTATCTGATCTCCTGTAAGGCATGCGGAGACGAATACATTGGCGAAACGGGCAGAGCCCTCTGTGTCCGCATTAAAAAAAGACTTAGCCGGAAAACATAAACCAAATACCCCGCTTAGCACGCATAGGACCCAGAGACATAACGGGGAGGACTTTGAAGTACGTGTCACGATCCTCGCACAAGAATCAAGAACACAAGCGCGCAAAACTCTCGAGGCGTTCTGTATTAATTCCAGAAATCCGAAAATGAACGGCAGAGAAGAATGTCTCATTATCACGCGTGTTACTGACCAGTATATAAACCTGCTATTCTGATGGGAAGGGCACATTACGCTTCCATGCGAATTCTGTGCGGTTGGTCTTCACACGACATACTCAGTGGAAGACTCATAGAAAGCGGTGGTGTGCAGAGCTATGCTAAATGTGATTGAAATCTTGGTTTAGCGTTTTCTCTGTTTGGTTATGGAGGAGAATGCATTTGGCGCGAAAACAATGACGGCATTAAACTTTAAACTCACATATCTCAGCTCGTATTAAACTGTAGTAATTGGAATAAATTTTAAAAATTGGATTTCACTTGCAAATTTTTTAGAATTTAAATTGCAGATGTCCTTAAAGTCAGAAGAGCACCCTAAAAAACTTTCTAAAGAATTAAATTAAAAAGAAATCAATCCAATTAGTAAATTAAATTGGTTAATATTTCATATAGTACTAAAGCAGAAGTCTATAGGTCTGTGATATTATCAACTCTATAAATCCTCTACTGATCTAGCAATTGTCGTCAATCGTCGGAAAACTAGCTTCGCGCATCAAGTGCTGCTGGAAAGAGTCCTCGAAAAAGAATTTCGATCTTCCCTTCAGAGTCGTCCTTCAGAAAATGATCGACAAAGTGTGTTTAGGAAAATGGCAACGAATAAGCGATCGTCATAGCGAGATTGATGAACGATGTATCGTGAATAGGAATGAGCAAACGTTCTAAATAGTGAGGAAAAAAGGGCTTTTTTTGAAAGAGTAAAAACCATTTTGAAACAAAGTAGATCTATCGGGAATAGTTTCCTTGTATTATAATGAACAATTAGCTCGTGAAGCATGAATAAAAAAGGATAAAGCTCTCAACGTTGATCAATCCCTTAGGGATGCGCCAAGCATTAGACTTCATTAAGCATCGTTTGAGGTGACTGAATGCATATCTGGCATTTACAATGATTTGCGGTAGCCTACCGATGTATCGAGCCATTGCTGCTATCCTCCCGGACAACTCTGGTACCAATTTGCCGGCCCAGGAGAGATGGAAGGCTTGGTGGGTCAGGGGCGCAGGGACCGATCCCGCGTGTGTGTTGCAAGGCACCTCTGACCACAGTGCTAAACGCGCCCTAGTGAAGCATAGGATTTTTACCTTTTTTATTTCTTATCTTATATTTTTTATAATGGTTGAAATTTCTAAAAACACGAAATTGACTTCCGAAAGGAAATCGCGAATATCAAGAATATTTACCACATTTGAACGCTTAACAAAGTGTCAACCAGCGCGAAGTACCGTTTTGTTTTACATCCAGAGATCTTATAAAAAACGTCGAATTTGATAAGCAAAGATGAGATACGATATCACCGAAGCTTTTCAACGTCGCTTTCAAAACGTTCTGGCGAAGTTGAAATGAGAAAATGTGGCGTGGGGTAGTGGCAAAATAAAGCCACAAGCCTAAGCTACTCAGTGATACTGAAATCATGAATTAGCACGATATTGACTTCAAAATTGTGCAAAATAATAATCGAACGCCAAAGTTGATAAGCGCAGCCTGGCGAGCCAGCCGTGGGAGGAACAGGTTCAGTGTTGACGTTGACGTGCTAAAAAATTGCTGTGTCTGACGACTCGTCGAAAAATGACGATCAGGGAAACAGTTCCGAATTTTCCGCCATGTCGAGCGTAGTCGGGAAGTCACTGCGGTTTTTACCTGGTTTCTCTAAGTGACCTTGCTCAATTCGAACACGTCGAAATGTAGAACAAACGTGGAAAACTTATTAGAGCAATTTTATCGGCCAAATAATTAGTATAAGATAACGATAAAGCGTCTAGCGTTGATCAATCCTTCAGGGATCTGTCATGTATCCGTAGAGGTGATTTAATCCATATCTGGCCTATACATACTTGATGGGCCTATCGATGCAGAGAGTTAGTGCTCTTCACCTATCCTACAAGTCTAGTACGGAGAAATGGAGGTCGTGTTGATGCGTCCAGGGCGTGTAGTTCAAGCGACAATCTCTGTCCATCGCGGAGCATCCCTACCACTACACCAGACACACCCTAATGTTTTTTTAGTTACTGCCACACGAATGCCAACCCCAGCTCTGCTTCCCCAATGCAACGGTTTTTCTAACATCCACCTGTGCCTCAAGTGATAAGCTGATTGCATTCATGAAGAATCTCAGCTATACCTATTTGATCATTCAAATCATGTTCCCACACAATTAAACATAAATGTTCAATTATGAGGGTAATTCTTATCTCTAGTGTCATATTTGTGTAAGCCATGAGGTGCAAACGATGTGAGAGTCATAAGATGAAACATATTGCAGATTCTTTATATTCTTGTTGAGCAAGAGGTATTTATCCGTCATGTTACAACGGAACAACGATGCTCAAGCACGCATAATGGACGCATCGAGGAGGGTCGAACACAAGGCCTAGGGAAGAAATTTAGCACCAGAAGGCTAGTTTAGTTCGTTGATCTTTCTCACCACTGTTGAGGAGGTGTCGACTTGATACCACGGGATGTCGAGCGATGCACTGAAAATTGTTATTCACCAACACTAACGACGAACCAACAATGAACCTAATCCTCTTCATAAATCTTAATGTCGAAGACAAAAAACACTAGGTTGATGATCAATGGAACAATAGGTGAGAAGCGGCTAAAGGTGGCTCTTAGCCCACTTTTCTAATGGACAAAATGATTGACCATTTGCATACTTCCGAAAATGCCATAGTACTGAGTAATTTTATATATGCCGTTTACAAATAGACTCAATCATCAATCTTATTTAAGAGTGGTTCACCACGTAAATAATGATGCAATCTCTATAGAAACTTACATCTTCTATCAGACACTAGCTCGAACCTATACGTCATTCCAGCCAAGAAAGGAGTGTGCTTTCAAGACTAAAACAGAGAGAGATATTTTTTTAGAACTAAGGATAGGTGCAGATGGACGTGATGGAACACGGGTGTCGACTACTGCAGTCGAACAATTGCTTGAGAAGTCAGCAACGTCCAACGCTAAAGTGAGTTGCGAAGCAAAAGAATGCGAACTGCATTGGAAATGATAGCGAAATCGATTATGAAAGGAAAGACGACAAGCGGTGCCAACATCTAAAACGAATAGCCTACCCTTTTATTATTTCCCAAATTGGCGTTTAAGTAACAATATGAAGCCTCACTGCATTATTTACCCTATCCAAAATCATCTTAAGGCATAAGGAGCTAGTAAATAGCGTCACACATAATATACAACATAACGAAACACTTTTTGCATTAGAAAATGGGAGAAAGATAGAGTGGCTGGCAGCACAGTGGTAGTGGTGCCCAGCATCACGAGCATGGTGAAGGTTCGATTCTCCTCCGGGCTAAGCAGGCCTCTCATCCCTCAAGAGTTTAGAAATTAGTACGGGAGAAAACTCCTTGCAATCGAAATGGGAACGCTCCAGCCCAGCTATCTCAGAACTCTAGAGAGAATTGCTCAACTAGCATTCTACGACGTTCAAGATGAAATGAAATCCTCAAGCAGCAACCGAAGCCACGCGGAAAATTTTTTTACATGATCTTATAAACTGATCTTCTTTAGCTGATGCAAGGTTGGCATAGGTCGTCGTTGTCGTTGCCGTTGTTGTTGGTGTTGTTGGTCGATGGCTGACGTTTCGGCGATTTCGCCTTCCTTACAGCCTGGACGTATTTTATATTAGAAGACTTTAACTGTTCGGTGGAAAAAAGGCTAAAGTATTAATGAGGATTAAACTTTTAAATAGATGGTGGGTTAGGATGCTACGGTCAAATGTAGTTCTACGCCATATTGAACAGGAAGGCTACTCACCGTGATGTTACGAGTAGGACTGGCTCACGCGTTGTTCACGTGGGGTCGCGAGTAAGACACACCCCGGGGTCAAAATATCATTTTGAAATAGGGCGCCAGGTCACGTGTGATAGTGAGTCATTCGTCTTTCCAGTTCATCTTAGGATTTTTGAAATTTATCCAAAACGCCTCAAGAGTTTTTCGCGTTGATGTTTTCAATTCCTGTGCTAGGATCCGCACAGTCACTTCAAAATCATCGCCGTTGTGCTTTTGTGACCCGTGCGTACCTAGAGGAGTGTTTTGCCGAATTTTAGCTTTCCCACCTAGGTGTTCTTGTATGCGGACACAAAGTGGTTTACCCGTTCCCCCAAAATATTCCTCTCCGCATGCGTTACATGAGATCAAGCATATTATACCTAAACTCATGCAATCCCCGTCTCTCCCGTTAGGACAGATTATACAGTTGTCTGAGCTGCACAAACGATATTGGAAACGGTTGCGAACTAACTAACGGCGTAGGGTATTGGGTGGGATGTCAACAATCGTTACATCTTTGGATTTTTGAAATTTTCCCGTTGACGGGTGATTGCTGATGGCAAAAGATCAATAGAACTAGCTGAGAGACAGGCAAAACGAAGGACCCGGATGGTGTGGTGGTGAAGTGCGTTACTCCCCGGAAAGGACAATAGCGCGTTCGCTCGCCACCGCATACACCTGCGGTCCGGAGTTTTGCAAATATCTCAGCATTATATACGAATCGTTACACAATTTTAAAGACCACTTTTTCTTAAGCATCTCTTAATGGCGTAACTTACTTCATTTGATAGCTTAAAAGGGGCCCACTCGTAACATCACGGTGAGTACCCTTCTGTTCAATATGGTGTAGAACTACATTTGACAGTAGTATCCTAACCCACCATTTGTTTAAAAGTTTGATCTTCATTAATACTTTGGCCTTTTTTCCACCGAATAATTAAAGTATTCTAATATAAAATACGTCCAGGCTCTGAGGAAGGCGAAGTCGCCGAAACGTCAGCCATCGACCAACAACATCAAAACAGCGACAACGACAACAAAGACCTATGCCAACCTCGCATCAGCTTAAGAAGATCAATTTATAATATCATATAGATAAATATATCAACTATCTATGCCGAGTATCTTATAGGAAGTCGGTCTTTTGAGTTATTAAGAGATGTTCCACACGTAAAAGTTAGGAGGTTTTCGTGGACAATGGATACAAAGAAACGAATCGAATGTGAGAAGTGCTGGGATCCACTCAGTAGACGCGAACACGGATCAAATAGAAAATTTAAAAATATAAAAAATAAGAAAAATGAATAGGGAAGACTTCGCCCACGTAGTTTCCAAACATTTTAAAATTCCTGTGGATTTTCGGGGAATAATAGTTGACGTATCCCATGCAGAGATGAGCAAGGAAAATTACTGATAGTGAAGGTGACGCTGAGAAGCCTTTCGCAAAGATGACCGCATGAATTCGCCATCAGCCAACGGTAGAGTGGAGTTGAAAAAAGAACAAAATTGCAATATTCCAATAAAATAATTGGTTCGTGGTAGAGGGAAATACTCGCACTTCAATAATTGAAAGTAGCAAAGAAGTTGAAGAAAATCGTGAAGCTGAATTCGATTTACCAGACGTGTTCGTGATTTTGTTACTTTGGATAAACTCTTCAAGGCAGAACCTTCACATCAAAAAAGGCCGTTTCACAAGATACAGATGACGGCAAGAAATATGTTTCTTACATCGGGATTTCTGTATAGAAGGGTTAGTGGAGGGTAGCATACTGAAATGATGCCGTTTCCAAGGCGCTGGTTCGACCCCGCCACGAGATCATCGGGCTTGCCTTTCCTCAAAGACAAGCGAGGTTTGGTAACAGATTCGCGTAGCATCATTTAATTTCCTACAATGCACAATAAAAGAGGCGCTGCTTGTGATGACGATATGGGCATGTCCTAGCAAGATTATCTCTGGCCTCCGGAGAAAATTGTTTTGACTAGCATTCAATGACACTCACAAATAAGACTAAAATGCTCAGCCAGCAGCCGAACCCACAAATTGGAAGACGTTCTTGAATGACGAATGCGAGAAAACATAAAGTGCAAAATAGAAGGAAATTTTTAAAGGTTCGATGGCAATTTTTGAATTTTGAAATACACGAAGATGGAAATGTTCAACATGTTAATAGTGTTCCTCACTCACTAGTGTTCACTAACACAGAAACAGATAGCGTAGCGGTAGTGATCTCATTCTTTACACGGATGGCCAGACACACACAGAGACTGAGCCGACCCTGCCCAGCCTCAAAAGGGCTCTGGCCATCGGCTAGAAGTTGGAGACTTGGTGTCAGACTTGTCGTGCAGATGGCGACTTCCTCGAATCCACGTGCGAAGGTGGTTGAACGGCAATCTCGGGATTACAGAAAGAAGCGACTCGACCAACACTCAAAGTCAATGGTAAAAACAGTAACAAAAATCCTCAAAAAGCAGTTGAGCCTAGACATAAGTGTTCGCAGAGCTTGTGGATGGTGAATGCGAGGAAATAAATCGAGTGAACGATGTGCTAGGGTCCGCACAGTGTGATCCGTGTGATATCGGGTCATTTAATAAAAATAAAAAGTGGTACCACAACTGTTAGTTGTAAGAAGCAGAGAAATTTATTGTTGACAGGACGCCAAATGAGCCGGCGACAGGACTGTTGTTGAGTCACTGTGGACTGACTCGAACAATGATCATTCAATGAGTGGACAGTCGCGCGTTACGGATAGCAATGAAGGAAGCTTAAGTTCTGAGAAAAAAGCGACTAATTCGAAAACAAGCCACTTTGCAGAGTTTGAAATCATAACGTCTCCATAATGGGACATCTTTGAAAACCATCTCCCTCCCTTCCCCAACAAAAGCAAACTAAGGATGTCGGCCTCGGAGAAGAATAGACACACCGAACCACACACAGATCTCTATCGCTTCTCATCGTAAACTAGGCTACGTTTTGAATGTTTACGTACAAAAAGGAGGTTGCGTCTCATTTTGGGACCTTCTATTTATTATCAAGGCACCGATCACCACTTTTAGGCTGGTCATATAGTATGAGGGAAGTTTTAAGGAAAGCACACAGGGCCGGATACTGATGAGACCTATTACATCATCAACCAAGATAATGTCATGGTCAGAAAAATTGGGAAACGAGTTTTTCATCTCCCTTCGTCTTCCCACAAAAAGTGTTTCCGTTTTTAATGGTGAATTATTGCTAGCACTTCGGTCTACTTTGCATGCTTTTCTCATTTTTAGAAATTACCAGATGATAGAAATGGGACGTAGCAGACAGTTTGGAAGAGAAGGCGAGTTGTTATCCATGCTGTGGGACAACCCAGCATATCTGATCTGAGAAGCACCAACGAATTGTCGACGTCACTGCGCTGTCGATGCCAGCCAGTGCGAATGAGCATAGTGCTCGAGCGAGCGCGTTCGATCTCTGCAGCGGACCCGTTTTTGCAAAAGGCCGTTGCAAGCGTCATGCACACAACGACGGCACACGTCAACCCTCAAAAAACAGTACCGCGAAATTCAAGCGCGACTTTGTCTTTCAGACCATGTTTTTAGAAATGGACGCAATTATAACATTAATCGAAGTGCTTAAACGATCAGTGTTTTTTAGCCCTGTTTGAACAAAGAGTTCTCTAAACTGAAAATAAAAAGACAAGAAAACAGAAGAGTGCGTGAGCTGACATTACAGCAGCCGAACAGAACAAGTCGTCAAGAGCCTCATCTTTTGACTAAACCAATCCTGAACTTCTCTATTCGGACGAACAGCATTGCACTGCAAACTTAAACTGACAACCGGGCTGAAGAAGAAGCGAACGACGATACGATGAAGAAAGTGCCTGGGCTGACACACACGCACACACACGCGCTTTCAGTTTTTTAAGAGATTTCGTTTTCAGCTCCTAGTTCAAATTAATTCGTTTCCATCGCATTGATCTTTCCTACAAATCTCCTCTTTCGCCTTCGTTTTCTTGTTCGTATTAAAACAAATTACCTCTTGAATTAAATGGTTTCATTTTTCAGCTTTTCCAACTGATCGTGGCGCGGTTATCACGTTTGCCTGTCCTACATCGATTTAACACTACTTTTGTCCTGTGGGGCTTGTGTGGTGCAATGGTCGGACGCGCTCTGCAACACACATGTGGAGCCGATCCCGTGCTGATGGCTCACCGTGCTTTCCATCCCTCCAGGGTCAGCAAATTGGTACCAGATTTGTCTAGGAGGATAGAAGCACTGGCTCGATACATCGGTAGGCTGCTGCGAGTCATTGTAAAGGTCAGATATGCATTCAATCACCTCCAAACGATGCTTAATGAAGTCGAGTGCATGGCACATCCCTCAGAGATTAGTAACGAATATGGTTTGAGGATAGAAAATTTTCGACGCAATCGTGGGTGGGAGTGATATTCGTAACAAGTGATCTCGCGCTCCTCAATGATAATTCTTTTAACTCCACTGTTCTCATGAAGAATGTAATCCTCTAAGGGCGATTAGTTTTTAGTAGTGGATACTTCCAAAAGAAGAAGTTCTACCAAATCGCCTTAACGTTCTATGCTGCACTAAGGTTGGAATAACCATGTGCTCTATGCGGCGAACACCAACCCTTCACAGACTATCAGCTCTTTCGATAGAGGTTAGGTGCTAGCAAGAACGACGAAGCCGTGACGTAACCTCACGCAACATTGTCTTAATTCTTTCTAAACTTTGTTGCTACGTCACTAAATTGATCAATAGTGTGAGAAATGTTTGGTTCTTACGGATTGTCAGCCGCTAATCTGTAGTAGAACATTGTCAGTAGTCAGCTTTTTCTCGCAGTGTGTGCGGCACATAGAAGCTGTGAAGCAGGTCTGGAGAACACTACAGTAAATCTTAACCCTTTTATTTACTGCCTTTTTCTTCTTAATGGCAGGGTATGTTGCGAAATATAACTCGTATGAAATCCTGAGATATTTGCAAAACTCCGGACCGCAGGTATATGCAGTGGGGAACAAGCCATGGCTTTGATAGGTGATGGCTGATGGCAAAAAGATCGATAGAACTAGCTGAGAGAAAGGCAAGACGGTGGTGTGGACCACCCAGATGGTGTGGTGGTGAAGTGCGCTGCTCTCCGGTAAGGACAACAGCGCGTGTTCGTTCCCTACTGCATACACCTGCGGTCCGGAGTTTTGCAAATATCTCAGCATTTCATACGAAATACAGTAAATATTAGGAAGTTTAACGAAATATTAGCCAGTTCTGTTCGGCTTCACATTCATTTTTCAACTTTCATTGGGATGCTTAAAGTGTACAAAAGGCCTGCTAAAAGTTGAGATGAGTTAGACGAATTCATTAAAAAAAGCCAAAAAGACAAGAAACCTAATAAGGTCACAAGCATAGACGTGGTTGCATTTTTGTATCACAGTGAATACTCGTGTCAGCATCACCTAGAAACCAACACCATAGTTGAGTTCGCCTTCTCTCTGTGACACAGCTGCTAATATTCGTTCATATTTGTCTTCCGTCACTTGCACAACGGATACAAATCGGTCAGTGGCTTCCGGATCATCGGACGGTATCGGGTTACATGGTATACCATAATCCTTGTGCAGCGCTTTTAGTACTGCCACCTGTAAAACATTTACGTCATAAAACGTGAAATCTGTCAAAACGTCCTCATGTGTCATCTGTAGGCTCGTTAAGTCTTCGACAGACAGGCTGGAATTGAACCAAATTTCCCCCACCTGCGATAGCTACACTTGTTTGAATAACGAGAAGCACAGTGCTTTTGGTCCGGTGTCTTCTATTTTTTCCCCATTTATGGCGATATCTATTCGAGTTCTATCGTGGTGTGAACTTAATCTTGGATGAGCGTCTTGATCAACGTGTCTAATTGTTCACAGCTACATGATCTTTTTTCCGTAACGAATTTGTTGTTATGCATAGCATTTAGACACTTTAGTACATTTACTGCAAACAATGAGGTTGTAAACCATTGGTAGAGTGAAAGACTAACGAAGATCGATGACGACTGGTTGAGCTTTCCATTTCTAAGGAGCTATGGCTTTAAACTAGAATCGTTGCTGCTTCACTTTTATTTTTATTGACATGGACTGCAATACCAACAACTAACTGGTGATGACTGACACACCTCGTTATGACTGCAGTAGAATCGTCCATCGCGAGGGTCATAATAACCGGAAGGATCGGAAATCGCTTCACCGGGATTCTTGTTTTGTACAGCCATTCGCACCGCCACCGATGAAACTGCCTCAACAGTTCGGAGGGAGCCCGATGCCGATACAAGGTAACGTAGCTGAAAAACAAGCCCTTCATCCATAAGTGATCAAAATTTAGCGAAAATCGTGAAATATGCCAAAATTTTCGGGACTGTAGGCGATGGCAACACCTCAAGTCCAATATGTTGACTACAGATTGCTGACTGTTGCATGATCCATGTGGGAACACAACAACAAAGTATTCCCATGACTTTGAATTTATCTGGAACTGGTATTCGCATTTGTGAAACAGCAGAGGCAACTGGAAGCACAAATGAGATTGTGGGGAAGATCGTCGTGTCCTGTTTGACGAAATCCTGCTTGTCCAACCACATTCATGCTCGAAACACGAGCTCTCACGCAAAATATCAGGGACATGTCTGTGATGGGTTCTAGAAAATTAGAATGTCGTCTTAATAATCAGAAGAAGCTCTCGGCGTTGATCAATTCCTGAGGGATGCGCCATGCATTCGACTTCATTAAGCATCGCCTGGGCGTCATCGAATGCATACCTGGTCTTTACAATGACTAGCGGTGGCCTACCGATGTATCGAGCCATTGCTGCTATCCTCTCAGACAAACCTGGGACCAATATGCCGACGCCGGAGTGATAAAGGGCATGGTAAACCTGTGGCACGGGGATCGATTCCGCATGTGTGTTGCAGGGCGCTTCCAATCACTGCGCCACACGCGCCCTTATTGTCGTTTTGATAGGGTGAGAAAACTTCCATTTTCCTGGAAAGAACCTGCAGTTTCTAACCGTTTTTTTTTAAATTAGCCAACTTTATTATAAACTAAGATGTGCTGCTTTATATTGGAAGGCAGTAATTCGTTTCCCACAAAACAGCGCCAAAATCAGTCTATTTCTTATCTCGACACGCAATAAATGAATCTGAAATCATTTAAATTCACATTTTCATTGCTTCGAAATCTTCCAATAGCTAAATAATAATAAGTGATGAGAGACTCTACGTCTACTCTTTGGTCTTTAAAGGAAATCTATGGTATTTCAAATGGACAATTCGAATATACCTTCGCAGATGCGTCAAAGTGCTCGAAGAAAACCATCATTTCGGCAGCTGACGTGAACAACTTCGATCTCGTCTTTGTTCTGGTGTTGATGAACGGCGAGAACGACGTATTAGACGACGACGACGGCGTCGCAAATCTGAAGCGGTGACGGTCGTCAGTCTCCTGAGCAGCGACCTCTCCTAGCTCCGTCACCACAACGCGTTCGTTAGCTGGCGATGGCATCAGGAGCGACGGAGTGCACCTCCGACATCAAGAAGAGTTGTAGGCTCAAAACTGCCGTTCTGCTCATGCAAAACAGATGCCTATGATTATTTATAGTTTTTAGTTATTGTGGTTCCTTAGTAGTTCCGAGATCAGCCAGGCCAAAGTCTTTCCTAGATCGTCACCACCACAGGCATTCGCCGCCCTTGTGGATCAGAGGGAGATTTGCCACCATGCGACTGGTTTGGTACCTGGACAGTGACGGGTACTGGTATTGGTTTACTCTTAGCTGCCCTTCCTGATGGAAACGCCGGACTCCTTCTCAGCATGGGAGACCCTGCAGGAGGGATGAATCCACCCGCTGTACATCGCAGCTCAACATCCAGGAACACCTCCAAGCTACGATGGGTTGGTAAAGAATTGGGAAGAATGAATTGAGTGAATTATAAACGAAAGTGAACCATATACTGCGTAGAGCTGAAAAAGGATAAAGCAAGCAAAAACACCATGAAAAAAATTACGTGTGATGATTACGACGAGTTTGTCCAGCTTGTCAAATATAGTCATTCACCACAATCCCGAATTTTTCGAACTCAGATCATTTCTCTAGCGATGTTTATTCTTACACGATCCGTCTTGGAGTCCACCATTTCTTGCATTAGATTCCTTTCTCTTCATCCATCATCCACGAATTAATTCAAACCTTTTGCGTGTTGGCTCGCCTGTTCTCTGAGAAATTTCGATCTTCTTTATGAACGTCGTTGAATGCTGGTTGAGTCGATTCTCTCATGAAACACGGGGTAGCCGTGTGCTAGTGCGCTCGCAGACCTTCACCACGGCCAGTTAGCAAGCTTTGTGCAATAAAAGCAGAGAGTTGGTCCTAGACAATCGCAATAAAAAGCCTTATGGATGGAGTCTGAGTCGGTGAGGAATCGAACCTGGCTCTACCGCGTGTTGAATTATATTACTACTTTAATAACTCGAAAGACCGACTTTCTATGAACCTCGGCATAAATAGTTGATATATTTATTTATGCGATCTTATAAACTGATCTTCTTAAGCTGACGAGAGGTTGGTACAGATCTTCGTTGTCGTTGTCGTTGTCGTTGTTTTTGATGTTTTTGAACGATGGCTGACGTTTCGGCGACTTCGCCTTCCTCAGAGCCTGGACGTACTTTATGTTAGAATACTTTTTATTATTCGGTGGAAAAGAAGGTTAAAGTATTAATGAAGATCAAACTTTCAAATAGACGCCATATTGAACAGAAAAGCCACTCACCGTGATGTTATGTGCGGGACTGGCCGACACGTAGTTTACGCGAGCAAGACACCCCCCGGGGTCAAAATATCATTTTGAAATAGGGCGCCAGGTCACGCGTAATAGTGAGGCATTCGTCCTTCCGGTTCATCTTTGGATTTTTGAAATTTATCCAAAACGCCTCAAGAGTTTTGCGCGTTGATGTTTTTGATTCCTGCGCTAGGATCCGCACATTCACTTCAAAATCATCGCCGTTGTGCTTTTGTGCCCTATGCGTCCCTAGAGGGGTGTTCAAACGGATTTTAGCTTTCCCATCTAGATGTTCTTTTATGCGGACACGAAGTGGCCTACCTGTTTCCCCAATATATTCCTCGCCGCATGCATTACATGAGATCAAGTATATTATACCTAAACTCATGCAATCCCCGTCTCTCCCGTTAGGACAGATCATACAGTTTTCTAAGCTGCACAAACGATCATAGAGACGGTTTCGAACTAACTGGCGGCGTAGGGTATTGGGTGGGATGTCAACAATCGTTACATAATTTTCAAGACCACTTTTTCTTAAGCACTTTTTAATGGCGTGACCTACTTCATTTGATATGAAGGGCAGCTTAAAGGGAATCTTATTTTCGTCTGAAATATTATTTTGGGAAACTACCCAGTGTTTTCCTCTAACCCGAGTGGCTTCTACTTCGTAGCCATTGGAAATGGCAATTTTTCGTGCCAGGTTTCGCGATTCCTTCCTTTTCTCTTCTCCTGTGCACACATTTTTAGCCATACGATACATATTTTTGATAAGTGCTTTTTTCATGTGTGAAGGATGAGAGGAGAGGCAGTGGACTAGAATGTTTCTACTACTTGGCTTGCGATACCGTTTTGTTAAATAGCCACTTACTGAGAGCTTTATTTGGATGTTTAAGAATGGAAACCAGTTCTCGGTAGGTTTTTCTCGTGTAAATTTTATATACTCTGACTGTCGGTTTAATAATTCAAAGCACTCATCCATCTGTTCTTGTGTGGAACAGACGATGAAGCACTCGTCTATCAAACAAAAAAACATCAACGCGCAAAACTCTTGAGGCGTTTTGGATAAATTTCAAAAATCCAAAGATGAACCGAAAGGACGAATGCCTCACTATCACGCGTGACCTGGCGCCCTATATTAAAATGATATTTTGACCCCGGGGCGTGTCTTGCTCGCGTAAACTACGTGTCGGCCAGTTCCGCACATAACAACACGGTGAGTGACCTTTCTGTTCAATATGGCGTCTATTTGAAAGTTTGATCTTCATTAATACTTTAACCTTCTTTTCCACCGAATAATAAAAAGTATTCTAACATAAAGTACGTCCAGGCTCTGAGGAAGGCGAAGTCGCCGAAACGTCAGCCATCGTTCAATAACATCAAAAACAACGACAACGACAACGAAGATCTGTACCAACCTCGCGTCAGCTTAAGAAGATCAGTTTATAAGATCACATAAATAAATACTACTTTAATGTTGCTGAGATATTTGCAAAACTCCGGACCACAGGTGTCTGCGGTGGGGAACGAACGCGCTATTGTCCTCTCCGAGGAGTAACGTGTTCACTATCACGCCATGGATTCTTCGTTTTGCCTATCTCTCAGCTAGTTCTATTGATCTTTTGCCATCAGCAATCACCCGTCAACGGGATTGATCTGGGGAGCCCAAATCGGCAACGAACCCAGCAAAACTGAGGCTGCAGTTACAATCACAATTTTAACTTATTATTTACTGCCTACTCTTTTTAACGGCAGCGTATATATTGCGGAGTTTTGCAAATATCTCAGCGTCATTAAAGTTATATTTCGCAATATATACCCTGCCGTTAAAAAGAGTAGGCAGTAAATAATAAGTTAAAATTATATTACTACTGCTCTCAGCGCTACCATGGTAACTCATAGTCGAGGAATGGGCAAATTAGCCATGGAATAGAACATCTGCGACCCTCATTGATCAGTAGGAAATAAACTATTATGTGCCTTGCGCCTTACTTGTTGTCACTGCTGCTGTTCTGATGTTCAGCAATGGTGTTCCAGAAGAAAGTTTGTCGTCAATAGATTACCACGTCTTTATGATAGACAAACAGACAGAACAAAATGTAAACCAAATAAATCTCCTGAGTAAATATAATAGTATTTCAAACTGCCTTTTTTAAATCAGACATCTCGTGCTCATAAATCTCTAAAAGCTCTTGGCGTTGATTAATCCTTGAGCGATGCGCCATGGATTTGACCTCACTAAGCATCATTTTGAGGTGATTGAATGCATATTTGGCCTTTAAAATGACTCGCGATGGCCTATCGATGTATCGAACCAGTGCTGCTATCCTCCCAGACAAGTTTGGCACCGATTTACCGACCCCAGAGAGATGGAAGGCTTGGTGGGCCAGGCGCCTCCGACCACTGCGCATATACGCCTTCCAACCCACACCGCCCTCGTACTCGTAGCTTAATAAATGTGAATAAATAAACATGTGGTCCTAATTCCTTTTACTTACGGTCTTCCACGAGACATGGTGAACGTCATCGCGACCTCTTCATAACGTGTCGTCGAAAAGAGTACTAGGCTTGTTACTCGGTCGAATTTCGGCTAAAAATAGAATGTTTGCACTGTAAATGCTTTTTCAGTTGTTGTTTCCTAGTACTGATGAATTCACCACATCCTATCGTGCTGTTGGTTGGCTAATCAGAGAGATTTCCGAAATTAGGAAAGAAGCTTAGCCGAGAAATGCCAAACCTCCCTTTTAACCCATGAAAGCCCGCGTCAGCTTGTGGAGTATGTGAAAGCGACCTATCTATGTCCGTTATGTTAGGACACCGATGAAAAACAACCTAAGGTAACATCAGTAGGCCTGGAAGACAACGATGAAAGCAAAACATGTCACACAGACGGCTTCCAATTATGTATGTACAGCGCTAAGGCAGCTCATCAAGCAAGACCGGAGCCTCCTTGGAAAAAGGTACAAGATACTGTTACAAACGAGTTATCATCAACACCGTTTGCAAAGAGTGGATTCTTAGAGATTCACAGCGATTCTGAGGAAAAGCCTCAACGAGATGGGAGGCGTAATCGCCTTACATGTAGGGTCAACTGTATTAACATTTGTCACGAATGAAACCAACCTTTATGAGAAAAGAACAAAAACGACGAGGTATCAGTGCTCCTATCTAATGCTGTTTATCTTTAGTCCTTTTATCGACTAGGGTGCAAATCGAAATTTGAAAAATTTGAAGGCACAAGGTGATTTTTCATGGAGTCCTACTGTATACAAATCCAATTCCGCGTGCTTTTGATATCTTTCTGCTTTATATCGTTTCTCCAGTTACAAATGTCCCCAAGTCTTACTTGTACTGCGCTCGACTCCTCGGCAACAAATTTGCGAGACTTTTACTACAATCTTTGCAAGTAGTCCTAAGACATCCTCAGCTGCATACTTCAATTAAGCGTTCAGTTACTGTCTCATGATGGTTCAATAGCATTACGTCTGATCTGATTGTAAACTGCTGATCTCTAAGCGATCACCTCACGGTGTTTATCCCCATAGTTTGAAATCAATTGTTTAATGATGAGGCGATAAAATTTAGAGGCATGCGTTTCTACTTAAGTAACTTGTCCCAAAAATCCGTTGCGGCCCAGCACTTCCTCTTGAAACTCACCTTGTTGGGAAAGATTTTTTCCCTGGGAAGCGCCGAAAAAAATTCTAAGGTGTTACCGGGTCATTACCATTTACCAACTGGTGACCATATTGTTGTGAGAATGGCAGTGATTCCTAGAACTGCACTGCTCTTAGTTTGGCTTCCGAATGGAAAAAGGTGTCAAACTCCTTCAAAGTTTCGAAGATTCCGCTGGGTAGGGAATGAACCCCGAGCTGTACATCGTAGATAGATACCTAGGAACACCGTTCAGCTACAGTGAGTTGATAAGCCACAAAGAGGACCTAGAAGCATAAAATCGGCATTCCAGCACTAGGAGTATCTTAGTCCTTGTAATGCTACCAGGAACCTCGGTTTCAATAATAGGTCAGGTGGCTGGATTGTCTAAGATACTCTCCACGGCTATAAGAGAATAGTCAGGGAAAACTTCAGAAAACACAATTTTTGGTAAAAGCACAACTTTTACTGAAAATAGTGAATCATACACCACACACTTTCGGTTAACTGCAACGATAAGTACTTTCTTAATACAGAACTACGAAATTTATGCGAGGAAAACAACAAGAAAAACTTCCTCCCGAGTTTTAACCACTGGAAAGCAAACGACTGTCATTGTATGGAAACATTTTCTCACTATGGAATAGGAACACAAAGGATACGAGCAACTCTCTATCTAATGTACGATTAGAATGTCTTCACTTTCGCTCTGCCGTTCAAAGTTCTTAGAAAGTTCTAGTTAGTTAACTCATTCGAGAGAGATTTCAACCAAACTGTGCATCTACTAGACTTCTTAGCAAAAAACTCAACGGAAACCGGAAGTATGGCGGAGGCCATTTGAGAAAGCCTTCAACCCACCCTCCTCACACGTGTTGGCCTGGTGAAGTTCCTCTTTTCAAGGATTTCGCCCGCATGATACAGCACTTGTTCCGAAAGCAGGAGCGGCTGAAAACGTCGAAGCGACAGTGAAAGGACGTGCGAAAATGAAAAATCAAATACTTTGAGGAAAAAATAACTAGAGTGCCCCATGTCGGTTACATAGAATAGAACGGCGCGTTTTTATCACAAACGATCAAACTGAGACAAGAGCGAAGAATGCTCAGAAATCAAAGGATTTATAGCGGATGGCATAGCACCGAATTTTTCAACGGTGTTCAACGCAAAATAAGCGTTTCAGGGGTGTCAAATTTTCCATTTATTGTATCTATCCACAGATTTTCCTCAATGAGAGATCCTAAACCGATAGGTGTCTAAACCCAGAGTACCAACGATTTTGTGCTTCTCGGAGATAGATATAAATAACACAGATGAACATCCCGTTTCCGTAGCGCCCATTTTACATGTGTCTTCTATATTTGCGTGTACACTTCCATGGGGTATAGTCTCTATTATGCAGATTGTTTTATGAGAGTCAAACTCTGGAAGAGACTGGGAATCTACTCATGAGTATATCCAGCCCCCACGTTCAGAGTTCAGCAAGTTATAAGTGGGCATTAAAAAGCAAAACACGGTAAAATAAACGGACGTCAATTCTCTGACGCTGAAAGAGTCCCCGATAGGGCAGCTTTAAATAGGACGAGTACTGAGGAGGCTAACATTTCAGGCGTACCCCTAGGCCGTATAAATCTTACTGTAGGAATCTAAAAATGCCCTTCAATAGCAAAAGGCTTTTCTTATTTCACCGTGATAAAGTTCTGATTTTGCAGAACCCTTGACACTTATCCTTTCCACTTCTTTTCTTCAAGGCCCACATTCGAACAAGAAAGTAAGAGAATAAACAAAACGTCGTCTTGGATATTAGGCTGTGGTTTCCCCAATATATTGCTTATGTTTGCATCTAACGCTTTTCCATTGGAAATTTTAAAGACCTAGATCTCGGTGTCATTTTTTTAGAAATGTCAACTCCAAAGACATTCAAATTTAAAATGACACTGTATAAAAACTATGCATGTGATTAACGCGATAAAGCAAATTTTCCTCTACAGATCAATAGAGATCTAAATGTTTCCAAAACATCAGGTTCGCCAGTAGTGAGCTAAAGTCGTCATCGGCGATTTCACGCTAAAGGTGGAACCAGGAGAACAGAAAGACGTTACATTGAGACTTATGGATAACGGAGCGAACAAGGCGAGTGTCTGTCTAAACTTATTAAAAGACCAAGACCATCCATGCTAACTGAAAATTCCAGAAAACTCACTCAGCTTCGAATTTGAGAATCTCCCAATAGAGAATACCATAAAGAGACAAACCGCATCGTAGTAAGTCGAAAGTTTCGCATAACCAGTATTGGTGTTGTCATAAAAAATAGCATGCACGGAATCGGACCACTACCTCCTTCTCGCAACATCCTTTTCTAGCAGAGAGAAAGAAAGCCGCATATTTCTAGAAAGAAATCCTAAAAGCACTGCGATTTAGCACCTATTCATGTCCCTATTCTGCTTTTCGAAAGACTCTGTTATGGAGAACATCGGTGAAGAATACGACCAGCTTATTCAACATCACACTAGCGTTATGAAAATCGAGAGTTCGAAAGTCACCAAGAGATGCCTGTCTCCAAAAACACGAGCTGATACGCCATGGTGGAATCGTATGATCCACAGAACCTGTCGACAGGTAGAGAGCGTCGCTGTGTAGTTCATTAATATCCTTCATGAGCTATATACGAAATTCAAAGCGAAGATATCACATCATTCCTTAACGACATTAACATTGACGTGAAGAGAGGAGTTCGACAAAACATGTAATCCTGCCAAAATTATTTATGGCTATACCTGAGAACGTCATGCAAAGAAAGCAATGGGACAACATGGAAGTAAAAACCGATGGTCGGCAATCACATAGTCTTCACTTTACTGACAATGTCGTTCATATAGGACTTCGAATCCTACATTGTTCTTAAGCGGCCGGTCATCTTCCCATTCCTGCTTTCATTTTTGATTTCGGTTTTAATCGTGTCCGAATCAACTAGTACGAGGACCGAAAAAAAGAATCGTTGGTGAGAAGACACTTCCGTCAGAGCCACATCGTGGTGGAGACTTGAAATACCCTTGTAAGGTTAACTGAGCACTCCAGGGACGTCTCCATTACCACTAAGGAGTTTCTCGAGAAGAGAAGGAAGATGAGGTTTGATCCTAATGCAACACACACAACGCGGCAACGCCAACTGAAGAAGAGTTTTGCAGGGTGATCTACATAGATACATGTGTAAGAGATTGTTAGAAGTAACACAAAAAGGAACCAGTCTGAAGAAATGCCATGGAGACTTCTGCGAGCATAACGTTCTGCTGCCATTCCTGATGAGCGATAATGAGATCATCAGAACCTCCGGTGGGCTTGGTGACGGAAAAGTTCTAGACTTTCTAGACTAACCTTTCCTAAAACCATCTGGAATCCTTACTTCTGAGGTTCGAGTTACGATAGAAAGCATGAAAAAAAGACGTAGCTTCAAAAACCCGATTATATCACCCCTAATTTTCTTAGTGCTAGAATCCACAACTCGCATTTACTTTTCTCAGCCTGTATGGAATTTTACCCTCAAAGGGAAAAATTGGCAGCCAAGTGGAGGACATCTCGCACGATCATCCTACCAAGAAAGGTGACCGAAGAAATCTTCGCAAATATCGCTCGATAGACTTGTTGATAGGATTTCGATAGAAATTTCTTCTACATAGATCACACCCAAACACTGTTCAGGGTCGTTTAAGTTTGTCGGAAATACCACCTGCACTTAGTCTTAGCGCTTGTTGATCGTGAAAACGCGTTCGACAGCGTTAAGGTTTCGGTTAAACTGTTATCGGAGCCGCACTACGAAAATGCAGCTTTTCCACCGACCTCTTGCCATACCCATAAGAAAAGGGATACCACAAGGCGACACATTATTACCAAAGCTTTTAGGGCTGCACTGCAATGGATGACGCAGTAACCCGATTGGCATGAGAAAGCGTCTCGTATTGATGGAAAATTCTTATCAAACCTTCATTTCGCCAATGACATCGCCAACTTCTCAAGAAGTGCCGACGAAGATGAGAAGAAGATCAAGCGAATGACGAATGAGCTCAACGGTGCGGGAAAAAAGATCGGCCTACGCATAAATCGAAACAACACCCAGTTCACGAAAAACCCATGGTGCGAAGGCGAAGAGACTAAACTATATTTCTCTGATTTCAGAGACAATCTCGCACGCATGCCTTCAACGATCAATGAGCATAGAGAATAACATGAAGGAAGAATTAGGCAGAAGAAAGCGAAGCAGCCTAGGCGGCATTCGGGCCACTCAATTAGGCTGCTGATCAACTAAAGGGCCTGGGAATCCGCCCTCACCTTTCGATTCAAGAACCTCCTGCGCTCTATTACGCGGCACTTATATGGGCTTATAGTTCAACCACGTGTGCAGTAGCACACCACCCACAGAGCGCTTGTAGGATATCTTCTGAAATATAACCGGACACATAATATTTAGGCGTAATGCAAAGCTCTGATCTTCGAAATCTATCTCTTCTTCGACACCTAGGAAAACACACATCGACAGCGAAACATAGGTAGGAAGATCATAAAAGAAGCTCTCGGTGTTGATCAACCCATGAGGGATGCGCCATGCAATCAACCTGACCAAGTATCGTTAGAGGTGACATATCTGGCTTATATAATGACTCGCAGTGGCCTACGGAAGTATCGAGTCAGCGTTGCTATCCTCCCAGAAGAATATGCTACCAATCTGCCGACCTCGGAGGGATGGAGAGCTTGGAGAGCCACTGGCGCTTGAAACGATCCGATGTGTCTGTTGCAGAGCGCCTCTCACCACTGCTTAGCACGCGTTCTTTCATGTAATAATAGGTAGTTCGTATAATGAGAAAAACAGACGACAGGTGGACGAAAAGAACTATAGAGTGTACTCGACAAGGATGCAAGTGTCCTTCATGACGTCCATCTACACGTTGGGGTGGACGTGTTTGTAACTAGGGTCAAGTTGCCGTACTCGCTTTTGCAATTGTTTTACAGATCACGGTATGAGACTCGCACCCGCCTCTATGTTTGAAACAAATCACCACCACGGATAACGATTGTCAAGCAAGGAAACGGTGGAGAATGTGCTGGAGTTCGCACAACTTGTGAAGGCGATCCGGCGAAGTGTCCAAGTAAGTACCGTTCTCATAACACCAAGCATTAACTAGGCGAACGAATGGCTGCCGACCTTGACAACGTTCGTGGAAAGATTGTTCTTTGGGTGGATCTCACAAAAACGATGTTCACGAGGAATTCACTGGTTTCCTACGCCGGAAAAACGGGCATAGGAAACCAGTCCACCAGGTTTCCGTTTAACGGAAGGAATATCTCCGAATGCTCAAGCTGCGCATATTTCGAAAAAGAAACCAACATAATGGTCGATATAGCTCCTGAGTTGACAATGAGAAAGGAATCAGCTTACTAAGAAGAACATCTAAGAAATCGTAATAGAAGCATTCGGCTTCATGATACCTCTTTCCTTGATGGGCTTAACGGGCATCGAAGACGTAGTCGTGACGTCGGCAGAACGAAGGACCATTCAGTGTTTGACTTGGAAAGCCCTGCCGATGTATCAAGTCAGTGCGGCTATCCTTTAAAATAAGTGTAGCAAAATTTTCCGACCTCGCCGGGACGGAAGACTTGATGCGCCCATGACGTAAGATCGAACCAACGACCATGTCTCTAACCACTGCACTAAATGCGCCTCATGTATTATGAGGATGCAGAGGATATGGAAACGAACTGGGAGATGCAAAGCTAATATTGACTTAATCGACTGCTTCGTACAGGAGAGTGGAAGCCTCCTATGGTATTGCACCCGATGTACTCATCATCAATGTGTTAGAAGAGTTGCCCTCCGTTTCTTATAAACGTTAGTTGTTAATCTTAATCACCATTCTTTCTAGCCTATTTACATTTATCGAAAGTGTCCTCTACTAACTCGCTGCTTACGTTTAATTATCTAAAATTGAAGATATGCTATGCAGATCCTTCTTTCAGCAGCACTTAGTGGAGTGATCTAAATACAAGCCGGCCTTTACGTCATGTCCGCTCCAGTTTATTCCGTATATCTTTATAGAAAGCTCCTCAGATGCTTTTTTTCTGAAATAATCTTGACGTTTAATTCTCATTGATGGCCGTGCAGACAGCACAATTATTCCTGTAGAAATTCATCACGCTTTTGTCATACCTTGATTTTGCGATGTGTGCAATAATAGTCCGTATCTTCTCGTCTCGACCAGTCTGATGACGCCGAACTTAGTGTTCTTATAATTTATCATCAAGGCTTTTTTTTCTCAATCTTCTTTCAATCTTTCAAAGACTTAAGCATTCAAGAATAGCCTGGAGATTTTAGGTGTATTTTGCCCGTTCCAACAATTTAACAATTGAGTTAACCATTTAACAATAGCAATTAAGAATTCTACTCAGAGCTCGTGCTGTGTAAAAACGAGATTTATTTTAATGAGATGTGAGATGATAGAGGACCACGTACGACAGTCGACGAGGGTCCGGGTGTAGGCGGACGAAAATGAAGGTTCAAAGTTTTCCTCAGGACGAATAGACTACAAAAGAAGGTGGTGTTGACTGTTCAATGG
Source organism: Angiostrongylus costaricensis (assembly GCA_900624975.1). Taxonomy (NCBI): domain Eukaryota; kingdom Metazoa; phylum Nematoda; class Chromadorea; order Rhabditida; family Metastrongylidae; genus Angiostrongylus; species Angiostrongylus costaricensis. The sequence goes on from UYYA01003933.1 coordinate 212,637, forward strand.
TTAATTATTTCACTTCTGCTTCCGAATCGTCGTAAAACGACCGCGAAGTCAACGAGATGTGTGGAAAATCACAGCGCTTCTACTCCGTACTGATAAAAGAAAAGACCAGTTTTTTCACAAAACAACGATTGACCGTACGTTGGACAACTAATGCTATCGACTTTTAGCGACTAGGCTACGAAACCTGGTATCATCGAGCATGGTCATCGGTCCTATCGCAAACTGCCCAGCAGTTTTTCAAACCCTTCAAAAATTGTTTTAGACGTGAAAAAGGGCAAGAAACGATCTCCTTGACGACGACGACGTTTGAAAGACGACGAAAAAAAAACGACGACGTGAAAGACGACGTGAAACGTTTGCAAAGAATTCGTCGATTCCCGAAATTCGCGTGTGTGTCATAATTGTAAAAACTGGTCGGTTCTAATGGTTTCGAATTTGATTTTAAGAAGCCGTGCTTGAACCGCGTTGTTGCGTTTTAAATATACTGTTCAAAACCCGTTGGAATTTTGGCAGCAACCCAGTACAGGTTGGCATGTTCACCGAATTCACCCTTCCACTACATAAACTAACTTGCGACGTTCCACTCATGAATAACTGGCTGGACTCCCTCGATGAAGGACATCGGTGGAGGTTCGCGAGTAGGTGAATTAATCCAAACATAAAACAGCTTCATTAGAAGAGAAACTGTCTAGTGTTCGAAACAGACAGTGCACACCTTACTATCACTTCCATCCCATTCGTGCGTTTGTGGTAAAAGTTCATAGGCGACTTGTTGCGATCCCAGCATTAGGTGCATTATGTACGCTTCTTTTTCAACCGGTGGAAGCATCTGGAGTAGTTCGGGTTTCAAAATTTCTGAAAATGAAGAAATTGTTTCGGTTGAAGATTACTGCATATGTGATACTTACTTGTTATGAGCGATAATATAAACGCTGAAAAAATCGACGACGTCTCCAAATTAGGGGAGGTGCGTGGAATCATCGTTCCCACGTAACGGTAGAAGAAGAAGGTGACGAAGTATTCTTTCCGTTCGGGATGCAAATACGCGTATCTCACCGAAATAAAGTCTAATGCTGAAAAACAAACTAGTTGTTATCGAGAAACAAGAAGAACGCCATGTTCCGTTATGTTGCTTCATTTCGGTCTTGTGCTGTGGTATGCGATCGGCAAGTGAGGACGATCAGCACAACACTATGCATCATCACCTATCCCACCATACATAAAAAAGGATAAAGCTCTCGGCATTGATCAATCCGTGAGGGATGCGCCATGCATTCGACTTCATTAAGCACCGTTGGAGATGGCTGAATGCATATATGACCTTTACTCGTGGAGGCCTACCGTTATATTGAACCAGTGCTGCTATCCTCCCAGAAAAGCCTGGTACCAATTTGCCGACCCCGGAGCGATGGAAGGCTTGATGGGTAGTGGGCGCGGAGATTGATTCCACGTGTGTGTTGAAGGGCGCCTCCGAGCACTGTGCCACACGCGCCACACAACTTCACTGTTTGGCGTTTTCCACAGAAATGATGAGTTCATTCATTCATCCCAGCATATCGGCTCGCTTTTTTCGAGAGTGCCTTGCATTTGGAACTATTCCAGAAAAAGAGCTTACCTGTGGAAAATGCTAAACAGTGAAGTTGTTCATAATAAAAGCAGAAGAGGAAATTGATTGATTGCTTCTATTCTACTTACGTTTCTTAGAAATTGAAGTAGGAAGACTTTTAGCGTCCATTACGGGAAGCTGTATCACTTGTTCTGTGTAACTTTTGGTGTCACTAAAAGCAACTTTATCATGGTGTTTGGAAAAAGTAGGTAGAAGCTTATTATGAAACTGGAGTATCAAGCTGGAATAGAGGAATTGTCACGAAGTCCAAAGTATAGCGTATATTATATTATAGCAAAAAAAGAAAGAAACAAAGCACTTTGTTGTTTTTGCCACGGCACTTTCTGGTGTCACCACCGCTGGCTGGCTCGTTCGTGGCTTCGCGATGCTAATTCAAACTCACACCAAACCAACGCTCTCCATCCATGAGCGCTTATCGGACGTGTTGGTGCGACTAAGCCAGTTGGCTAGCGAGGCGCTCACCCGGATTCGCCGCACACTTGAAGTATTGCCACCCTGCATCACGTCTGTTCAGAAGCGAATGTCCGGATTTCTGACAGTTTAATGAGAAAATTTCGTCTCAATGATCAATAGAAGACAAAAAACGTGTATCACTGTCTGACTCATGGTAAACGAAAAAAATTTCTATGATGATAGACCAAGAAAAGTAACGACCAATCGTTTTTTCTCTCATTTCGATTCCCTCATTTCGAAGTCTTCAAACATTTTTCGAATACAATCACAATGATGCTGAGATATGTGCAAAACTCCAGACCGCACGTGTCTGCGGTGAGAAACGAACGCGTTATTGTCCTTTACGGGGAGTAACGCGTTCACCACCTCACCATGCAGGTCTTTCGTTTCTCCTGTCTCTCAGCGAGTTAATTAATTTTCCGAATAGTTACCCACAGTTCGATAATTCATGAGCAGTCGATGTCATCTAGTAAAATCGAAAAGACGTACTAGCAATGAAGAAGCTCACGGAAGTCATGCGTTTCCACTCATTCAACAAGTCTTTAATATGAATGCTTGAAGTATTTTCAACCCAGTATTCATGTAGTTGTATATTTTGAGTACCATCCTCCAAACGTAAATAAGAGTTCCGAAATTCTTCATATTGTCTGAAATTATTCGAACAGGACTTGTACAAGTCACATGGTACTCTCCAAACGCCACCGATTTTACTTCGAGGTCTTCTCACCCCACTTACCAGGCAAAACTTCCGCTTTTGCTGCATGTCATGGTAGCCAATTGGTTTCTGCTACATAGTTCTCCAAAAAACAATAATTCTTCTGTGTCACTTCATCAACCCGAGGCTCAAGCACTTATACGTCAGCAGTGTAGAGGTCTTAGTACTCAGGAGTGTAGAGGCTTTAGTACCCTTCGCATCAGTAGGTCTCTGGACTGGTGAACCTGACCAATGAACTCGTCAAAGAAAAGACAAGTAGGTTTTCAATTACCAAGTGTAGCCAATAGACTACACTTGGCATAGGACCCATGATGAGGAAGACATCGACTGAATAAAAAGTGTAGCAAAAGCTGTCCTCCCTCTCATGTGAAGACTGATACGACTGTATTGAAGAATTCATAAAAGACTAACTCAAAGGTGTAATTTTTATTTCGGTCTACATTCTGGTTTGTGTTAGCAAATTCCTTTATTCCTTTGAATGCTGCGCTTCTGACCTGAATACAAAGGTTCTACCCGTGACTGCGGAACTCTTCACATGAATAGTGAAAACAGACCAGGCCATCCGGCGACATCTGACGAAAGGTCATCATCGAAAACGTCGAGAACATTCCTGCAGCTGAATATGGAACCACCGAAGAAATGCACATAATACCGCTACGCATTACTGCTTGCATGCTTAGCTTCCCCTTCGCAGCAAGATTCCTGAAATACGGAGTTGCTGGATTGTCCTATCAGTTAGGAAACTCGTACCCTATAGGTTTCCAAATACATATAACTGATAATGAAAAATTCTTTGGCGTTGGAGAATCATTCTTTCTTTTCTTGAACTTTAAGGTTCATATGTTCTTCACTGATAACGCCTAAACAATTCCTCCATTCGCAGATTTTCATTTTCTTTTAGACGTTATGGGTTAACATCATATTCCTCGTTTTCCTCCTATAATGGAATAAAAAAATAAGAAGGGATAAAGGGCGTTGATCAATCTCTAAAAGATGCGCCATGCATTCAACTTCATTAAGCACCATTTGGAGGTAATTGAATGCATATCTAGCCTTTACAACGACTCGTGGCGCTCTACCTATGTATCGAGATAGTACTGCTATCCTCCCAGATCTGGTATCCAATTCTGGTGCCAATCTATCGATCTCGGAGGGATGGAAAGCTTGGTGGGCCCTGGGCGCGGGCATCGATCTCACGTGCATGCTGCAGGGCGCCTCCGAACACTGCACCACACGCGTCCCTTATAGTAGAATAAAAGGCGCAAAACCGAGAAATATAGAACGAATGACGGAAAGCACACTGTGAAGCTTTCACTGACTACTTCACGAGACCAAAATGACACACTATGATGAGTTGTCTCAGGTCTATTAGTTCAGAGTGTTTTAATCCCCTGCTTAAACACTCTTCCCAGGCGTAATCAACATTTTCGAGGAATTGCAATTCTCACATACTGCAGCTCAGTATTCACCACCTGTTAGCTCTACTCTCACTGATTCTCTTATGACATACTTATGACATAAGTAGCTTATAACTTCGTTAAATGTACTTTGGAATAGAGTTTCCACTTTCGATAGTCATCAAGAGCAATTAAAATTGCGACCAATAAGTTAGTCGTCATCTGGCGTGGCCATGGCATCCTGGCTTATCGCGTATGTCTTTATTTGACGCTCTGATATGGCTGCTTCCATTTATGAAAATAGGATATGGTGGCATTTTCTTTTGCGCAGTGAATTTCATAACCGTACGATATGATACAATCCGTCACACTGAACCGGAATCTTACTTCCTCGAGTTGAAGCTTCCCGTTATGTGCTTTGTTAACACTTTTAGGAATGTGGTGGATAAGTAGTTCAGTGAAAAATGGTTGACGTAATATGTTGGAAAACACATGTTGGTTGTTAAAATGGTTGATCGTGACCCTATAGCAAGCAGCTGCCACGCAACTTGCGTTGCTGGAACCCCTCTACATTCGCATTTCCTAACCAACACTGTCTAGCTGTTCAGTGCTGTGTTTTTTCGTCTCATAGCGTCATTGTTAAGCTTCCTAGCTTATTTTTATCAAGAGGTCCTCATTGTTAGTCTTTGCTGCATATAGAAAATAACTTGTCCTGTCTTCTTGGTGCTGCTCTTTTGATTTTCGGCTTTTGGCTAGCGGTATTTAAGTACTGCTTTTTGAGTGGTTATGTGAAAGATCGAGAACACCCAGCTTCTTCCGTGTGTATCAGTTTACACAACGTAAAGTTGCATGCCATTCATAACTAGAAAACTTGCAGGTAAGCAGAATGAGAAATCACCTAGAGTTATCCAGATATCGAAACTAGGTGTATCCTGTATCAAGCAAGCCTGGGCTACGACGACGACCAAGGAAAAAGACGTAGCCGAATTGGCTGCGATACCGAAAATCGAGTGGACCGTTCAGGTGGTGCATCTCAATAGGTGATAATGAACCAGTGGTGACAGAATTTCAAGAAATGTTAGATACGTGCGATTTTTTCCTGAAGTCGCTAGGAGGAACAAATGGGGCCCTCTATGACCATCGAGTGGGCAGAACCCACAGAAAAACGTTGACACGCGGTCATGAAAGCTAGACGTTTTGCCGTCGAATACTCGGCCCAGTCAAAGTTTAAAGGTGTGCAGGTGATTTGTTAAATGAATGAATGATTTAAACGTTGTGACTGCATGATAACTCACTTCATGTACAGCGAACAATCGAGGTTTTCTGTCATCGCAACGAAAACTTTGTGCCTTCGTTCAAGAGAGAAGTAACGCGGAATAGTATGCTAAAGAACACAACGGTTATTCTAAAACTATTTTGTATCGTAAATTCTAAATTTGACAATATCCTTGCACAATTTACCTTCTCATCAGGGTAAGGCATAGAATGCAGAATGCTATATAACATCAGCAATATTACAATGATTCCGCACGTTGTGATGAAGGATAGCAGGTAACATCTGAGAAGAAAACTCATTGCAAGGGCGCAAAGCACTCAATTTTGGCCAAAGACGAAGTTGGAAATCGTTTTGTCCCTCAGCTGCTTTTAGGAGGGATATGATTATCGGTCTATAGAAATTTTGCGGGTTCAGAAACGCTACGCACCTTGTTTAATACAACGAGGAAGTAACAGCTTAACAAACTCACTCGGGTGAGAATTTCCCCATATCTTCTTCTCCATCATGGTACTTCTCCGTCTCCATGTAGGATCGTCGTTTGTAATCATCCGAAAGGGATTCTGAACGAAATTTGCCCTGTATTCTGCGACTTTTAGCTGGTAATGGAGTCTTGCATCTATATATTACGAGAATGTCACATCCCTGGAAGACTCAAAAAAGCGGAAACTAGTACAGCTTTTGACGATCCTAGTACGACTGGCAGTGACCTCTTACTGTTAAGAATTGTTCACACCTCAAGCACAATGCTAATACAAAAACCGTTCACAATTTGTGGAATAGCGTGAAGCTCTACGAAACGTGTAGCAGAGCTTCCCTCTTTCCGTTAAAAGTTCTTTCAAGCTTCTTACTCTTCTTGTAATCGTTTGCGCTATCTGCACTGCCACTTCTTGAGTAGCCAGGAACTAAACGAAATAGTTGAACAAATAACACCGCGCTTAAAATCTAACCTACAAAGCATAAGTTAACCTGGAATGCTATAGTCACTTTATTAGAGATTTCAGTTATGAAAAAATGATGAAATTGAACAGAACTGGATGGAAGAAGTTTTAATTTGTGTAGCAACGCACTCACATGCTAGACCCATATCCGTTTCTCTCTTTAGAGGATGATATACGGAGTGGTGCTTTTTTTCTGGAACACTAATAAATATTTTTCTCATTAACCACATTTTATGGAGATTTAGACGAAGCATATAGGAAAGTGACAACTGGGGAGAAAGTAAGACCAAGTGGCTCAACCTAATCACTAATCTTTTCCTAGGCCAAAGAGCTTTTTTCCCTCAAGTGTTCCTGAGTGAAGCAATTTGTTTCATTTTTGTTTATTTTTTTTTGATCCTTCTTCACGTCTACTGTGTGGATCCCATCACTTTTCACGTTCGATCCGTTTCCTCGCATCCATTGTCCACAAAGTTCTTCAAACTTTACGTGTGGCTTCGGTTGCTCCTTGAGGATTTCCATTTCATCTTGAATGCCGTGGAATGATAGTGTGGAATGATAGTCGACCAATTCTCCCTAGAGTCCTGAGACATCCGAATTGGGGCGTTCTCAATTGGATTGAAAAGGTGATCTTTTTCCCGGACAGGGTCCGGTACCAATTTCCCGAACCCGGAGAGACGAGAGGCTTGGTTGGTCCAGTGTGGAATCTAGATAACGCCATGCTCGTGATGATGGGCATCACTACCACTTTGCTATCCGCTCCCGTTAGGACAAGCAATCTGTTTTGACTTCATAAACCTTGTTCTGTGATCTGGTGGCAAAGAATAGCGCAAGGCATTTATGGGAAAGCTAGCGGAAATTCCTCCATGGTTTCTTGTATTTTTCATTACACTTAAAGCTTTTTGAAAGAGATTAAAGTTTTATCCAGTTTAGGATCATTAGCTTCATAATCCCATGTTCACACATTTCAATATGGCGAGAGAAACGTCAAGGCAAGATTAAACCACAGTTTTCTTCCATAAGAAACTTCGTTCGCATAAAAAGTAGTTCAAAAACACATAAAACTTTTCGGGCAAGAACTTTAATACAGCAGAAGAAAATAAGCCCCCCCCCCCCACCTCTTCCTCAAGGTTGCATTGTGTCTTAGTTGGGGCAATGAAAAGGACGTCGATCAAACCAGAAGCACTACAGCAGAGCGCCACCAATCGAGGATTAGCCCTCCAGCTTTCAGTGCTAATGTTGTCGCTGCAGTCAACGGAACCTTAGGACAGGTCTTGTTCTTTTTAAATGTGCAACGTTTCTATAAGACATGGAAGACCTGTTGACGAAAGGCACTTACCCTTCTTCTTCGGTGTGTCCGTTTGTAGTGGTTTCGCATTGTCATTCTTGGCACCTTAATAAAAAGAAACTTGAACCACGAATTCCATCCACTAGTCAACGAATACTTTATTTCTGCGCAGCAAATTTCAATTTTTCTACTGCCTATTGTAGGTAGCTCGTTTATCTGCTTCGCACTCACTGCATCATCTGTGTCACCTGTAGTCCCGCTGATCGCCGAGTGATTTGAGCGGACGCCAGTACATTTTCCATTTTTCCATATCTCGTGCAAGAGCATCCCAGTGGGTTCTGCTCGCTTTAGGGACTCATCATATCTTTCTTCTAGGCTCTTCGTGAAGAACTCTGACCATCGGGTCGGTGGTCCTCCTGCAGTACGTTTGACATCCCGAGGAATCCAGTCACTAACGGCTCTTATCCAACGGTTGCCATTCATGCGCATTGCGCGTCCGGCGCGCCTTATTATCGAAAGTTTTGCATATAGACAGCGTCTTTGACTTTCGATCGTTAACGTAGATCGGAGATTTCGACGCTTCTCCTCACTCGTGTCGCACGAGTTATCCTGTTGTCGTCCTTTCCACTGTGCGTTCAACAACGCTGAGTGATCTTTCATCCTGTTTACGCAGCGATCAGGTTTCTGACGCTTAGGATAAAGCATTAAGTACCGTTGAGTCGAAAAGATGGGCACGTCCTCGGGTGTTCTTTGTTCTCTTCGCTACATCCACGATGCTGTAAGCTCGCCAAGCCGCTCGTTCCGTTCTGCCCAACTCTGAAGCTAAGTCGCTCGTTATGTTGATTTCCAGACCTGGACAGACGTAACTGGAGCGTTTGGAGATATTTGTTCCGTTGAGCGTGAATGGGCATAAGAAACCAATCCGTTCTTCATGAACACCGTTTTTGCGAGATTTAGTCGAAGACCAACTTTTCCACAGGCCTTATCGTAGTTGGCAAGCATTCGTTCCGTCTGGCTAATATTTGATGTTATAAGGACGATCTCATCAGCAAGGCAAAGATGGTGTAACTGTCGACCGTCGATTTTCACTCCCATATTATCCCATTCCAATGTTCCCATGACGTTCTGGAGGGTGGCGGTAAATGATTTTGGCGAGATGGTATTGTCTTGCCTAACCTCTCTTTTGACGTCGATGTGAATATCATTGTAGAACGGTGATACTTTGGTTAAGAAATTTTTGCACAGCTCACGAAGAATCTTTATGTGCTGAGTAGGGACTCCCAGACTATCAAGGGCTTCCATGACTGCTTCTATCTCAATTGCGTCAAAAACCTGCAAGTCTTTAAAAGTGAGATAAAGCGGTCTGTTATACTCCTGCGATATTTCAATGAGTCTTGTAACCGTGTCGATGTAGTCCATCCTACGAAATGCTTTTCGAAACGTTGCCTGTTCACATGACTGTCCTTCGTCCAGTGTTCTGTCAACCCTGTTTAGGATGAATCGAGTGAAAACTTTGTAGACGACAGACCAGCAAGCAAATTGGGCGATAGTTGCCGATATCGTGGAGGTCACCCTTTTTGAACAATAGCCCGGCCTAGCTGGACTTCCACTGAGTAGGGACCTTGAATTCAGATACTTAACGTGTTATGAGCCGAGTCAGTGTGTTTACGAGGGCTGGCGGTGGATTCTTCAGGTGTTCAGATCTTATCCTCTCCCAACTTGGTGCTGTTCGATTTTTCACCGACGAAACAGCATGTCGGATTTCGGAAGGGAGAACGACAAAGAAGAACGAATTCGGGAGGTCGTACGACATATCCATTCTCCTTTATTTCATATGAGGGCAGTAAGACTTAGATGTTGTAGAGATCCGAGTAGTAATCGTGAATTATTTTCTCCATTGCTTTCCTGGATGCTGTAACTGTTCCGTCTGGGCGTCGGAGTGCAATTATCTTGGTTTTGTAATTGGCGAATCTTCGATGGACAGCTGATCGATTTTCAGTTTTCGACGAAAGCAGATGTTCTCACCACTGCCAGAAAACCGTTTTTCATTCGAACTACAGCGAATGTATTGTAAGAGCTGAATGATTATTGGAAGTGTCATGAAATCTCGTTGCTGTTTACCACCTTGTAAACTCCCGGTGATTTTCTACCAAACTCGAGGCGAGTAGTGTCCCTTATATAATGTTAGAAGGTAAGGCTTTTGACAGCACCAAATACAGTGCTGGAAGGCTTGGAAGATTTTCCCGCTCAGAAAAATGCGCAATTAAAATAGTAAACATTTTGCAATAAATCGAAGTGACAACGTATCAAACTAACGACTGGCCCGTATTGCAGCGTCCTCGAAAACGTTACCTTTCCTCTTTTAGAAATAGCTCCTATTCAAGAGTACCGCTACACAACGCAATCGTGAGGGATCAAAAATACCCATGCCTTTCATCGCTGAGTAAACGGCCTCCTTTGCCATCTCTACGTGGAATAAATGAACAATTAACCACGTTTGCTGAGTGGCTTTTTATACTTCTGTGGTGTAAAAACAATAAGCTGATAAAATGATAAGCTGGTGGAGGTTTTAAGTCCACTGGTTGATAACGCCTGGATCTCTGGTAAAGATCGGTGGCTCGAAAATACCAAATGATATATCGAGTGAAATCGTTTAATTTATGAAATAAAGTTAACGAATAAACGAATACTTACTTGGATACATGAATGGCCTATCTCCACTGACTATGCGGGTTTTTTCAGAGATTTGCTGGCCAAGCTATTGTGGTTCCTTGGAATCCCGAGGTTAACCTGGCCAAAGTCTGCCTCAGGTCTTCACCACCATAACCAGTCACATCCTTTGTGGATCAGAGGGAAATTTGCCACCATGCGACCAGCTTGATACCAGGACGGTAGTGGATCCCGGTATTGGTTTACTATTAGATAGGTTTTCTAATGGAAACGATGAACTACTTCCCAACTTGGGAGACCCTGCCAGGGGACGAATCTCGCCGCTGCATATCGCAGTCCGGCACCCAGGAACACCTCCCAACCACGATGAGACGGTAAACCGTCAGGATGAATAAACGAATAAATATAACGATTAATGAAACATAATTTTCGAAGGCTGTGCAAAATAAAATTCGCACTGACACCATTTCCAACCTGAGTTTTTGACTTTCTAGAGGAAATCGCACTGAATTCCATATCTTATTGAGTGGCGATAACAGAGCGTCAATTTGTAACCAAATGGTCAATCGTACCTTACCATCATAATGGGTGATCGCTGCAAAATAACAAGTGGAGTGGAAGAAATGCTGGTATGCGCACGACATTTAGATTCGGATCATCTAAATGTCTAAGCAAGTAAGTGGTTTCACTCAGCTAGGAAGGGCGCGAGTGGCGAAGTGGTTCGAGGCGCCTCTGCGACACACAGGTGGAATCGATGTCCGCGCCCACGGCCCACGAATCTTTCCATCACTCCGGGCTGGGAGGTGCTCCTGGGTGTCGGACTGCGATGTACAGCAGGGAATCCATCCCCTGGCAGGGTCTCCCAAGTTGAGAAGGAGTCCGGCTTTTTCCACCAGGAAGCCTAGCTAAGAGTAAACTAATAATAATACAGTAAACTAATATAATCCAGTCCTGGTATCAAAGTCGCACGGTGGCAAATCTCCCTCTGATCTACAAGGACTGCGACTGGCTGTGATGGTGAAGACCTGGGGTGGACTCTGGCCAGGCTGTTCTCCGGATTCCGGGAAACAACAATGGCTTAGCCCGCAAATCTCCGGAAAACAGTGATTATGCTGGAGCCCGCACAAGTGAGGACGGGCCCTTCAAGTATCAAGTAATTAAGTATTTTTTAGTTGCAAAGTTTAACATACCGGTTAGTATCAGTCTTTGATAACAAATATTATGATATGGTTGTTTAACTAGGAATGTCAACGAGCAAAATATTTTCATTCCACAGCATTACTCCACCAATGGCAGAGGGTAGGTGTACGTTCCTAGTCTATCGTAACTGGAAAACAATGCACGGATTCACACCACATCGCGTTGAGAGTAATTTTGCTACCTTCTCCTTCTATTTCAATCCTTACAAGAATGAGAAAAAGTGGAAGAAGTATCGCAAATGCTTCTCAATTGAGTGCAAAACAATAAAAGAAAAAAAAAAACATTCCTCGCATTGTTTGGCTTACGGGAATGAAAATCAGCGATTTGATATGTTCTGTAGGAGTAGTTTCATAATGTCCGGAAATGTGCACTGGCTTACATTTCCTGCCCAATGAAACTCCCATGAAACTACTTGTACAGAGTGCTGTTCCCTGTGCGGAGGTCTAGTTATGGATTTGCACTCAGTAAAAGGCGACTGGTTGCAGCTGTAACAGAGCGGAACCACTGTCACCAAACAGCATGCGTATTGAGTTCAGCTCTAGCTCACATCCGATCCGTGGCATGCGCATTCGTTGAAGGTTTCGGGTCATCCACGCCTTTTCTTCCCACACATCAGCCTAGTTGCTCCTACAAATGGCCAATTCTTTATCACGCACCAAGAGTGCAGACGTCTTTGATGACCACTTTATGCTATTAGAAGTTAAGCATTGTTCCACAACACTTTATGTAGCACTACTATCTTAATCGAGAATCATACTGGTAAGTGTAATTCTACTCCAAAACTTTGACTCCATTTTGCATTAATGCTCAATTAATAACGAGGGATGAACAGAAATAGAAATTTATGAAGGTACTCAACAATTTCAGTTCGCTTTTTTTTTCTGGTGGCATCCCTTCTCGCTGTCCTTCCTCTATCGGCTTCTTTGGAATGCCTCAAGGGAGAAGGCGACGAAGTCCCGAGCAAAGAAGCTCTGGTAGGATGATATCAAAGTTATCGCACACTACAAATGTTGATCAAGTTTTGAGAGTACTGGTCGTGACACCTGGTACCCAATTTATAGCAATGCGGTGTCGTTAAGGATGGGTTGAGGTTGTATCAATAGTAAGGAACTCTTTTCATTACTCATTCATGTTTTTTTTGGGATTTACTGGTCGTGCTCCATTCATATGACCTTTATATCAAAAAAGTGGATCACCGTTAATCATTCAGCTCCTCAGCTTTTCCGACTGTTTTCTTGACTCAGTTTTTCCCCTAGACAGCTCGACTAGAAAGGGACCACCAAACAATGCTGTTCTAGCCACCTTTCAACTTTCTGATGATAGTTGTTATTAAGGGGAATTTCTGTGTTTACTACGAGATGTATACCTCATCAACTTGTGAAACTGTACAGAAACACTACGATGCTGGGACAGCGTTGACAGTGTCAGAGGTAAGAATCTAGATTTCTGAAAAGCATTTATGTACCTGAAATGACAAAGGCTCAACAACGTTTCCCTCTACTTCATCAATTCATAACAAACTCCCTGAGAAAGGATAAAAAGCTCTCGGCGTTGATCAATCACTGAGGGATGCGCCATGCATTCGACTTCACTAAGCATCGTGTGGAGGTGATTGAATGCATATCTGGCCTTTACAATGACTCGCGGTGGCCCACCGATGTATAGAGCCAGTGCTGTTATCCTCCCAGACAAGCCTGGTACAAATTTGCTGACCCCGGAAGGATGGAATGCTTGTTGGGGCAAGGGCGCAAGGATCGATTCCACGCCTGTGTTACACGGAGCCTTCGAACACTGCACTGCACGGGCCCCTAAACTCCTTGATAGTTAATAAAATGTCAATTGAAGTTCTTTAAAGCGGCGAATAATTTAGACCATCTAGTTCCCATTATGTTAGCCATTTTTAGTGGATTTATGTTGACTTTGTGGGGGTATACATACTCCAACGTACTCGGCTAGTCGTTCATAACTTAGCTGGATAGAGATCCCCCAACTCCTTTGTGCTCGACATGGCCTTCTGTATGAATTGCTCAAGCAGTACAGCCCTTTCTACAAAGTTCTCACTGCCATAAACCACCGGATCATTGTTTTACTATTTCCCTTTTCGTTGAATTTCTTATAAACTTCTTCCGCAACATTCCCTGTAATGCGCTCCCTTTCTTTACATACCCTGAGCATAACTTCAGCTGCATGCTTCCTATTTGTCTCGGTTTGCGTATTCCTCATGTTTCTCATGACTTCCTCTTTTCTGTAGTGCGCAATGGATCGATCGCCAGTTTGATCCTGCGCCTCATTCTCAGCAAGGCTTCCGTTCCTACCGAGTCAGGAAATTGCTACAACTTTTTTGAGAGGATAGAACACTGACTTGGTTCATTAATAGGCAACAATGAGTCATCGTGAAAGCCAGATATGCACTCAGTCACTTCTGTGACTTCTACGAATTGAGACGAATGCATGCAATATCCCCCAAGGATTAATAAGAGTCGAACGCCTTACCTTTTATCTCTTCTTCCTCATGCTAAACCACAGTTTACAATTCCTTCGTTTTCGTTATCGTCACAAAATGCATCCACATGTTGTTGACATTTCTAGTGATCGCAAGATAGTTGTAAGCTGAACCGCCATCAAATGTGTGGTGGTCACGCTTACTTGGTATAAAGGATAAAAAGGATAAAGCTCTCGGCGTTGATCAATCCTTGAGGGATCCGCCATGACTAACCGGCTCGAGAGCTCTCATATGATAGAGATCCGGATGTATATATATATATATATATATAAGGGATAAATGGGTAAAGCTCTCGTCGCTGATCTATCCCTGAGGGATGCACCATGTATTCGACTTCATTAAACACCGTTTGGAGGTAATTGAATGCATATCTGGCCTATATAATGACCCGCAGTGGCCTACGGATATATCGAGCTAGTGCTGCTATCCTCCCGGACATGTCTGGTACCCGGCGGTCTGGTAATTTTCCGACCCCGGCGGGATGGAAGGCTTGGTGGGCCATGGGCGCGGGGACCGATTCCACGTGTGTGTTGCAGAGGCGCGTCGAACCACTGCGCCACAAGCGCCTTACCTGGCATAATTCCATTAATTGTTCTACGAATACTAGACCACCTTGCCAGATCGATTTGAGGACCATACTGTTTAATTAACGCATCCTTTTAATAGTGATGCGTGCTACTTTTACACCACAGTACCCGGGACCACGCCACTTCAAGTATCAAGTATTCTAAACCAGCAAAAAAAATAGGATAGAAGACATTGAAACCGATGTTTCAGCTAGAAAAAAAGTGTGGCACCTTTACTGACGCCTATTCAAACAAAATTGCAGCATGTTTCTGCACTACTAGCAATTGCAATACTGTTGAAAATGTACAGGTGAATTCGTCAATACGTGCTTGTTACAAAGAGTTCTATGAATAACTGAAAGAGAAGGAAGCCCAGCGAGTTTGATCTGGTCCACCATATAACTTACTGTGGACGCTTGTCTATGGTAATAGGAGAAAAACGAAGCTATTAAACTGTAGAACATTTCTACATCATTTCTACAGCAAATGCTTTGCGTACAAGTGTTCAGACCCCACTTTTTAGTCGTTTATTAATGCTTTCGATGTAAAGCCTCTGCCAAACGTGTACAGCTGGACTCCTTCCACAGACGCTAAAGAATCGGAGACACTGCTAGAGTGCCTAAAAAGCAACATGTCAAAGGACTCATCGTAAGTCCTTAATGAACTTCGTTCTTAACAATCATTTTATGTAACGATAAAAAAATGGCTTACCAAATAGAAGGTGGTGCACACCGTTCGAGAGATTTCGACATCGAAAATCATTCGATTGAAGTGGTTTTGCTTTCTAGACAGTGCCAATCAAGGTTTGAATATTCTAAGCAGTTGGAAGGTAGAGATATAGCACATTCTTCCTAAAGGACGACATCTAAACTACGACAAGAAGGGGATGACCCCTCAGTAGGACTTAAGGTTTCACTTAGCGTTCTATCGCGAACAGATAGCGATCAGTAACTTTTTGGTCCACAGGCAAAGACTAACTTACCTAGTTGATACTTGAATGGTCTGCCCTCACTGGTTGTGCTGGCCCAGCATAATCTCCATTTTTCGAAGATTTGCTGGCTAAGCCACCGTGGTTCCCTGGAATTCCGACCTGGTCAAAGTCTGCCCCAGGTCGTCACCACGACAGGCAGTCGCAGCCCTTGTGGATCAGAGG
This sequence comes from Angiostrongylus costaricensis, assembly GCA_900624975.1. Taxonomy (NCBI): domain Eukaryota; kingdom Metazoa; phylum Nematoda; class Chromadorea; order Rhabditida; family Metastrongylidae; genus Angiostrongylus; species Angiostrongylus costaricensis. The sequence continues at coordinate 228,420 of UYYA01003933.1, forward strand.
GTGATTTGCCACCATGCGACTTTGATACCAAAACAGTGGTGGACCCTTGTATTGGTTTACTCTTAGCTGGGCTTCTTAATGGAAACGCTGTACTCCTCACCTTGGTAGATCCTGGGGGTGGGGGGCAAATGCTCCTGCTGCACGTCGCAGTTCGACCCCCAAAAACACCTCCTAGTTACGATGAGGCGGTAAACCGTTGGAAGGACAGGTAAAGACATGGCGAAAAAAGAAGAATTTGGACAATAAAAGAATAAGGAAAACCAAAAAATGTAATGTGCTGGTCTGCACTTCTTAATGGTTGGTATAACAAATAACGTTTTCCATACACCAAACGTTTCTTCAGTGAGTATTATTCTTCTTCGCGGCTAGAGATAACCATCAAAGTGGTCCTAAAATGGGCTCCAAGACGTCGAACCTCAAGAGCTTCCACGTATTCGCGGTCGCAGTCATCCGTATCATCAGCTGTATGATTTAGTTAGAAAACGAATAATACTAGAAAACGAGAACTTTAACCCATTCCGTCCCGATGCCGTTATAGTGCGATAAAAAAACCTCTGTAAGCACTAAAATGACCATCCAACCATTATGGTACCCGTAGGGTCATTTGGCCTAAATCGTCATCATGGACACTGTAGTGTCTGTACACAGACGAGGAGCGGGTGGTGACGGATTAAGGAAAAGTTATCAGAAGGTCCGAAGAGAAAACCAAACGACGATAAGAATAGACAGTTATACATAGAGCAGATGCTTAAAAACCTCAAACTTTAGAAATTGTACCCCTTCCTGTGGGCGAAGGAAATTAACGACATGTGATTTGGTGAAAGGGCGAAAATGAAGGGACTTGCCTTTTAATGTATCCTGTACTGTAGTAATCCATCACTCTTTGAAAACAATAAGGGAAAGTCATGAGGAAAGTAAAAGTGTTAGCTCATAAGTCGCCTGCCGTATATCCAACCCTGAGGAACGCTCCACGTTTCCGACTTCATCAAGCATCGTTAGAGGTGATTGAATACATTTAACTTATGATGAGCTACCGATGTATCAAGTTAATGTTTCTAACTCCAAAGCAGATCCATTAAAAATTCACTAACACCGGAAAGATGAAGGGCTGCTTGGTTAGTCCAGAGCATGAGATCGAGCGAGCGACCAGTTCCAATATGTACTGCATGACACTTCTAAACCACTGCGCTGTAAAAACGCAGGGTGCAGCGGTCCTCTAAATTTATTTACAGACGTTTCTTTATCAGAAATCTGGTTCCCATCATTGTGCTGGGTAGCATTGGTGTTGTATTGCTGTGCATCGGTGTATCGGCTCTCTGCTACTTAAAGGAGCAACAAAGAAAGGTGCAGTTTTTCCCAATTTCTGGATTTTCCTGTATCTTTCTGAAGTGAGTCTGACTGTTTTAGAGACGCCTTGCCGAGACATGGGAACAACGAGTTAAACAAGCTGGGGAGGAGTTGTCATCAATTTCTTCGGCAACTGCGAAGAAAACCAAGTCATAAATAACAATGAATTGGTGTTGTTCTATTTTTGACTTCTCTTGAACTCTACAACGACTGTGACCCCACTGAAACCACAACTACGACTTGCTTGCTTTTTGAGTTTTACGGCGATGTGAGAATCATTCAACGGCTATAAAATTCATCATTTCTACTGATTACTAAACAAAATGTGCCTCTAGAAGTCGTAGTTCAAAGTGGAGTCACCCGTACATCTATGAACATTTCATTTCAAAAATGACCACGGAACATTCATATTCATACTCCAAATAGATTCTTTCGTATTCACTAAACGATCAGATTCATAGGAATGATTTGCATATGCTACCACCAGATGTGATGGTGAGGTCTATGCTGATTTTCACTCTTATCAGCTGACAAGGAACGCTCTGTGGCTTGCCGATAGAGCTCTGACTGCAACCGTTGGACAATGCCTCTCCCTAAACCTTTTAATGGATATGTCTATAATGATGATCTGGGTTACGAAGGTTGCGATACTGGCTTCGGAATTTTCCTATACCAGAACTAGAATTGTCGCAAATCATTAGTATTAGATCTGCGCTCTCCACTGGAGCTGTGTGGGATTGCTCACATCCATAATTCATAGGAAAAACGACATGCAAAATTCCACATATACGTTGTGCAACATGCTTTTCTTTTGTTGGGTGGTCCTAAATCTTATCGTTTCTAACTCAGAATTTTAAATATATTTACCTCAGCTCATAGCAGCAGATTCCAAACAAAGCTACCGCAGTTCACAAAGACTCTCAGCGAGATAGAAGTTTACTTGTTCCATCCTGGTAATCTTCTAGGCCTTTGTATCCAACTACTCTTCTGGAGTGATTTTCAGGAGCAGCTTGGTTGTCAAAAGTTATGAGAGCTAGTAATTGTAAAAGTACTTGATAAGTTGGCAGTTACATGAATAACATGAATAAAGAGGAGTTTAATGTCCAAATTCGTTCAACTCTTATAATATAGGTTGTAGAAGCAAATGTGGTCGTGCATTGCAGAACTGGTCTCACTCAGGTGATAACGTCGCTTACAGTTCTTGGTGCGTGCATCGAAACTTGACAACAGCTCAGCTGTAATGTTTTACCAAGATTCAGGAGTTCTTGATAATCCGAAGCTTCATCACGAAAAACCATCCAATCTTCCTATGTGAATTTGGTTTCAGGAGAAGTTTTAGTTCTCTAACTCTCCAACCTTCCATGTTCTATGCGTTTGTCAAAATGTCATCAAGGAAAACTGATCGATTTTCTCCTAAAGAAGGTTTACTGACGATCGCATTACCAGTTATTCAATACGTGCTGGATCTACCTCTAAGCTTGTTTTTCAACTTCACTTAAGGCCTGCCAAGGCTGATGAATCTCTAGCTCTGTTACGAACTCTCGGACGGGTATCTGTGGATCAGTTTCAAACATCATTTTCGCGTGGTAGTAGATGGCCTGCAAGGGGTTACCACTTCTTAGATTTCTCAACTTTTATTTCAATAACTAATTGAACTCAATTCCCAACGGTTTACCGCCTCATCGTGGCTGGGAGGTGTTCCTGGGTGTCGGACTGCGAGGTACAGAGGGGGATTCATCCGCTGGCAGGGTCTCCCAAACTGAGAAGGAGTCCGGCGCTTCCATCAGGAAACCTAGCTAAGAGTAAACCAATACCAGGATCCCCCATCGTCTTGGTATCAAATTCGCATGGTGGAAAATCACCCTTTGATCCACAAGGACTGCGACTGCCCGTGATGGTGAAGACCTGGGGCAGATTTTGGCCAGGCTGACCTTAGGACTCCAGGGAACCACGATGGCTTAGCCAGCAAATCTTCGGAAAATGGAGATTATGCTGGGGCCTGCACAACCAGTGAGGACGAGCCATTCAAGTATCATGTAAGTAATTGAACTGAAGTTAGTAGACGAACCTAAATATCTACAAAAAAAATGTGGGTTGAAACTTGTGCTTTTACATTGTCGTAAATGTGCCTTGTATTCTCGTGGAAGATCATGACGGCATGTAACACCAATAGTTTTAAGCACTTTAATGTTGACGTTAATTAAAAGGTTGCAGATTTGTACCTTCAATCATCAAAAAGGTGACACTGCCAACTTTGGAAGGGTTCGCTGACGTCTCGATGATCTAGAACAACATTGTCCATCCTGATAGCCATTAGAAAAATAGAGATTACCTTCGAAGAAACCACAACGAGACTACTATGTGAATCATTCATATCTCTCCACAAACTCTCAAAAGAGAGCACCTCGCCATGTGAAAATGGTTAATTCGCCACCAGGAAAGACGACGAGAACGACGCAACTCTGTCTTCTTCACACTTCGTCTATTATAAAGTCCATTATGCTCATTCAGAGTTCTAGGAAGACCTACTAGTCATCGTAGTTGAGAAAAACGCCGTCCATATAAACGATGATTCGTGTTGATGATTGGTGAACGATGATTTGTCACGTGTTTCGCTTCGAATTCAACTTGAAACTGTTTGTTTTCGCTCTTCATTAACCTTTTGGATGCTTGCCTCCGAGACAGCTGACAGCTTTGGTAAAGCGTTTTCAGGTGGTAACCGCAGGGATTTACGTGTTGGGGGGGATACATGCCGCCTAGGAATTTAGATCGTTCGGATCGGTCTGGTCTGTTTCCTTTTTTTCTTTGAATAACTCCATAATCCATCTACAATGTTACCATGTTTCGCATTTCGTTTTGTCTGAACGTCGACATACCTCACTGGCATCCATGTGGTTTCTGTGCGGTTGGTCTCTACGTGACATACTTAGTGGAAACCTCATAGAAAGCGGTGACTATGCAAAGCTGTGTTCAATGTGATTGAAATCTTGGTTTAGGATTTCTTTGTTTGGTTATGGAGGTGTCTGGCCGAAAAGATTGCTGTCAACTTGACCACTCCAGGCTCTGAGAAAAGCGAAATCCGCCGAAACGTCAGCTTATTCGTGAATAAAGAATAATAACACCTCGCGTTTGCTCAACAAAAATAGGAAGCATCAACAGAATATTGACAGACATCTTCTACCTTAACGAACGAAACTACGCCCGTTCAACCGCTTCGCAATTCCCCCCTGGAAATAGGAGACAAAATCTTTACGTGTACGAGAAGTCAAAATCTCAACGCACTCCGTAAGCTGTACATCTTTGTATAATAAGAAAACTTGTACCATGCCACCAACAAATTGTAGAATTTGTTATCCTATGGCTTTCATCTCAATGGCAAAATCGATCGCTGGTGATCGCACAGTGGTCGGAAGTGCCCTGCAACACACGTAGAAGCGATCCACACGCCCATGGTCCACCGAGCCTTCCATCCCTCCGGGGTCGGCAAATTGGTACCAGACATGTTTGGGAAGATAGTAGCACCGGCTTGATACATCGGTAGGCCACCGCGAGTCATTGTAAAGGCCAGATATACATTCAATAACCTCCAAACGATGCTTAGTGAAGTCGAATGCATGGCGCACCCTCAGTAATTGACCAACGTCGACAGCTTCATCCTTTATCCTAATCCTCCATGGATTTCATTTTAATTCATAAAGTTCACTACCAGCTGACATATGTTTCTTCAAAGTTGAAAGACACCTATGACTACCGTAGAGTTATATATGACGAACAGATGTATTAAATAATACACAAAGAGAGCAATTACAGGAATCAACATATGACTTCATTAATGAACACAGCAAGAATGTCACAGTTCACATCTCTGATTAGAAAAAACTAAAACACACGAGTGTTTTAGCTACGATAGAATTACAAACATAAACAGTTCGCGTTATATGTATGGCAGCTATAGCCATTGCACTTTACCGACAGCATACCAACGCAAAAATGCCTAATTTTGCGTGGCTGCAGCCTCCCTACATTTCATTCACAGGCTTTGTGCCTCTTCCACGAAGGACGATAGTTACAGCAGCTGAGAGTTGAGGATATGCCACCATTTACTACGTTTTACTGTGGCTCTCCAAACCGCCACACTGTTATCGGGTATTTTTTATACACGACGATTCCATATGATAGCTTTGATTCATTCATTATAGTGAGCACACTAATAATTATCCGTCAAATCAACGGTAAATGAACTCATGCGAAAAGGATTTTTCTAAATCAATGTAAAGAATAGCTCTATATTGGCAATGTGTGACAACAACAACTTAACAACTATGTCCGACAAGCTATCGATCGAATATAAAAAAGATAAGAATGAAGTTCAGTGCGCCAAAATAAACCAGCGGAAAAATACTAAGGATATACCGGTCACGTGTATTGACTCCTACAGAGTTCACGCCGTCGCATAAGTGCTAAATAAACAAGACTAATTTAGCAGTTGTTCCATTCGGTAGCGTTAGCTAACCACTTAGTATTGCTATAAAATACCCATCAGAAATCGGCTTCACCGTAAAAATTGCGCTGTACAGAATAGAATAGTGTGCTTTAAAAGCAGAAGGTCACTGTTGTTACCAAAATGGGCACCATCCAATATAACACTGGCAAAGATTTTCGTGAAGGGTAGCCTGTTCAACTAGGCGATCTATTTGTTCTTGTACATCGACTTCGCCGGTGCCAAACTCACTACCTATAATGTGTAAAATCAAAGTTTTCAAGAGTTTACAAAAAAAAAAAACCAATGTATAAAATATTATTGTACTGCTGTACTCCTGCTTCTAACAGAATTTCTTACAGATTGCAAATACGTAACGGCCATCGAAATTTAACAGTCTTTTTTCTTGTTATGCAAATTTCCTTAGGCTTGTAAATCAAACTCACTTTGTGTACCATCTTATCTTGCAATCCACGTAGTATCAAGAAATTACCAAGAAAAAAAAAACCACACGAACTCACCCGTAAGCTTCTGTTTTATACGATCTATAACTCGCTCTCTTACAATTCTTGGTGCTTCTTGCAGGGTCTTTCTCCTAGTTACATCATGCTTCTCACCCGGAACCCGCTTCGTTCCTTAATATTTAATCACTGTACTATACATTAGGCTGAATAATAAGTTTTTACTGAAGTCTTTCAGTATTTTTAAATGTAGAAGAAGAATTTTTGAATCTAATGCTTGCACAAAATGTCGAAGACTTACTATCCAATCGTCCCACAACAGAAAGAAGAATGAGCCGTTGGTTTACAGTTAATTGATAGTGACCTGTGTGCATATGCAAACGAGTACGAAATACCCTATTCTGGCATTAGTGACGAAGTGGAAACGAGCGCCGCCAACATTAACATTTTTGCGAGGAAGTGATAAATAAATAAATAAATATATATATATATATATATATATATATAACACTGCCGTCCCATTTGACCCCACTGTTGAGTGACTCGAGATGGCGCCAGTAAGAGTAGTCAAGTGAGTTCTAGTCGCTCTATGGACTCGCTGCGCATAATATCTTCTTTCTAGGGTTTCGTAGAAAAAAAAACCCTGACCATCGGCTCGGTCATCTTCCTGCAGTATGTTTCACATTCCAAGAAATTCAGTCACTAACGGCTATTGTCCATCGGTTGTCGTTCATACTCATTACCTGTCCGGCGAACCATATGTTTGGCGCAGTTTGGCGCATGCAACGGTGCTTTTGGTTTCTAATTTCTGACGCAGATCGGACCATTGGATTCCCTCCTTCACTTCTGTGACACCGTATGCTCCTAGCGTTGTCCTTTCGACTGCGCCTTCAACAACGCTAAGTGATCTTCCATCCTGCTTACGCAGTGACCGGGTTTCTGATGCAAATGTTAAGGTAGAAGAATCGTGGAGTCGAAAAGGTGGGCAAAGAGTTGGGTGTTCTTTGTTCTCTTTACCACATCCTCGATTCTCTTGAAAGCTTCCCAACTCGTTCGCCTCGTCCTGCACAACTCTGGTGCTAAGTCGCTCATCATGTTGACCTCCCGACGTATCTGTACGTAGTTGAAGCCTCGGAGATATTAATTCCGCTCAATGAATGATGCATAAGAAACCAATCCTTTCTTCATGAACATCTGCAGGAGTCATTTATTAGAGGAAACCCGTACCCGGCACGACTTCTATGGAAGTTATTTTCTTTTCGGTGGTTTGCTTTGGAGCAAGTTTTACTGCAATTGTTGTGGCCAATCAATTGCCAACGTAGATGTTGCGGTGGATATCGGGTGATGAAAACTTCATTCTGCACTCGGATATATACAAAAAAACACTTCTTGTACGAGTTCATTCACTGGCAATTTGACTGACAATTGAATATCATTTCAATTACGACTGCTATGACGGGTTATATTCATGCTATGAAATGGGCGTGGCAAAAGATATAGACGCAACATAGGTTGCAAAGTATTTAGACGATAAACCAAACATTAATTGATGGCCTCCTCAAAAACTTTGCCTATTCTGCGCTGTTTCTTCTGTTACCGAATTATAAACTCATGTTTCCGCTACAACACATAGAGCTTGGAGACCTAATCGCAGCAGTCGTTCTTCGTAAATTGGATCTTCTTCTTAATAAGTACTCCTCCTATATATTTTTGCCTCATTGAATTCAGCAAGCACTATCTCCGTGTCTGTGATGTGCCTTCCGAAATGTTATTCAGGATGACTCTCATGGTAAAGGCAATTTCCGCGGCAATCTGCAAAAGAGACGTGAGTGTAAGATAGGCCGAGATACTGCCCCGCCCAGAATGTATGCAGGCTTCAAACTTTTGCAAATTAGATCATTGATGTCGTTGTTCCATGAAGGTGGTAGGGCCTCGTTACAACTATTGGGAACTGGAAGGAATTCGTGTAACACAAAGAATATCTTTATTATACAATCTCATATGAGAAAAATTGCTCACTCGTCCTCATCAATCAGTGAGACACTGCGCTTGCGAACACTTCTGCGATATTGTTCGTATTTTTTTTTTGAGCAAACGCGAGGTGTTATTGTTCTTTGTTCACGATTAAGCTGACGTTTCGGCGAGTTTCGCTATCACTATCGCGCGAAAAGATACAGCTCCAACCTCACTCCAGTGCAAAAACGTGGTATGCGAGAGGTACGAGACCTGATAAGGTTGAAAACCATAAGACTTTCCGTTAGTGATAAGGGTGCAGAGTTTGTCGTAATTCCTCATCAGTTAGATATGGAGATAACGAAAAAGCATCTTGAGGATGCTTCGCTTTATCG
>UYYA01003934.1:0-46125 GCA_900624975.1 Angiostrongylus costaricensis
ATAGGATGCAAGAACACAACGGAGAAGATTTTGAGGTAGGAGTCACTACCCTCACGCAGGAATCGAAAACATCAGCGCGAAAAACTCTTGAAGCGATTTGGATCAATGCCAAAAATTCAAAAATGAACCGCAAGGAGGAGTGTCTTGTCATCACGCGTGACCAAGCGCCATACCTCAGGCTGATCCAATGATCTGACATGGACCCAGTTATCGACCATGTATTACTCTGTGCGGCGGCTATCCACCAACTAACTTAAATACTTACAACAAATAAACGGTAGGTGTTTGAATGAAGCTGTTTCTTATGCGAATACAAATCGATTTATCAAGTTTTATCTGCTAGGGTTATGAAAGTGTTTGGCTGAGTAGATCGCATCTCAATTTGACCTTTCCAGGCTCTGAAGAAGGCGAAACCGCCGAAACGTCAGCAATTGTGTTCTAATAAATTCTATATTAACAACCTCGTGTCTGCTTATTGATGAAAAACATTGAATTATCAATTAATGCCGAGGTTAACAGAAAGTCGGTCATGGGAATTACTACAAAGGGAAATAATCCGAAACCTCATTCTCTTAACGTAAAATGGTTTACATTACAAGTCACTCATGACCGTCAGGGACGTAAGTGCAACTCTTTCTCCACATCGGTATTCATCACAACAACTGATTGGACTCTTTTATCGCTAGAATTCTATTATAACTGATAAGGATTTAACATCCACTAGAATCAGTTGACTGAACTGTAAAGTTCCAACAGCAATGCACCAGTGAGCAATGAACTTCATTTTACTCTGTATGAAAAAAATTCGGATAAAACGAGAAATTTCTAGCCAATCGTGCATCATAAACAAGGTTTTCTAAATCTACCCGATTGGTGTAAAAAACAAGGTCGTCCAACTAATGCTCGGAGCTCAGGTACGAAATCGGCCCTATATTCTTTGGTTTGAAAGAAAATATCGTCAAGAAATTTTTACGGAAAGTGCGCACATTGAAGATAATGAGAAACGGATTAAGAATGCTAAAGAAGGCGGCGCTTAGGAAGAGCGGAATCGAGTAGCTGAACATCGGCTTATCCAAGACAGCGAAAACGGCGAACAGCGTCAGTGGAACTACTACCAGCATTCCAGTGGAGCAAGCCTGCAATGTACGAACTTCATTTTTTGTCGTTTTATGTAACCGGCATAAAAAAATGATGACTTCATAATCTACCTCACACTAGCCGCCACTGATATGTCATTGCCCAAGGCATTGAAATACCTATTTCTACGGGGAATGTGCGGTACATGGGCACAGTGGTGTAAATCCAGGAAATAGACTGATGTGCTTTTCGACGTTGACTTGGTTTAAAGTGGCTATTTAAGAGACTAAAGGGAATTGCAATTCTCATCAGCTAATATTTTCTTTCAGACCGGCCCTCATTTAACCCATGCAGTGATGATCAACAACTTATTGGATTTTTAAGCCAACACGATGCTGCCTAAAATCTTTATCCGGCTGATGTTCCGACGTCTTCGTCTTCCTCAAAGCCGATGACTTGGGGTGGTGGTCGGCAGTCGTTCGTTTTCTCGATGTGGTGTCTTCGTCGTCGTACAGAGTCTGATCTTCTTCAGTGGAACATTGTTCGCTATGTGCTATTCGTTATGTACTAGCTAACATAATACTGACTGGTGCAGAAGAAGGATTATTCGTTAAAAAAGAAAATATTATTAACGGATCGTCATATTAAAAACTACCGCCCTGTATAAGAGAGCATCGCCGAGCGCGTAAGCCTCATTCGAGGGACGCTCTATTGAAGAAGATCCGACTCAATACGAAGACGAAGACGCCACATTGAGAAGGCGAGCAATTGTGGTCCGTCGAGTCGAATCCGTCTCTGACGAAGACGAGACGTCGAAACTTTAGAGGAAAATCATGTTAGCAACCTCTTGTTAGCCTGACAATCCAATATTTTGCTGTATTCATGAACTGATTCATCAACTAGAGCCAGTGATAGACCTCGTGCTCACTTTGCTGCTGTCACTGAGTTGACAAGTAATGAACTCGTTATTTGCGTACATATCGGTTTGATGTTCAGATCACCAGGTCGGTGCTCTCGACTATCATCAGTGGCGTGAAGGAACTCTACATCACTCAGACCCTTGATAATATCACATCATAAATTTGAATTGAACATGGATGTGGTTGCATTAAAAGTTGATGAATTGATTTATAAAGTTGTTTTCTTTTTGATCAACTTAACGCTTTGCTATCCTGGTTATCTCGATGGTTCAGTCCTAGCAAAACTCAAACGTAAGCTTAGACTTTCCTTTCTGACCTCCTTGGCAAAGTATGAGAGTTCGGCGGTGAATTCAGAATAGATTTCAAAAGGTTTCAAAGGATGACAGTACGACTTCATGAAATCAAAAAAGCCGTAAATTTACGTAGAAAGTTTAGTGGTGCACAACAAGACACAAAAAATGCATTGAAAGAACTACTAGGCTTTGTCATAAATTAATCGTAAATATTCTGTCCATTGAGAGTTTTCTTTTTTGATTGATCGGTCGTTCAAAAGATTTTACTTGCAATAAACTCAGATTCTGGAGTACCTCACTTGTGAAACCTTTGAACGTTCACGTCCGTGACTGAACTTTCCCGCAACATTTCTGCTTTCAAAATAGATTGCCACAGATGGAAGCCTTATGAAGGGGAAAAATCTTACAGTGACTCTGATGGAATTTGCGATTTCTCCGGAACGAGTGGATGAGTACTTCACCCATTTGGCGCAGCTGATTAATCCGGACGATAGTACCATGGACACTGCCACTGTCAGACAACCAGCGGAGCAGACAAAAGCCAGAAAAACAAGCCATAGTTTACCGACAACGTCCTGAAATCATTTGCTTCACAAAACGAGGCGAAACAAAAATGCATTATAATTACACCGAAGTTTATATGAAATAATTGTCTATTATTATTGCTGTTGTCATTGTAAGTATTTGCCATGTCACAATATTTATTCACAATAGCTGACACTTCGGTGGTTTTGCTTCCTTCAGAGCAAGGAAACGTCAAAATGAGAAGCAAACCGCTCAACCAAGTAGTTAATAAAATAAGCAGAAGGAATTCAATACATAGATCTCCATATGTCGTACATGTTACCCACTGCACTATTAAGGCCGTTGATTTGTCTTTCTCTCAGCTCGCTTTTCCCCTAATGGTGCCATTAGTAGTCACGCGTGAGCCCCAGGAATGTTAGTGGCCCGAATCTGGACCGGGGACTGAGTTTTTCAAATAACTCAATACTGTTCTATTTTACATAAAATGGTGAGTGCTTAAAACAAGGTGTTCACAATGTGAACGAAATCTACGTTTGAGCAATTTCCACGACCAACTTTCCATTAACTCCTGCATTGGTCAAATAATTCTCCATATTTTTGTTGAGCAAACACGAGGTGTTACTTTATTCTTTATTCCCGTAAAGCTGACCTTTCCGCAGTATCGCCTTCTTCAGAGGATAGAAATGTATATTGATAGTCAATTTACTAGGTGACTGTTTTGCCGCAGTGGAGAGCACGTAACGGTGGGTTTTTCGAGGAACTGTTAATCATGTGACTACCATTTAATTTTTATCTTTCTGTTTTGTGTTATTGAAGCGTTGGGCGTAGTAAACTGCACATCAGTATACCTTGCCAGGCTCTGTGGAAGGCGATACTGCCAAAACGTCAGCTTAGTGGGAATAAAGAATGAAGTAGCATCGCATGTTTTCTCAACAAAAATATAGAGAATTACTTGATTAATGCCGAAGTTAATAGAAAGTCGGCTGTGGGAATTACTCGAAACGTAGATCTCGTTCACACTTCACACACCTTTTAAGCACTTATCACTTTATGTGAAATAGAACAGTTTTGAGATATTTAAAAAACTCAGACCCCGGTCCAGATTAGGACCACTAATTACGCATTTCTGGGACTCACGCGTGACTACTGTCGGTACCATTAGGGAGAAAGCCAGCCGAGAGAAAGGCAAATCCGCGGCCTCAGTAGCGCAGTGGGCAACACGTACGCCCTCGGAAGGGGTAATTAGAGGCCCGAGTCTGGTCAGGGGTCTGGTTTTGGCAAATATTTCAGCATCGTTGTAGTTGTATTTCACACAATGCATACCATGAGAAAATAATGGAGAAATAAATACATTTTATTCTTTGCAAGTCTTTAGATTCCTCACCAATGTAAGACTCTGTGATCTTGGTTTCCAATAGTAATTGAAGGACATATAAAGAATTAAACGCCTCTAAAAAAAACGAAACCGCCAAGGCGTCAGTTATTGTGTATAAATAGTGTAACACAACAACCTCGCGTTTGCTCATCAAGAAAACAGGGAATTGTTGGTCAATGGAGAGGTTAACGAAAAGTCGCACTGCGATTTACTATATCACTATTGCCAAGTGAATTTATTAGCTCATTGCAGAAACTGTGAGTAGTATTGACGGAAACCACCTCCATCGTTCGATTTTCCTCGACACTGGATTCGTCTACTCATCTGTCGAAGTCGCTAGTGATCTCGTGATGTATATGGATTGAAATTTCTTAACCAACGATGCCCATTTGGTTTGTCTGCTTCGTGATCTGCAGACGTGTTGCGAAGACCAGCACTCCGAAGTTGGACTGGATTTAAAGATATCCGTCTGTTTAAGATTACCAATCACCCTCGATAAAAATTTCAAAAACAGGCTTTCCTTTAATCTTGTTGTGACAAATCGGCATGTGTCTAAACTTGAGATTATTCGAGTTTGACAAATAAACTTTATTCGGCTGATGTTTCCACATCTTCGCTTTCACTCGAGTCGATGGCCCAAGTCCACAGTTGGTCGTATGCTTGATGTAGCATCTTCGTCTTCGTATTGAGTCGGATCTTTCTCAATGGATCCTCTCTCGAATGAAGCATTCCTACGCGGTGACACTCCTATTATACTCTGTGCTGTCTGGTAATAATGCCGACTTTCTAGAGGATGGATTATTCGTAAAAATAAGTCGTTATCGCCTGACAATTGCTATTATTGATAACCAGAATTTTGCACAATAGGGCGCTGCAGCGTGCGAAATGTTCCAACCGAGAAATGCTCCGATGAGGAAGATCCGTCTTGGATGACTACGAAGTCGCCACAGCGAGAAGGCGAACAACTGTGGGCGATAGACTCGGATGAACGGCTCTAGTGAAAGCGAAGACGGCGAAACGACAGCCGAATAAAATTTATTTATCAACCTCGGGTAAGCTGAACAATTTATTTAAACAAAATTTAAAAAATAATTTAAACGCACCTTCACTAAAGGTCCATCAACTATTCATCAAAAGATTGGAGATACTGCACGCGTTTTTAAAATGGATTTCATTCACTAGAAAAACAAGCTCGAAGGATTGCTGCTCCACTTTTGCACGAAGGACATGCCTGTGCGACCACTGTTGCGCGGCTACTGCAACGCGGCAAAGACAAAGAGAAGCTCCGCTAATCACAGCTGGTGGAAATCAGTTGCTATTCTACTTCAAATTCTTCCGTATGGTTTAAGGAGTACTCTGCATCGGTTTAACTATCCAATGTGAAGTTGTTTTTTCAGCGAAACGATCTGAGCTTTTATTATTGCTGTCGGTTTCGGCTGTGGAATACTACGGTCCTCTTCCATACATCACCAATATCATAACTGCAGGTTAATGTAATAAAGTCGTTAATCTGAAAGCGGGACATCCAGAAAAAATATTTGGAATCAGGCGAACCACATATCACCTGTCAACTGGTAACTGTTACCTGTCGTTCCGTTGCTCGTCGATTAACTCGAACTAGCGCAAGGAAATCTTCTATTTCTCTCTGGCGTGTGAAAGAGTAGCTCAGAGAGTTTCGTTCGCTCTAGGAAATCGGTGAGCATCATATCTTTCTTTCACGGTTTTTGTGAAAAACTCTGACCACCGGGTCGATGGTCTTCCTGCAGTACGTTTGACATCCCGAGGAATCCAGTCACTAACGGTTCTTGTCCATCCTTGTTCGTCATAAGCATTATGTGTCGGGCCAGTCTTATCTTCGATAATTCCGCGTTCTATAACGCTGAGTGGCCCTTCATCCTGCTTACGAAGCAACCAGGTTTCTGACGCTTACTTTATAGCATAAAGAATTGTGGAGTCGAAGAGGTAAGTAGGGAGTCGTGTGTTTCTATTCTTTTTCACTAGACCCTTGGTGCACTTGAAAACTCCCCAAATCGCTTTGTTCCTCCTGTTTAATTCTGGAGCTAAGTCGTTCATCGTGTTGGTGTACCGACCTAGAGTGGCGTGTATAGTACATTCGGAGAATACAATTCGTACAGTTGAGCGTGAATGGGGCATAGCAAACCAATCTGTTCCTCATAAACATCGTTTTTGTGAGATTTAGCCGAAGACCAATCTTTCCACAGGCCTTATCAACGTCGGCCAGCATTCATTCCGCCTGGTGCTTAGTGTTGTCAGAATGATGTCATAAGCAAAGCGAAGACAATCAATTGTCGACCATCGAATTCCACACCCATGCTCTCCATTCCATGTTCGGACGACTTTCTCGAGAGTTCCAGTAAATAATTAGGGACGAGATGGCAACGCCTTGCCACCCCACTTTAAGGTCAATGAACAAGGTTGATATTATCGATACGTCGATGTTAATTTCGTTAGTATCAGCATAGAATGGTGGCATTTTTTTATTTATTTAGTTAAGTATTATTTCATGTCATATCCTGCTGTGAAAAATAGTAGTAGGCAGCAAATAAGAAATAGATATTGTGATTTCGACTGCTTAGGATAACTCGAGTGAACAGTGTATAGACCAGAGCTAGCAAGCAGATTGAGTAGTAGTTGTCGATATCGTGTCCTTCTTAAACTAACACAGTCTTGCTTGCTTTCCACTGAATAGGAACCTTGCATTCTGACAAGTGACGTGTGAAGAGTTGGACAAGCGTGTTTATGAAGATTAGTAGAAGCTTCTTCAGATGATCAGATCTTATCCTGTCGGAGCTGGTGTTATTCGATTCTCACCGCCGAAATAGTATGCTGGATCTTGGAACGGGGAGCAAGTGGGACGATTTATCCTTGCCCCTTTATTACCTTTGAAGGCAGGAGGGCTTAGCTATTGCGGCGGTCAGAGTAGTAATCGCGAATGGTTTTCTCAAATGTCTTTCTAGAAGCTGTAAATGTTCCGCCTAAATGTAGAAGAAATCGTCTTAGTTTTGCGAAGCTCTAATGGGCTTTGTGAATGCTTTTATCCTTTACAGCTTCGACTAGAAGTGCTTCTCTTCTCTCCTTAAAATCCTCTTTCGCATTGTATTGCGAGTTCGGATGTGAGTTGGTGGCCGTCTGTACCTTGTGCACTTTCATGCTGGCGTATCAGCTTGAGTGTTTCTGTAGACAGAGGTCTGTTGGAGGCTTCCGAAGTTTCAGCCTTAATAGAGCTAACGTGAAGAATGAGAAGATTGTATTCCTCGACGATGTTATCAAGGGCGGGATCTTCCCAACAGCCGACTAGTGAAATGATTAAATCCCAGTTTATCGTGGTTTTGGGACTTCGTCTTTTGAATTTAGCTGCTCTTTCTCCTTTCCGCGAGAAATGAAAATCTTGCTGGAAGGAGGTGACGGTTTCATGTCGTGTAAAATTTTAACACAAAGACGACATTCGGTGGACAGCAGTCCCAATTTACTGCGATGTGGTCTATTTCGTTGTGGTACTGCACATTGGAACACTCCAACGTACAGAGTTGAGAGCCGGGCTTGTGGTTGCGAGTTCACCATGGAAGGTCTAGGTCGTTATGAGAAATTAAGGCAGTCGTTCACCCTGCTCGTTCCATCCTAATTTGTGGGTCCCAATGTGGCTTTCATCAGATGTTTTTATGGGCTCAATCTTCTTTGCATTAAAGTCCCCAGTAGTGACTTTAAAGAATGTAACGTCTTCTCTTGAAACTTCTCCAATACAGAGCGCTCGATTTCATCTTCGTAATAACTCGATGTCTACGAGTAAACGACGAAGATAATAAAATCCAGTAACGATCTACATTTCTTCAACCACAGACACACCTGATTCGAATTGCTATTTGTTCGAATAAATCGATGTTCATAGCCAAACCCATGTCGACGAGAACACCAACACTGCCGACTCTTCAAGCAGCAATGCTAAGCACTTTTTCCAGTTTCAAGAATGCTGTCTGCATCAGCAAATTTTTGAAACACTTAGTGCTTTCGTTGAAGGACTTTTCGGCGAACGCTCGATTAACTAAGGGTTCAAACATGCCTTTTTCACCTTTGATTTAACATAGTAGAACAAAAGAGAATAAGCGGTGAATAGCTTGACGTAATTTCCTGAAGCGAACTTTGTATACTGAAATATTTTATCTCTTAAAGTTTTTTCAAATACTCATTGAAGATCGGAGGAATAAAACGCGCAGGTTTTTTGTATCGATTCAATAAGAAACTGCTAAAAGAAGACCTTACGTGACTCTTGAAGGTCACTTCCTATTTCCAGGAGACCTGGTGGTTTTCATCGTCGCGACCTGCTTCATAACTGTAGACTTAATTTTTGTGAGATGTGTAGAATATTTTCTAACTTACCAACTCATAGACGATAAAATGAGGTGTCCGTTGACGTCTCGAAAAATCCCTAATCACTCGCTGGAAGTGATCGAACTTTTTAGTGTGGTTGCCTGCAGTTCGAAAAGACAGGAATACTAGAGGAGCGACGATGAGAAGCACGACCAATACTGCAGTCAGAACGACGGTGCCGACTTGACAGGATACATTTTTCTCCCTGAAGCATTGCGTCTTCGCTGCTAAATATCTCTTTAATGATAGACCAAGAAATAATACTGCACGGAAAGTGCTGTGTTCGTCAGAAATGTTGCAAACGTCTTGTTGCCCTTCATTGATACTCGTGTAAATTTTTGTTGTATTTTTTCGAATCACTTCCTCTGAAGGCCATTTACTCTTAAATACCATCCTGTGGGGCAAAGATGAAGCCCATCCAATCTTTACTACTGTCGGCACTGATGGATTTTTCTAATCCCGTTCTGAGAAAAACTGAAGTCAAAGGGTGACTTGGGTAAAATGTGATGGACTTGACCGAGCACTGGAACATTCTAAATGTTCAAAAGATCACTAAAATATGAAGCGTAATATCATTAGGTCTTTCCAATAGAGGCTTTTGTTAAAGTATTGCTCTAATGAAAACTTTGTTTTTAGCAAACAAACTGTGTTTATAACTTCTACAAGAATGACAAGGATTGAAACTCACTTGTGAGCGAAAAATTTGAAGAGAAAGGGCGACGCAACTTGTAAAGTACATAGAATAAACGTCGTTAGAAAGATGATAAAACAGGTGGACGCTAATATATGGTGAACGAAAGTGCTCGGTCCCAGTATCACGGTTAGAATCATTTGGTCGTTTACGAGAATACACTGAAATGACATACTTCTGAATAGGAAGCACACACAGACTGAGCCTCAAGTGCCATTGATGGGAATCCGCATTTCTTTCTTAGCCAATAACTTTTATATCTAGAAAACTATGTGGTTAGCACTATTATTCCTGTCAATATTATCTAACCTAAAAATCAGATCCAAAAAATCAGTATGTGCGATCCGTTAGGTATCTCCTTCGAAACAATGATTTTCTCACTCACTAAACCAAAAATGTTCTTGATACTTTTTATTTCAAAATTACAGTTTCCGACGTTCAGTCCATGTTCTATTCCTTGCTTTTTTGGAGAAGTGATTTTGAGTGGTGCTCAGTTGATGCATGTATACTATCGTCTCAATACCCCTCGTGGAAAGGGGCAGTATTGAAAGCAGGCCAATTCTAAACCAGATCCACTGTTTGTTATCATCATTCCACCTAATATCACAAGAACTGGTTGAATGCGATGGGAATCGGAAGACGTGGGGACTATGGAAATTGACGAACGCTAAAGGATGTCCAGTGGAGCAGTTTAAGAACGAGATTATTACGAGATTTCGGATATGTGGATGGACAAGAAAAGAACCGTTTTCCATAGCCAATTTGAAATATTCTTGTTGACAGACTAGCACGTCCTTGTAACTGGTAGCATAGATCAGCCGTGACTGCTGTGTCGCTGCAGAATACTTTCTGGGAGAACTATGAGTTGTAATTAAAGGCTTTTAAGTGCTCTGAGGTGATATGCTGGTAATATTCGGCAATTCAACAAACACTTAAACGATCTACATCCATAAGCAGAATCACCAAACAATTGTTGCTCAACGTTTCCGTACTATTTCTCATACTAATAGGTGTTCAGTTGTTAGACTGACCTTTCGTGTAGCACTCTTCTAGCTTCGATTGTTGAAGTACGTCGCTGCTCAAAAGGTTTTCCTTTGCTTGCTTCACTTAACTGATCATTGTTTCCTAATAAAACTGCTCTCTCGACATAATGCCAAATGAGAATGATTGCACATTCGTCCTGCTTGCGCAATATAAATGTAGCCTACAATGTAGCACATGCCAACGTGTTTCCATTTTACGTAGCGTCACAAACATCGTTTTCGATAGAAGACTCGTATCTTGGCAGACAGTGGTGATGAAGCATGATCTGTAGTGCTTTTGATGGCAAGATATTCTGGATTTATCCCAAAGAAACATAACATGTGCGCTGTTACGTCGCCGAAATGAGTTGTCATCGAAAAGTAGAACTGAGAGGTTCAAGGCAAAGAAGCCCCACTTCTGGACATCTGAGAGATTCATGAAATGTACGCTTCGCAAGTGATTCATCAATTACTCCTCATGGTGTCGCGCAACTAATTGCGGATTTGATGCTGTTGCGCAAGAAAAGAATCGAGAACAGAAGAGGCAATTCTTCTTGGGTCCAGAGAAGCGGGTGACCGCCTATGGTGTAACGTGGCTAGTCTAGGAATTCAAGAGAAGCCACATTCGACCAGTGTTCACAATTTAGAAAGAAAGGAGAATAATAAATCCTGACGAAGCAGTCGGATCCTTAACTAATACGAACTCGATCATCCAGTGGAATGGTAAATGGAATCAAACGAAACAAATGCTGAAAGTACTAGACCCACACGACATGTCATTTGTACTAGCAAGTAAGTAAACGGCACGAGCAGTGTTTTCTTACGTTCAAGGATAAAGGATGAACCGTTGTTAAACGTTGATCAACTCGTTAGAGATGCGCCATGCATTCGATTAAACTATCCATCGTAAAGCTAAGTGAATGTATATTTAGCTTGTGTACTTATCATGCCTGTGAGTTGAAATAACTTCCACGCGTATCAGCTCAGTAGATGGAGGGCCTGGTTTCCTCGGAGATGGGATTGAACGAGCTACAATTTTTGTATTACGGTGGACCTTCAACCACTGCTACATTCGCACCTCATGAAAGGCAACAACGAGTAAATAGAAGCGGATGTTAAAAAAGAGGAGCACGCCAAGACAATCAAGCTTTGTTCTTCACTTCTATTATGATTACACTAGTGGACGTTTCATCGCCCTTTTCCCAACATTTGCGTTAGCCTCGCTGTGATTATTTGGCATTGCTGTTGATGTGGCCACATCCTCGTGTTCGACTGTGGATTTCGGCACCTAGAATTTCCGTGCATGATTCACTTTTCATGCTTGTTCATTACCCTTCCCAAAATTTTTTTCTCACAACAACAAATGGCAATTGTTGATGCAGTTCTCCACCGAATGTTCTTACAACCGTTTGAACACTCACTTCTTGCTTTTCTTCATCTGAACGATTTTGACCGCCGTTTACCTTCTAGCGGTTTTTCCCGCCCAATTTCTGTTCCCTAAGTTAATTAGATCTTTCGAAGATGGCTTTGCATATCTTTATCACCAGTTTCCCTTAGAGACTTTCGTAGACTGTAGAATTGAATCTTAGCGAAAATACCTATACAGGGCTAATAAGAGCTCAATAATACTGCTTTATCACTTCCTGTTACTATACTGTAGATTTTTTTGTGAGTGCACGTGATTTATGTTAAAAAACGACTTGAAAAATGAATGTGAAAAAGTTTCCATTAAAGCACTTGACTGGTATAGAACTCACCGGCTGACACAAAACGAAGAACGTGGAGAGTACGATATCAGAAAGCGCTGTAAGAGACAAAGAGAGTTTGTACTGAGAGAGATGTCGGCTTGTAGTTCTGTGGATGATGGAAAGGAATATGACGTTCGAAACCACCGAGACTGGACCACAAATGTAGCCGCACACTTCGAGGAACACGAAAGCGCTCATGGACCTATGGATGTGACGTCAAGTTGACTGAATGGACAGATGCGGCGAGACCTGAAATGCTAGGAATTACGTCAAAGTCTATCCGATAGTGAGTTGTGTAGGAAGAGGGCTCCGATCAACTCATAGTACAAGGCAGCAACATAAATGACCATTTCGGACTACCGAATTTAGAGATACAAATCGGGCGCTCTGTAAGAGGCCGTCACTTATGTCCACTGATGAAGCAAAGTTTTTGGGAAGGTTGGAGGACATAAGCGCATAGATCCACTTTTGTTACGCAACTGGTTCTTCCTCTGCGCATGTCGTTCAGCAAATTGCTGCGCAGAAGTTGAAATGAACATGAATGTTGTAGCATTGCAGGAATTGCAATGAAGAAATTCAAGTATTTGGATTATTCTCCACGACATTAAGGTTGTGGAAAATGGTGTTAGCCAGCGTCTCATGAGCAGAAGCAAACAGAGGAGAAAGCGGAGGAAGGTAAACACATAATAGTAATAATAATAATAAATAATGTAGTACACTGGTATTCTATTAACACACAACAGCTGACGTTTCGACGGTTTCACGTTCTTCAGAGCCTAGTAAGGTCAAATTTGTTTTGCCTACAAAAGAACAGAACGGTGAGTGTTTAAAAGAATCTGTTTATTTTGTGGATGGAAATTCATCGGCTAAGTTTTATCTGCTAAGGCTATAAAAGTGTTCGGATGAGTAGATTGAGCGTCAATTTGATCTTTTCAGGCTCTCAAAAAAGAAACATTAGCTATTGTGAACAAACATTGCAATGACAAGCTTTTCGGGTCTACTCATCAAGAAAACAGTGAAAAAATTATTGATCAGTAGCGAGCTTAAACGGAAGTCGGTTTTGGTACTTGCCAGAAAGTATACCAGTTAATGTGCACAAATTTCAATTCAACTGTCGTTATCGCCATGTATTACTCTGTGCGGCGGCTATCTATCAACTAACTTAAATACCTACAATAAATAAACGGCTCTGAAGAAGGCGAAACTGCCGAAACGTAAGCTATTGTATCCTAATAAATTCTATATTAACAACGAAATTCGCCTTTGCAAAGTACTGCGGAGTTTCGTAGCGATCCAACCACTGAGTCTATCGTCCCGGACTATCACAGGGGCTCTGCTTCTCGTCGGACGTTATAATACTGTCGGAGAACGTGTCTCTTTAATGGCACAGAAAAAAGGTCAACCATACCACAAAATGACCCATTGTTTGATAGTCATTCCATTTGTGCGGCATCCATCTGTCGACAATTTCTTAGATTTTCCAGTTTTTTTTCGAATCGTCCAAAACAGTTGAGACGCTTATTCCGAGTCCTTCTGGAAGTTCTCGAGTTGTACTTGCATTTTCTTTCCCCGAAACCTTCAGTTAATTGTCCTCAATAGTAGAAGGTAACCAACGTTGCACTACGCGTTCAGCACCACCTCGGCCCCATATCTCATTAGTGTTCCCAGCCACTTGCTTTGCATACATCGAAGTTCAAACCTGTAAAATTCCAAGCTTTGAACAATTCTTTCCACTTTTGCTTAGCAAACACGAGGTGCTATTCCAATTCCCTGCTCACGTAAAAGCTGACGTTTCGGCGGATTTCGCCTTTCTCAGAGCCTGGAAAAGTCAAGTTGACAGCAATCTGTTCGGCCAAACACCTCCATAACCAAACAGAGAAAACGCTAAACCAAGATTTCAATCACATTTAACACAGCTCCGCACAATCACCGCTTTCCTGTGGGTCTTCCACTGAGTACGTCGCGTGAAGACCAACCGCACAAAATTCACAGGGAAGCGTAATGTGCCCCTCCCATCAGAATCACTGTGATATTATCACGTGTGATAATGAGGCATCTTTCCTGCGGTTCAATTTCGGACTTCTGGAATTAATCCTGAACGCCTCGAGAGTTTTGCGCGTTGCGCGCCTATGTTCCTGATTCCTGCGCGAGGATCGTGACACGTACTCGAATCGGATACACGTGATATCGGGCAGTATATAAACTTGTTATTCTGATGGGAGGAGCACATTACGCTTCCCTGTGAATTTTGTGCGGTTGGTCCTCACACGACATACTAAGTGGAAGACTCATAGAAAGCGGTGAGTGTGCAGAGCTGTGTTCAATGTGATTGAAATCTTTGTTTAGCAATGTTTAACGTTTTGTTTTCTGCCTTCTATAATTTTCATGGCAGGTTACTAAGCGAAATACAACCACAACGTTGCTGAGATATTTGCAAAACTCTGGACCGCAGGTGTCTATGGTGGGGAACGAACGCGCTATTATCCTTTCCGGGGAGTAACGCGTTCACCACCACACCTATCGATAGAAATAGCTGAGAGACGTGCGAAACAAAGGACCCGCATGGTGTGGTGGTGAACGCGTTACTCCCCGGAAAGGATAATAGCGCGTTCGTTCCCCACCATAGACACCTGCGGTCCAGAGTTTTGCAAATATCTCAGCAACGTTGTGGTTGTCTTTGTTTAGCGTTTTCTCTGTTTGATTATGAAGGTGTTTGGCCGAATAGGTTGCTGTCAACTTGACCTTTCCAGGCTCTGAGGAAGGCGAAATCCGCCGAAACGTCAGCTTTTACGTGAGTAGGGAAGCGGAATAGCACCTCGTGTTTGCTGAACAGAAGTGGAAAGAATTGTTCAATCAATGCCGAGGTTAATAGAAAGTCGGAAGTGGGAGTTACTCCAAGCTTTGATTTTTTTTATAAAAATTGCAATTTGTATCATAATTCAATTATATATGACGAAAGTACACAAAGTAAACTTTCTAGTGGTTCAATAGTACAGTATTCGAAAAGAAAACTACTGTTGAAACGTATACAGAAGAAATGAAATTACAAATCGAACGCTAATTTCCTATCAACTTAGGAGCTTTTTGCATCACTTTACCCTTTATCCAAATGGATAAATTATGTGTCTATTTAGACAATTAAAGGAGACGGACAATCTCTATTGTAGAAGAATGACGTTTCGTCGGCTACACTGATGTAACGAATTCGGAGCCAGCTTTCTTGAGTTATTGGAAGTTATGCTAAGAGGTATTCTGACAAGGAACCAGCACATAATGGTTGGACAGTTTTCCAGGCATTGCTAATAATATATGTACTTTTAGATAGGTATACAATTATTAAATTTTATACATTAATTGGCCGCCTTCACAGCTCACACAGAGTGTCGAGAGGAACAATTAGAAGACAAAGATGAACTTCACTCGAAGTCTGGCAACGAAACAGCACAAATAAATTAGTTTATCGAGTGAGTGTTACCTTCACGCAAAGCTTAAGCGTCCATGATAGGAAATGAGTGTTATCAGGTGGATATCACTGAGAGAATGGGAATAAATAGGGATGCACTCCTCTTTGAATTGGTTGCTCAGGTAACAAATCGGCGAGCGGTAATGCGACAATCGAGGACACGGCAACAGCCAAAGGGATAAACTTCCCAAACCCAAACTTCGATCAAGCTGGTTGTCTCAGCAATTATCCTAGGTCTATTCCTTGAAAACGTTTTTGTTGGAACTCTGTCCTATACTCCTACAATGGAAGTTTCCATTCTACTTAGTAAATAACTGATACCGAAATAATTTGCACTAACTCCGAATTTTTAGGGCATTTTTTAAAAGGCTGAAAAACACATTGCTCGGGCGTTTTCATCTTTGTGAATGCCATTCATTTCAGATCGATATCACTCTCCCTCTACAAAAGTCGATCTTGGAATAACCGTGGGTTTGCGTTCAGTGAACGATACCACTGTGCTACCCACTTGATTGACGATTTCACCTTAGCTGTCAATAGAAACACCATAACAACACTACTACTAGAGAAACAAGAACGTAGTAAATCGTTAAGAGCACTTATCAAAACTAACGATTACGATAATTGCATTCTGATCGCAGGTCCAAACATAAACTCATTAACATGGTCTGAGTCTAAGTGCTTATGCATAGTGATACATGAGGCCCTAAGAGTATGAATTTGTATATCTATTAGATATCTCGAAATCTCCGTGTACATAAACATGCTTGCAGAGAAACACCTACATTTCCATACCTATAAGTATACACAACACAAATAAGTGCATACCACACACACATATCCACACACCGACCCACGCACACAGACACAGACACACACACAGAACACGAAACACATATATATGCACACCCATCTTCTGGATCATATATTATGTTAGCTTCCCACACTGTTGGAAGACAGTGTAGCATAGTGGCTTGATGTGCAGCACGCAGGTGGTTAGCGGTTCGACCCAGCGCGTTGCTCACCAAGCCCACCATCCTTCCGGGATTGGAAAATTAGTACCAGACCTCCCTGGGAGGATAGTAGCTCTGTGTCTATGCGTCAGCAGGGCAGTACAAGTCACTGTATAAGCCAAATGTGCATTAAATCACCTCTAAGAATGATTAATAATGTCGGATCCATGGCGCATTCCTCAAGGATTGCTCGACGCCGAACGCTCTGTCTTTCTAATTTGTCAGATATTTTTATTAAAAGAGTTCGCAAAATTCTTATTGATTACTCAATTTTATGCGCATTTTACACTCATAGTCACGGTCGTTGACTTTCTATTGGTTAATAGCAAGAAAAGAGTCACTAGTTGCAGTCTGTTGCAAGATCTACCAAGAATTGAATTTAGTGCTAAACCAAAGCTTCAGTTATACGTAGCTTATTGAAGCAAGCAGAAATCAATGTTTCATCGTGCCACTCGCACTACCGTGAAGCACTAATGGGCCAAACGCTTGAGTGGTGTGAGACACAACACGAAGCAACAATATACTCTTAAAGTCGACAAGCTCTTAGAGCAGAGAAATCTTCTGAAATAAATTTTCGCTTTGTAAACGGGTTACCACTCCCACTGTGACTTGAGGGTCCTCCCAAGTGTCAAAAGTGTGCGATGTATACATTACGGGTTAATCTCCTAGCAAGGTTACATAAGTTAAGAGAGGGCCCCATTTATTTGTTGGAAGGCTTTGGTGAAGGTGTGGGTCTACCGCCGCTAAGCTAAGAACAGAACAATAGAGGGTCACCATCACAAAATTGACGCTTTTCATCTTCGTTGGGTAATCGAAATCCAGAGAAGAGCAACTGAAAGCCTCAGCTTAACTGTGTTCATTGCCGATTTGGGCTTTCCAGATCAATCCCGCCGACGGATGACTACTGATGGCAGAGGTCGATAGAACTAGCTGTGAGACTGGTGAAACGAAGGGTCCGCATGGTGTGGTGGTGAGCGCGTTACTCCCTGGAAAGGACAATAACGCGTTCGTTCCCCACCGCAGACAGCCCGTGGTCCGGGTTTTTGCAAATATTTCAGCATCATTGAAGTTATATTTCGCAATATACCCTGCCATTAAAAAGAGTAAGCAGTAAATAAAACGGTTAAGATTGCATATATAGTATTCGACCTTACACTTCGACAAGCCGGACAACGGGTACGAAAAACCCATGAACTCTGTTTGAATGGAGTCAAATTAGAAGGCCTCAAAGGTTGAGAAATTCTCAGGGGAGATCCACACATTGCTTGTCCTCGTTGTCTTCACCTGTTGTTAATCGAAAAATGGAATTCCATTGAAGCAACAATTAGCACAGTGGTAATTAACTAACCATCTGTCCCTTTTATTCGAATGTCAAGTACAAAATGATATTTAGTCTACCTTTCTTTCACTTATGATGAGTGTTCTACGAAGACGGAAAGCTCAGGGATCAAGAGTTTGATTGAGCAACCAATAAATTGCGCTGTTTTTTGTGAGTTGAACGAAAAAATCCCTAGCTAGGATAAAGCCACTAATCACAAGCATTGTCATCACTTCACGAAGAAAGGACTTTTTCGGAATGATATCAGTCTGTTGAATTACCTTCAAAACATTGCTAGGATGAACACTGAATAGTGACAATTAAGAGAAAAGTCGTTAATCAGGATGGAAAACGGACTCATAGTTGATATTTTTCTCCACTGAGACTTAATGGTATCCCTTAGTAAATGCCATAACCTTGAGAGGATTTCAATCTGAGCGAGTGATTAACACCATAACTAGACAGGATTCATGAAGGACACTCGCACCTCACTGTTTAGAGCTAACCATATGTAGCTGATGAAGGAGGACATGCGGTGTCGCCATCTATGCCACAATAAGAAACTAAAGCAACTTTCTTTGCTATCGTTCAGACTGGGACATTCAGTTTCAAGAAAAGCTACTGTATAGCGAATTAAAGGGAAGCACCGTAGTACCAACGATGCTGTTGCTTGCCACTGAATACAATTTTAGTTTTCCGAACTTATTTTTCTCCTAATAATTGGTATATAACAATTCTTAATAGTTAATTTGAAATACTCTTGAACCAAGTTTGATGGCCTCAAGTCATGAAAATCGTATCGTTGTGATCTACAAGTTCAAACTTGGAAATAATGTAACGATAGCCGGTTGATATGTCGTTAGAGCAAGAGCCTGCTAAGGGCTTCCGAATGCACCACAGTGTGCGGATTGTTCATAAAGTTTCGTAGAAACTAAGATCGACCATTTCAAGGCGATAATTGCAGTTGCTAGTCCAAAAACTACTTGGTGTGTTCCGGAATGACTCAACACTTGTGATCAACAATCCTTTGTTTTCACAATACTAACCTTTTATTTGCTGTCTACCACAATCTTTCACGGCAGGGTCTGTTAAATACAACTAAAACGATGCTGAGATATTCGCAAAACTTGGACCCCAGGCCAGATCGAACCACGATTACCGTTTCCGGAGACTCGCGTGCTAATCGTTTGTTAATTTAAGGTGTTTTCAAAAATTAAAAAAGCTTGGTTAATGTGTGCTACACGAATTGGGGATTCTTTTACGCAACGAAAAGGAAGAAAAAATTTCTTGATCGAACTATGGTGTGTGATTAAAACCACATTCTAAAGAACAACTGATGATGCTTTACTCGGTTACTAGATAGTAAAGCTCGTAAACAGCTCCATAGCCGGATTCGCATCAAAAAATGGTGACGATGTGGTCTTTTCATTTTCGGTGGAAGCAATCGGGTAATACGCTAATTTCAGTCCTGGCGAAACTATCGCAGCAAAAACGGTCATACGAACACACTATACCACATTTAGCTACATATAGCCAAATGTCTGAATCCAGTGGTACGCCAACGCACAAGCGCACAAGCGCACGTTGCACAGCCGACGTTGCAGAAATTGGACGGACGGGTTGGACTACGAAACGATGCTTTTATGCACCAGACTCAAGAGACCTCTTGCCAACCTACTGCTAATTAACGTTAAACAGATGATAGAGAGGAACGCAGGGAGACTGGTGATGATCAGCTTGAAGTTTTAAACCTTAGGCAAGCACGTTATTTTAGTTCCGAAAGAATTCGAAGCGTGAGAACTTTTCGTTTAGACTTGTGTATAGACAAGCATAGTCTACTCTATGTCGATTTAATCGGTTTAGCTATCTTTTTAAAAAGATACCGCTAGAAAGGAGCTTCACTGTGAGCCTCACCATCGGCCAAGGCCGTAGTGTCGTTACATAGGCGCCTATCGGCCCCCTTTTGAAAACCTTTCAAGAAGCAGCTTCTCTCCGAGCCCTGGTTGCCGCTGTCGCAATCGAATGCTGTGACTAACCGTTAACAATATCACGAAGTTACTATCTTCTTGATGAACCACATCATACCGTGCTATATCACAAACGCGAAGTTTAAAAACCTAAAAGACCAAAAACACCAAAAATTGTTCCATCATTTATTTGTACTTTTTTTTACTTTTTTTTACTTTTTTTTTACTTTTTTAAATTTTTTTTAGAAATAACAATTTGCACATGAAATACCATGTGCAAATTGTTATTTCTCTACGTCTTAGCTCGACCTCCACCAAGTAGTGCCACTCACCTTGATTGAGAATCCCACAAAATCATAGCAATCGCAGTGCTCCTGTTCATATACCATTTTAAAGAATTGCAATTTTTTTGTTGTTGCCCACAGAGGAAAGTATAAATACGTTCATCTAGTGATTTTGTAGTCATTGTAAATATTTCATGAAGTGGGCGATTTGACTGAAAATTATGAGCAGCCATTCTCTGAATCGCAGTTTGAATCAAAAAAAGATCAGACCGCCATGATGGCAATCAATTTTTCTTGGGAGACAGAGCAATTTAAGCCATGTCTAAACGGAGCATGTAATAATTGAGAGTTGGATCAACATCGTTACTGATCAGAGTCGATTTTATGAGATGTATGCTCGTTGCCTTAAATACAGCAATCCAATGAATCACCAGATTCTCACAACACCGTGCATCAGATTCGACCTCGACGAGGGCATGTGAGCCATTCCTGCCTCATTTGGCTGGGCACTTATTCATATATTGTGGCAGCTGACCATGTTCTTCAAAGTTGAGAAGATCGAATATAAACTCAATTAGGTTTCTCTGAGCAGCTGCTACTTTGCGGAAGCTGTACCAACACGCGATTTCATCGTAAACGGAATTCCGATCGCTTAGTGAGCGTTTCGGATATTCTGCGCAGCATTTTCACTCAGAAACACAAATTGTATTTGAATACCTCGCTAAGCAAATATGTTTATTTGGAAGCTCTTCGAGCAATTCACATATCAGGTCATTAAAAAGACTTATATTCATATTATTGACCAATATCGATCTTGCCTTGCAATAGTTTCTCCGGCTGTCGATTTTACTGTGCGGCAGCAGTAGCAGCCGTTTCGTAGCAAAAGTTGTAATGCTAACCAAGAACTATACATTAAAATAAGGAAAAAAACAATAACAATTGAAGACAGAGTACGCATGACAAATTTTAGCTTTTTTAATGCAAATATTATCCTGATAGTTTTCGGCAAGATTGTATAACTCCTCAAGCAAGAGAAATATGCATAGAAATTCTCTTCTAACTGGTCGATTGTCTAAAAATGTATTTGCTCACGCAATGTGAGTCGGAAAAATTCAGAAAGTACAGTCGTATGTGGGATGCTTGGACTATTCGAAAGAAGGCGTATCGATTGTTATGAAGCATTGTGAAGATGAACTCGCGAAACATTTCCTTTTTAGGATCGTCCGGACTGTGCACCTGTAAAAAACAAACGAGAATGCCGGTAAAGGCTAACCTAGAACAAAAGTAGTTTATGTTTCGAGAAACTAATTTTGTCTTTCGAGCTCAATTACAAATTTCTTAATAGAATAAGCATGAAGTTTTGAAGAAGGAAAGGGAAAGAGCGAGGAAAAGAAAATTTGTCTACAAGAGAAGGATTTTGCAGACGACCTAGTGTAAGCTTAAGGAAACCACAAAATATTGACTATTTACGGCGAGTTCGAACAGAAGCCGCTATTAAAAATGGTTTTATAGCTTACACACTAGTTATTCGCGCGAAACTCAGCTAGTATAATAGTTGTCGAGATGATTGTGAAAAGTGATAGTCGGTTAGCAGAAGGCACAATGAGTAGAAGCGATGAAGTAGAATTTCATAGCACAGCTCAGACTTATGCAGCATTAGTTGTGCGACCTGTGGTTGGACGTCATTGCACAAAAGAATCCAGTTGACATATGGTGAGCCCTAAATGTTCCAGCACCTGGTGTATTTTTTCGATTTGTAGACAACTACCATCCTAAGTTTGATTGCTTGAAGAAGATTCATAAACTTGTAGAAGTTTATTCCACACATAGAACTCTAAAAGGTAACCATGAATTCCGGGGCAAATGCAGCTTCAAAAAAAGTGTTAGGGCGCTTCATCTCGATTTGTGTATGCACTTTGTGACATGAATTCCATCGGTTCTTTCAAGCATTTCACATCGCTCGTCAGCGTTGGGGTCTAGAAGCAGTTTTTGTGGCACAAAAATAGTTCAAAAAAGACTTCAAGACAGCCATAACGAAATGCTTTCGGAATACTTACTGCTTCGGGAAACTTACTGCTTCCTGCTTCAGAATACCACTCTATTCAAATAAATAAGTTTAATTCATGTTGAGAGAAAAGCGTGTATTCTAATGGCTTTGTTCAAGTTAATAAAATTGTACTTATGCCTAGTTAGAAAAAAGGATAAAGTTCTCGGCGTTGATCAATCCCTGAGGGATGCGCCATGCATTCGTCTTCATTAAGCGCCTGTGCTGCTATCTTCCTAGACAAGTCTGGTATCAATTTACCAACCCCGTAGGGAAGGAGGACTTGGTGGGCCATGGGCGCAGGGATCAATTTCACGTGTGTGTCGCAGGGCGCCTCCGACCACTGCGTCACACGCTTCTTATGCCTAGTTAAAATGATTTAAACGATGGTGAAAGGACTTCAGTGAAACCCGCACATTTGTTTTATTCATTAAAAAGGTATTGGCTACCAAGTGAGAACTCAATAGACATCTGCTATTTGTTTCTTATTGTGTTATACTAGCGTTGCCTAACAAGGTCTAATAGCTTAACAAAAACAGAAAAGCACATACTTTCCATCCGACACTAACTGCTCGATCATTCCCACCAATGAACCCAAGTTAGCTATATGGGTTCCAACTGGAGAATAATGTGATGACTGTGTTAGAGCGTTTGAAAAACGAGCGTTGATATCGTTTGGAATAAAAGTAGATATAACAATATGATCCAGACTAGGGCCCGTCTGGCGCAGTGGTCGGAGGGGCCCTGTAACACACACGTGAAATCGATCCCCGCGCCCATGGCCCACCAAACCTTCCATCCCTCCAGGGTCGGCAAATTGGTACCAGACTTATCTGGAAGGATAGCGGCACTGGCTCGATACACTGGTAGGCCACCGCGAGTCATCGTAAAGGCCAGATTCAGTTACCTCCAAACGATGCTTAATGAAGTCGAATGCTTGGCTCATCCCTCAGCTATTGATCAACGCCGAGAGCTCATCCTTCTTATGATGAAGTAGCATTAAAACGCGACAGGAAAAAAGACGCAATTTAAGAAAATATTATGCTCTATGGTGAGTATGTCAGAATTACGGGGTCATAGAAGATAGTAAGCAGTAACTCATAAACAGACATGTACGACAAATATGAACATTGATCCTTTTTTAACGCGCAATTTGCATGAAGTAAAATTGCAAGATGACAGGAATGAAGTCAGGTAGGCATGAGTACCATCGCAGGCAGAGCGCATCCCGTAGTTCACTACTATTTCATCGAATATGGATAGGGCAAAGCATCGTGGTCCATGTGCATAGGATAAAGACTAGGCAGATTCAACAAAGGAACAACAGAGAGGATTCCGATGGAAGTCGCACATTCGCTTCGAGTTGCTGTTCATCCATCTAGTGATTCCAACGAATTGCGTTGGACTTTAAGTAGATCCATTTTACAATGGAAAAATGTAAATCCTTTAATTACTTTTTTAAAGACTTTACAGATGAAAGCACGGTGTCGTTGCAGGAATCTTGTTAATACGAGGCAAGTGGAAGCATTTCTAGCATCAGCAAAAGGTTCGAGTAGAAGCCATTGTTAACAAAAAAATGCTACTCATTTTATTGTCAAACTAGTATTTTCAGGCCAACCTCAATATTAAATTGACACACTGTGATTCCGTTACGATCGAGTTCGCCACCACGGTAAAAGTACGGAAATAGTTCATATTCAGCTCCTTCGGCGTCGATCCAGATGTCATCATACACCTGGGGAAATGTGGCCAACACTTATTCCTCTACGATCCATTCAGAGGAACGAAAGATTCACCTTATGTCTAAGTAGCGACAGAAAATGCACAAATTCTATATGTACCACATCACGATCAACGTAAGAACCTGGAACAGAATGGTGAGAAATGGAAAGTCAATTTATAGTAAGATATCATTTTCATTGCATTAAAAAGATGTGGCGAAATGCCAAAAGAAGATGAAGTTGATTGGTAAAAAAAAACTGAATACCAGGTAAACACAGAAAAGCGAAAGAGAACATTGAGGAGGTCAGAATGTAAGGGCACATTTACCATTCGCAAGCACACTGGCACGGGAAACCTCTGACTTGCCACCAACTGCAAATGGGAAGAATTTTCCGAATTTCATGTAGAGCTCTTCATTTATTTCATGAATGGGATCTGCCCCATAGAATTTTGAATCCATCGGCAAGACCTTAAGAAGAAAAGCAGAACTCTCGCTATGATACCATCAAGTTGCAACTGTACCTTAAGCAGCGCCTCTTCAGCTGCGGTATCATGCCCGATACCAAGGGTGACAATTATGCTAGGTTCATTCTGAAAGTTGACATATTTTCGCACATGAATACTAATAACACTCCTTATGGAAATCGCTCTTTAATGAAGAACTCTTCACTTGTTCGCAAGCCTCCAGTCAGAAACACAGATCTATTATGTGGACTGAGTAAGGAAGCCCTGGTTATCGAAAATTTCTACAGATGTTTCGTTTTCGAATGAAACGAAGATTGTCGCGCCAAAAAAAACAAGTCTCACCTCATCTCGCAACTCTACGTGCTCCTTATATCTGTTTTTCGTTAATGTTCTTTTAACAATGTTGTGTTCGTAAAGCCTCGCCACTTTTCTGATGAAAACTGGCCTTAGGACCTTCATTGCCGAATCAAGCCAAATCGAAAAGGTTTCTGTGAGATTTTATTCAAACTCTATACTCCTGCAGACTTTCAAAGGCAAATAGAGGAATAAATGCTTTCTTTTTAGGAACGTATATGCTAGGGTGTGACCCGATGAGATCGGGCAAGAAGAAGTAAGCAAATTTCCTACTGTTCCTACTGAACGAATTACTGCTTCATTCAGAAGTCTGACGGTAATGGTCTCTATCTTTAAAACGACGTAATCAAGGCGAACATTGTCATTGTCTACTTTTTTTATATGATCTGTCTTCGAGTCTACGGGGCGGATCCCAGCACTTCTCACATTCGATTCGTTTCCTCGCATCCATTGTCGACGAAGATCTTCTAACTGTACATTGGCTTCGATTGCTGCTTGAGGATTTTCATTTCAGCTTAAATGCCCTAAAATGGTGGTCGAGTAATTCTTCTTGGAGTCCCGAGATAGCCGGGCTGGACCGCTTCCAAGTGGATTGCAGAAAGAGAGAGTTTTTTCCAGACAATTCCGGTACCGATTTCTCGACCTCGGAGGGATGAAGGGCTTGGTTGGCCCGGAGCGGAATCGAACTGGCACCATGCTCGTGATGATGGACGTCACTAGCACTGTGCTGTCCGCCTCCTATTGTCTACTTTACCATTGCCTAATCAGGTCCTATTATCGCTTTTCTTTAGAAATGCTTTTTATTGTTTCTTTGCAAGGGTATTCCGTTCTGTGGTTAGTACCGCCGACGTTTGCCTATTGGATGAGCGTATTTCATGCTTTATTGTTATCATCGGTGACGAAATCTTCTCAAATCCTAGCTAAAAAAGCAAAAAACCCAATTTATTCAAACGGTGGTTGTAAAATTTCATTTCTTGAATTTTGCCTTGATAAAAAGTGTTTTCTGGTTTCCACTGAAAATTCATTTTATCATTTTTATCGCAACCCTATGATGGTTGTTTCTGAGCCAATAAGCTCCGAGAGTGATGCGAAAGTGTCGTGACCGTGGCCTCGCTTAAGATCAAAGTGCATAAAAATCTTCCTGTTTCTAGAGATCACTGCAAAATGAAGATTTATTTAGACGCATTTTGGTACGATCGAGAATATTTAGGTTAAGCAGAGTGACTAGCACAATTAAAGTTGAAATAGTGGCAAACCTGTAAAGAGGGGATATGTCTTTTCGCTTCGTCCGAGTTGCTAAAACTTTCGATCGCCAGGGCATCCATGAAAGGAAGCTTCTCGCAATGCCGAACCCCTTTCCAGAGATGAGACCACAACTGACAATATCACTTTGTCGTTATTTCTGGGAAAATATCATTCCTTCGTTCACGGATAAACTAACTCCTCTGACGTCGTATTCATAAATAGAGATGTTATTCATTATGCAGTTCTTCCACTCACTAAACTGTTTCTCCACACGCTCATCAGGAGAAGGCAAGTTCGTCTGAAAAAAAGCGTTATGTGGATGATGTGAAGTGGAATATAACTTAAAAGATAAGTGAGCGGTAGATTTTCGTGCCATTAGAGAGTGTGAAAACACAGTCATGCTTGCGAACCTGTGAAGAATAACACGTTGTGTAGTTGTTGAAGAAAATAAGGTAGACAATTAACAACAACGACAGCGATAGAAGGAGAAGTTTTACGTGTCGCATTGTCCTGAACAGTAAACAGTGGAAAGACTTTTGCATTGGCGAGCAATTTTCGGTCGAATTATTAGTGTCAGCAACAGAACTGGGATAAAGAAAGACGTGACCTTAGCAGTTCAGTAATCCCAGCCTATTGTTTAGGAAACTATTTAGAATGAAAGCCTAGAGCATTTTAAGTCTTTCGTATAAACAATACACTATGTCTGAAGCCCTAACGGAGACGAGGTTCTTTGTGTAAGAAAAAATTCAACGATAGACTTTATACCAATTGCTTATTGGAGATCAGGCTTAACAGCACCTCTAAAACTTTTAAATGGCGATTTTTGAAGTGTAAGAACAACGAATAGAAAATAAAGATAGATGCAAGGTGAAGAAATGATCGTCGGTAATCGGCGGTCTTCACTTGGAGGTGTCCTGAGTGGCTGCACGTGAGTACTGTTTGGTTCGATTCCGCCTCTGCGGAAAACAAATCATTCTAGAATCGGTGTTGTAACCAGATCTGTCTAAAAGGGTAAAGGGATTAACTTGATTCATCGGTGGCCAATCTAAAGCCATTGTATTGGCTAAAAATGCATTCAATCACTGCTAAAGATGCTTCATGAAGTCGAAGGCATGTCGCAACGCTCGATATTGGTAGACGCATAGAGCTTTCATTCCTATTATTTATATTCCATGCTATAATATCCCAACTCGAGATTTAGGTAAAGATAAGTGACTTAACGAAGTTCACAAAGAAGGCCAAATCTTCTCAAATAGTAATCAAACCCATGTGAAAACTTGAAGAATTTCTCGCGGTAATTCACGTGGAGACGTCCCAGTACGGTAACCAACCCCAAAGCTCCATGGAAAATCGACCAGGGTCCGGCAAGATTCATAATTAAAACTAGGATCTTCAAGCACCAGCAGAATCCATGTGCGTGGCGTTCGAAAACCTTCATAGATGATGGATGTGAGGGAACGAATCGAATGGAAGGACCCGCACAGCATTTGTGAATACGGGTATTGTGGAATAAATACTGTACCACAACAACGTCGAAAAGTTTGTGGTAACCTCCTACGAAAAACGTCGGTTTTGCTAGAAAAAAAATGGAAAAAAGTGTCTCATTGCTCTGGACCTAAAGTAAATTCCAATTCAAGAGAAAGATGGAGAAATTGATAAAATTTGTGGAGCACGAAAAGTTAAGAAAAGAAGGCATGAGTGGCACTTCACGGACGAGGTAAAATCCTATAAGGATAGATCACAGTTTCTATATCATCATCATAACCTACAGAGAACAAAGGATTTTTTACCAGCATTGGAAAGAACGGGTTGAGAGGTCGCTTAGATTTATACTGTCTATACAAATCAACAACAGTAATACGCAAAACCAGCTTCACATGGTTGAAGATTAGAGTCTCCCTCCTATGAAGAGTGCTGTAAAAACATCACCAGTCGAACCTTTCATTAACTGGTGTTACTATTATTCCAAAGTTTTACACAATTGGTTCATTGCCTCATAGGCAGAGGATTTAATCTTGTCTCCAAAAGTGCAAAAAACCATGAGGTCTTAAAGGCTAAATGCTAACGCCATCGCACATTGGGACTTGACAGTGCTTGACTTGCTTGCTAGAAAGCCGTCCATAGTAACTATTTCGCCGAATAGTTACATTTCCATACAAGTGCACGATACCTATGCTCTCTAGTAGTGTTTACTATTAACGATATTTAATCACGCCCTACATGTAATGCTTTGTTTTGCACACTCTCATCTCGACCTAGCACTCCACCCATCTTCGTGCTGTCTCTGCTCCTCTTCTTCGCTGTTGGTGATCCTCCACTTCGCTGTTGGTGATCCTCCACCAGTTTGAAGTCTCGTGGGCTCCACCTGTCCGTATTTACGATACTCCATTCCACTTCTGCTCGACCATAGTTCGTTGCCAACAAGGTCTAGTATCATTATTTTTCAATCATATCACTTCAGCATTATTATATAAGGTATCTTATAATGTCTAGTGTGCTGCTTTCTAAGCTATCTCTGCTCGCTGGTTACATTGTCATTCGTATTTTTTTACATTTAATGTCTTGTTATTGCCCCATTTTGCTGCTGACATTATTATTATATTACTATAATGCTGAGATATTTGCAAAACTCCGAACCGCAGGTGTCTGCGGTGGGGAACGAACGCGCTATTGTCCTTTCCAGAGAGTAACGCGTTCACCACCACACCATGCGGGTCCTTCGTTTCGCCTGTCTCTCAGCTAAAAAAGATCGATAGAACTAGCTGAGAGACAGGCGAAACAAAGGACCCGCATGATGTGGTGGTGAACGCATTACTCCCCGGAAAGGAAAATAGCGCGTTCGTTCCCCACCGCAGACACCTGCGGTGTGGAGTTTTGCAAATATCTCAGCATTACAATAGTTATATTTCGTAAAATACCCTGCCGTTAAAAAGAATAGGCAGTAAATAAAAAGGTTAATGTTATTATTATATTGTTAGCCGATTTATGCCTCTCTATTGGTGAGCAATCTCTTAAGTTTCGTAGATGGAACGGCTTTCGAAAACTGAATTATGCATTTCGGCCAATCATTATGTGTGCCTACTGTATTTCAGCGAATGATACGGTGGAATTTCGAGGTGGATAAAATACCGGCCTATTCTATACTGCATAACACAGCGCTAGGAGAACCGCGGATGAGAAGTGATGGGCACATTCTCAGGTCTGTTAATTGGTTGGTGGCTTTTCTATAATAAAAGCCCAAATGTAGCGCACTCTACTGTCATTTTTTGCGTAGTTGTTTAGTTGTCTTTACGTTCACTGCACACTGCAGCCTTACTTGAAAGGTGATCTCTCTGCTGTTCGCGCCATGGTGTTCTAAGAACTTACGTCCATTCCTAGCCTTTTCCCTCTTTATTTAGCACCATTTCTGCCTTACTGTTACTATCCGAAAAAACTACACCTTCCGCAAATTTCTTACCAAGTATACCTTTTCATTCTTTATCCAGCGATGTATACTTAGTTGACCATTGATTGACCATCAGTTTTTTCACCCGCGCATCATCGTGATTTGCTATCAAGTGCGTATGCTCATCTCGGAGCATTAAAGTAACTTCATTGTCCACTGCAATATACTGTAAACAGCTTCGGCGAAGTATTGTTGCCTTATCGAACTCCTTTCCCATAAGAGATGATAAGGAATCGACCGAAAACCCTGTTTTTGCTGTGAAATTACGATAACGGTGAGCTAGACTTGTTAGGAGGGGTCTACTCCTTGGTCAGTAAGTAGTGAAAAGATTGTATTGCTTTAAATGGAGTTATGGGTTTCCTCGTAGTAAACAAAGGTTAGGACAAGGGAGAAAAATGATATTTCCTATCTATGGACACGGTCTGGGTGTAGTAGGAAATCCCTTCTGGAATCCTGCTTGTTCAAATGGTTATGCGTTCTCCAATGTTTTTGATATCCGCGGCTGGGCAATTTTCGCAGTGCTGGTCACACATAAAATAGATTCCCTAAGAGTGCGCTGTTCTTATACGTTATCAGGAAATAGAGAATCGTAGAGAATTTTGACTATTTTCAAGCTCCAAGGTGGATGCTTAGAGTCTTTCAATAACGTCAAACAAAAGTTTACATGAAAATCTTATTTGACAGCACAAAGACAATTCAAAGACGTAGTAATTCCCATGACCGACTTTCTGTTAACCTCGGCATTAATTGATAATTCTCTTGAAGCGTTTTGGATCAATGCCAAAAATTCAAAAATGAACCGCAAGGAGGAGTGTCTTGTCATCACGCGTGACCTAGCGCCATACCTCAGGCTGATCCAATGATCTGACATGGACCCAGTTATCGACCATGTATTACTCTGTGCGGCGGCTATCCACCAACTAACTTAAATACTTACGACAAATAAACGGTAGGTGTTTGAATGAAGCTGTTTCTTATGCGAATACAAATCGATTTATCAAGTTTTATCTGCTAGGGTTATGAAAGTGTTTGGCTGAGTAGATCGCATCTCAATTTGACCTTTCCAGGCTCTGAAGAAGGCGAAACCGCCGAAACGTCAGCAATTGTGTTCTAATAAATTCTATATTAACAACCTCGTGTCTGCTTATTGATGAAAAACATTGAATTCAAAGACGGTTTTTCAATTGATCTCGAGTGTGGTATTTGGGTGGTCTTCGAACTTTTTGTTGGGCTTGGATCCGGCGGGTGGTTAAGGATTTTCGTCTAGTTTAAGAATATCATTAAATGCTGATTGAATCGATTCTCACAACTAACTTGGAATATTCATTCTGAGGCGTTACCACATGGATTAGAGGGAGTGAGTCTATTCCGGTGATGTCCGGTAGCAATTTCCCGCTTCCGGAAGCATAAGAGGCCTTGCACACTCGGAGCAGAGTCGAACCAGGAAGAAGTAAAAAACTAGACTCAGCTTAGTTTAATTTGTCCTCATTATCCGGTAATTATTCGAAGTTCTAATGAGAAGTTGATAGAAAATTCAAGCCTTAATCTGTTTAAAAACGCTCACCGTTTTCAATTTCCAGCAAGTAAGACCAAACGTATGTTGTACACATGGAATGATGAATAATACTCAGACATATCAAAAATTAGTTCATGATAAGGCTCAAAATCCCGTGTAATAGTGGGATATTCCTCCTCACGATTCGTTTCTAGTTCGTCGAAATTGGGATACTGTATTCTGAGCAACGACTGGCTCAGCTGGCTTTGCGTATTGGAATTTTGAAGTCAAACTTCTTCTCTGCATGGAAAGCGCAGTCTTCGGAGGCTACCACGTTCATTTCTTAGTGGGTTGATAACCAGTAACACTCTCAGGTTATGATGAAGCGAAAAATCATTGAAGAAGGTTGTACTATAGCATTTTACAGAGTCAGTTTCTCAGCATGGTCTTGTAGAATAAAAAATATATAAGTGATGAAACAGAAAACACGAAGACAACAAGAAATCTATCGACGTCGGATGGAGAAACACATAGTCCACAAACGGAATTGGTTATTTTGCTTCTGTCTATGACGGACGTTGCAGTAAAGAAACAGGAATAGCCTTCTTGTTCATGGCTACGAGAACTCAAACCTCAAACTTAGGTAATTAACAGAAGTCTTTTTATAATAGTAAGCCTACACAAGACACTATCCATAAGCGAAGGAATGCGAAAACGAGAAAAAAACAGCTTTAACATAATGATGATGTTTAACAGTGAGCACGCTGCACAGGTCAGAGGCGCTGCCAGGGAATCAATCGGCCGCTCTGCGGTCATATGATGAAAATAGACCTGAAAGGATGAGGAGCATACAATAACACGTTTTGACTAACACCAGGCATGTGAAGTGCTACCGGCTTCTAGAGATGCTTATCATGAAACATCTATGTTAATTTTATTTGTCGACATTCCGTTAGTCTCGGCACAGATAATCAATACGTTCGGCAACAATTAAGCTAATTCGAGGTTGCTAAAAAAGTTGTATTTATTTTGCTAACGTTTTGGCGCCTTCGTTTTCTTCAGGACCTGATTGATCCTAGTCGATGGTCCACAGGTGGTCGTCCTGGAGAGATAGGTGTTCGTTGTCGCACAGAGGCGAATCCAGTAAATTAGAGGAATGCTCCAATGAAGAACCTCTCTCCACGATGGCCTTCTATGCAGGACGGATGTTCATCTATTGCTGCCATGCAGTATGACCTGCATCATTGTAGGACAGTGCACTCCGCAGTAATCGGTATCATTTTAAACTCCTTTCATTTTCCTAGTTAAAAGAAGATACTTACTTACTTGATACTTGAACGGCCCGTCATCACTAGTTGTGCGGTCCGCAGCACAATCACCATTTTTCGGAGATTTACTAGTTAAGCCATTATGGTTCCTTGGAATCTCGAGGTTAGCCTGGCCAAAGTCTGCCCCCGGTCGTCACCACTACAGGCAGTCGCAGCACTCGTGGATCAGAGGAAGATTTACCACCATACGACTTTCATACCAAGGCGGTGGTGGATCCTGGTATTGGTTTACTCTTAGCTAGGCTTCTTGATAGAAACGCCGGACTCTCCCGGCAGCCTGGGAGACGCTGCCGGGAGACGAATCACCTCGCTGTACATCGCAGTCCGACACCCAGGAGCACCTCCCAGCCTGCCGTCTAACTATAGGTTGCATTGACCGCCAAAATAGAAGATCGTTTTGGGTCTGGGTAATAGATCAACGTCTGCCCTATTCAGATTGGCGCCGCCAAGTGAGGTTCCTCATCCGTCCGGTGCGCCTTTTACTAGTTTGGACCCTACGCAACAATGAACACCTATATCGCGAGAACGACCACCTGTGGACCATGGACTCGTATAAACTCGGTTGTGAAGAAGACAAAGGCGTCGAGATATTAGCCGATTATAGGTGTGGCGACATACAGAACAACGTATAGCTAACCATAAAAATATATGTGCAGAACAACTGTTTTGTGCTGATAACTGGTTGGCGATACCGTTAGCACTTCCCATTCAATTTTTTTTGTCGAAGTTCACCACTGATCACCACACTAGCATTGAAAATTTGCATCTCAGAAATTGTATTATGTTAATTACAGCTCAAAACTGTGGATTTTGGGTCCTAAATGAGAGCAGCCATAACAGTGTCCATCTTCAAATCAGGGTGCGTGTGGCGCAGTGGTCGGAGGCGTCCTGCAACACACACGCGGAATCG
This sequence comes from Angiostrongylus costaricensis, assembly GCA_900624975.1. Taxonomy (NCBI): domain Eukaryota; kingdom Metazoa; phylum Nematoda; class Chromadorea; order Rhabditida; family Metastrongylidae; genus Angiostrongylus; species Angiostrongylus costaricensis. The sequence continues at coordinate 33,091 of UYYA01003934.1, forward strand.
ATCCCCGAGCCCATGGTCCAGCTTTCTCTCCCTCCGGGGTCGGAAAATTGGTACCAGACTTGTCTGGTAGGATAGCAGCACTAACTCGATTCATCGGTAGGCCAACGCGAGTCGTTGTAAATACCAGATATGCATTCAATCACCTGCAAACGATGCTTAATGACATAGAATTCATGGCGCACCCCTCAAAGATTGATCAACGCCAAGAGCTTTGTCCTTTTTATTATTTGTCTTCCTTCAAATCAAAGAGGAAACAACTGTCAGTGCTATGGGAAGTGGAAATAATTCAACTTTCCCAGTAGTGAGTGATGAACACTTTCAGGTATTTTTCAAACGCCACTGTAATGCTAAGCGCTTCATGATGAATTCTTCCGCTTGGTCTATATGGATTTAGATGTAAGAGTTTTGAATCCAAATCCAAAAAGGCAAACACCTCTGGTAAGAGGGACTTCCTTTGTCTATTAAATAGAGCATGCACAATCAAAGTTCTTCTAAAAACTTTGGCTGGTTATTTCAAAAAGAGTGACACCTTTGAGTGACATCGCTTACACATGTCAAGTATCTTACGACTTCTGCAGATCTTAATATCAGCCACTATTTTGTAGACCACCGATTGTAGCAAACAATAACAAGATAATCTGACATGGACTTTTTTGAAAAATGGTAAAGATGTAAGAAGTTATGTATCTCAGCACCACCAACCTCAAACCTGTGTTATTTAGTTATCAAGCCCTTATGTAATTAATAATCTAATGCCCCTAATGTCGATGTTAATATATGCGGAGATAACATAAAGACTGATAACCAACGTTAACAATGAAGATCAGGACGATTTCATCAACACAGTGACAGAGCAGATTTCTGAGTTCATGATGTGTTATATAGAGCTCAAACCAAGGAAAGTAAACACCTGGACGATCAAAGATATGCTAAAAGGAGTAGTTTCATCGAAAAATGGTGAACCCTGCCATAATATCTCCTCAACGCGAACTCCACTGCATGGTTCGACTTCGTGGATTCTCTCCACAGTGAGTCCACCAGGTTTTACATTACAACATAAACACCAAGGTAGTTGCATGGCATTGTCTAAGCAACTAACACATTGCCATTCAACTGAGCCATCGAAAAATTGGCACTGGAATATGCTCTTTGAGAGATTAGTCATCTGGTTGCACAGGCAAGGACAAACTTTAGTACAGCGAACACCAACCACGAGTGGCCGTAATAAAAAGTAAAAAGCCGTTAACTCTTGAGTTGTCTTCTACCTTATTTTCAAAGCCCAATAACCACAGGCCTTGCATGGTGTTTTGCATCCGCATCACTAGGAAATGCTCTATGTTGCTAGTGTGTCGAAAATGACGAAGCGGGTTTCGCAACTTTCTTGTTAAAGAACAGCACGGAGCCTAATCAGTTTGTAATATATCTTATATAACCAACGAAAAGTTCTTCAGCAGATGATCCCACCAAAAGACACTAGCGGTGCAAAAATTAAAAGGTGAGTGATTCTAGAAGCAACCTATTAGAATAACTATTTTTGAGACATTAATGAACAGAATATTCAGCTGTCAGTCCTAATAAACGAGGACGTTGCTCCCAAATATAGGAACACTTTTAATTTAAAGTCTCTCTTTTCACAACCTCGCACCCTAGCTGAAAATTATCCATTGTGCGGGCTTCCTTTAGAGCGTCACACATGTCCTTTAGGAATTTTCCCCCTGAAATCTGTCCTGCCTTATCATTACTTTTGCATAAGCCAAACTGTAAGAACTCCATCCCGTTTCTATTGAACCGTGATAATATAGCTCTTCGACTGTCCTCTCACCATGCAAGCAGTTTTTCCTTGCAGTAGAGCACTCTTATACTAGGGTTGCAGATCTTCATATTATGGAGAAAGGAATGTCTTGGCTGAAACGAAGAAGATCTTTGCTTCGGCGTGGATTTCATAGAAATTGCTGTGTTAGCAACATTGTCTTGTGTGTGGATAGCTTAAAAATTTACCTGGATGTTTTTATCCTCAAGAGATTAAAGTACAGACACTATTACAGATACAGTACAGAGTAATCGGAAATGATGGAGCGATTAGTACAGTAGTAGTGATTTCCGCCATCAATACTACTGTGCTAGTTCGATTCCCTTTCGGGCCAACCAAGCTTCTGATCCCTCTGGGGTCGGAAAATTGCTACCGAACTTGTCTGGAAAAAATCACTCTCTGCAATCCAACTGGAACCGCTCCAGCCCGTCTACCTCAGGGCTTTAGGGAGAATTACTCGACCAGCATTCTACGACATTCAAGATGAAATGAAAATCCTCAAAAATCCAACCGAATCCACACATAGAAACAGCAACCGAATCCACACATAGAAACTTGGAAGATCTTCGTGGACGGTGGATGCGAGGGAACGAATTGGACGTGAAAAGTGCTGGGAATCCGGACAGTAAACGTGAATACGGATCAAATAAAATGAAGAAAATTCGAAAGTGATGGCGAATGTCACGAAAACTGCCGTGTTGACACGACATCGAAAACGTGCAGTGAATCATACTAGTGGTTTTAGCTTGCATATATTTGAATGACGATAGTATATGCAAATACAGGAATGAACAGTTGACATATAATACTCTATTATCGATCCCATGAAAACTTCCCGAATATCGAAAGTCATCGTCGGAAAAACTTATGGAGAGGGTTTGCATTTTTACAGTTACAGTTGTAGACTTATTCAAAATAATGTTGCTACTAGAGTTTCTAGACTGAATGATTCACTTTAAAGGATGTTTGCGACAAGTTTAATTTCTTGAGATGATTTGATTCGGCCGTAACCTCCTAGTTCAAGGAACAATCAAGTTTAACTTCTTAATACACGTATTCCTCGATAGCCTTAAGAATTTCACTTCTTCTCTTGGGAATTGTTTTGTTTTAAGATTTTCTATAAACGGTAAGGTTATTTTCATACGTTTTCTAGGGAATATTTGATTCCTTCAGAAGGATCGAAAAAGAAGTCTTAACAACAAATTTCAAGAAATTCCTCTTTACAGTTCCCGCAGATTTCAATTTTTGCACAACTTCATTTTTCTAGGAAATCGATCAGTTTATCCGCCGTAACGCCTCCTCTTCTAATTGAAGATTGGGCTCACTTCGTCAAAAAGCTCTAGCAATGGTCATCTTTTGAGAGAAACCTTCGGATAACTAGCTCAGAAGGGCTGGATAACGATACCAAACCAAAGCTTTTCCACATACTTTATAAAAAAAATCCACACCAGGCCTTATAGTCGTTTGAACAATGCTTTGTCGGCGAAATAATGGATGGTATCCATCTGTACTGAGATCATGAGAAAATAACCATGCGCTTGTATGAAATTACCTCTCGGTGAGCCTCTTCAAATAAATGGTCTCTGAAAATTACTAAGTATAGGTAACAGCCCTTCAAAGGCTACAACCCACATGTTGGATAATGTATCGACTGCAAAAGGCGTAGCAAAGATATTTATATACTGAAATGAACTGGCAAATTGGAAATGCATTGGATACAATCCACTTCCACGTCCGACTTTCTATTAACCTCGGCATTGATTGAACAATTCTCTCCACTTCTTCTCAGCAAACACGAGGTGCTATTCCACTTAAGTAGAATAGCACCTCGTGTTTGCTGAGCAGAAGTGGAAAGAATTGTACAATCCACTTCGTTCACTTTGCCGAACCGCTTCCAGCGGCGTCAGTAAAACACAAATGTGGGTTGCGAATGTCCCAAATTCAAACTAGGATCGATAATGTGCCAGAACAGTCAAGTATCACCGTGTTTACAAACATCGCTCTCTTTGACAACACCGCTCTCTACTAGAATTGAGTCCAAATTTCTCATCAGCGCTACTCTTTCCTGGAGCAACCTTGCGTATGACCGCATACGGTCTGCACAAGCTTCAAGACCGACTCCGTTGCATGGTCTGCTAAAGACGATAGATAAGAAGGAGAAAGAGGAAATAAGAGCACCAACAATGTCTCTATTCCTCGAGCCTACTTCAATTAACAAGGCATAACGGCGGAGAAGATATGTACATTCGGTTAATGACCATTACATCAAATCTTATTGCTATAATGAATCGTAGTTATTGTGAAGAGTGTGCGGATTTAAATGATGCTGAAATTGACAAAACATCAGTTCCAAAGCACTTCCAAATCTCAACAGTAATGTTCTTGTACGATGAACCATGATGACACATAATAAGTGACGTATGCCGAAAAACCAGTAAGTCCGTGACCACATGGAAATTAAGGACCGTCCCAAGCCTCAGCCACCTAAATTGGACCGTCGGACTTCGTGTGTTAGCATCCTTCGCCGGATTAGCAAGTAATACTTGAGCTTTGATGAAATATTTTTGAAAAGAAGTTGAATTAAAACAGAAATTCTTCATAAAGTAAAACTATAGTTCCTTGCTAATGATGAGCTTTTTAAGTAATGGTTTCAGCAAATTAAAAGGGAATTAAGTAAACTCGTCTCGTTATTCCAGGCATCCTTCATAGTGTCCACCATTTCAGAATCATTTGCAATCGCGAACTCTTTGCATACAGTCCTGGTGTTCAATTCATCCGAGAACTTTTGCTGTAGATCTGAAGGAATTTCACATCGTGTTATCGATTACTGTGGTGAACAGTAGTTGGAACACTTCTTCAAAGATCAGTTGCAGAATATTTAATGACATTATAACGGAACGAATCAATATTTCAAATTCAACTTTCCTTTAACCTCGGCATGACTGATCAGTACGTACTCTTTGATGATAAGCTAACACGGAGTTCAAAAAAGACTTATTTCGGTTGACATTTCTTCGTCATCCTCAGAGCCGATGATTCGAGTCGATAGTCGACAGTCGTTCGAACTCTCGATGTGGTATCTTCGTCATCGAGTTGAGTCTTCTTGTGTAGAGCATCGCTGGAATGGGGCAACCTCACCCGGTGATGCCATTTTATACAGGACATAGATAACATTAGGACATACAGCACATCGGCAGGTGAACGAGTGTGGACCATCGACACGGATCATCGGCTCTGAGGAAGAAGAAAATGTAGAATCGTCAGTCGAATAAACCCTTTTATCAACCTCGTGTTAGCTTACCAGTGAAAGAATACATATTCATTATAACCGAGTCTTCATTGGAAGATGTGTCTCGTGTTACGACAAAAGTGTGACAATATTGCAAGCTTGCGTTTTCATGAAAACCTTCAATAAGTTCGTACTAAGGTAACTGGCGTGACTCTTATATTTCGTTTCAAGATTTCCCTAGGTGAAATCTGACGAAACGGCCGCATTGGTAGGACCTATGGGATGTGGAAGGCCGACCTTAAAATCATTTCAAGAGAGATTCTACTACTCTTTTTGGATGGTATTTAGGCGATTATTGCATTACACCTGAAACTTATGTTAATTAAGTTCATTTTAGGCCTGGCACGGCCAAGACTTGCATGCATTCTCACATAGCTCTGGTACCGCAAGGGTCGGTTCTCGTCGACACTTCGAAAGGAGAATATAGTTCGAAGGATGTGACCTGGAGCTGTTAGCGAAGAGACTACCCTCCAGTCACACAAAGAGCCAATATTCACGATTTCAACAGGGATTTGCTCAATGTTAGGCGGAAAGTTCCATTGTAGATGTTAAAAACAAAAGGAAAAGAGTTGAGTGTTAATTTATCCTTTAAGAATGTGCCAAGGATTCTACTACATTATAAGTGGAGATGGGTTGGAATTCCTTGATTGCATTTCTCGAATGCGCTACGTCGTCTGTATGAAATTGGAAAGATAAAAGTTTTACTGTAGGACACAGTGCTACGAGGACAGCAGAGGTGCCCTCATGTGATGTGTTGTGATGTGCTAAGCTTGATGTAAAACACTTAAATTAACAACGCATATGATAAGTGTTGAGCAAAATCTTTGACTATCCCACTAGATTTAATTGTGGATTAAGATGGAAGCGGTTTTCTTTTTCAAATCAACTCTAGCTAAGGGTAATGATTTTACTAGCTCCAACTCTGAAGAGGAGTGAAACGAACTTCCTCGTAGTCTAGTGCGGTGTGATCTAATTCAGTACTCACCATTTGGAGATCACAGCATAAGGTGATTGAAGGTGATTGAATGCATATCTGGCATAACGAGGGCGCGTGTGGCCCAGTGGTCGGAGGCGCCCTGCAACAAACGCGTGGAATCGATCTCCGCGCCTATGGCTCACCAAGCCTTCCCTCTCTCCGGTATCGGCAAATTAGTACCAGACTTGGCTGGGAAGATAAAAGTACTGGCTCTATGGTCGGCAGGCCACCGCGAGTCATTGTAAAGGCCAAATATGCATTCAATCACCTCCAAACGATGCTTAATGAAGTCAAATGAATGGCGCATTCCTCACGGATTGATCAACGCCGAGAGCTTTAATCTTTTTTTTAGCATAACATGAAGCTTATTATGATACTTGGATAATACCCACATAACAAAACATTGTCTTTTTTGAGAACACACCTCGACATTGAACCCAGTTAAGCTGAGTTCGTAGGCGAAATCATAATATTAACTTTTTATTTTCTGTCTACTATGATTTTCCATGACAGTGTATGATGTAAACTGCAACCACAACGATGCTGAGGTATTCGCAAAACTTGGACCCAGGGCAGAGGTGTCTACACGTCAGCATCGTTGTGGTTATATTAGTTATAATGTCACAAATTGCTTCAAGCAAAACTTCAAAATAAAAAGCATTTGAATCCCCACATTTTTGTCAACGAGAAATAAGTTTATTCATTCTAGTCGCTTAAAATCTGGAATTCTGGAAGCCACGAATTCTCTGAGGGCACTTTTCTTTTTGCGTAATCGCCGTTGGTGGAGCATTTCTGGCGCAGGAAGTTGTCAAGGTGCTCGAAGAAGCGATAGTCGGTAGACGAAAGGTCTGGTGAATATGGCGGATGAGACAAAGTTTTTTGCCTAACTCGTTCAACTTCTGCAGCGCTTGTTCCGCAACGTGAGGCCAGGCATTGTCGTGAAGAAGGATTCGTCCTCTTCCGTTGCCTAATGCCAGTTGTTGTTGTCGGAGTTTACGGTGCAGTTCGTCGAATTGTTGGCAATACTTCACTGCCGCAATCGTTTCGCCCGGATTCAAAAAGCTGTGATGAATCAGCCATGCTGCAGGCCACCAAACAGTCACCATGACCTTTTTAGCGCAATTTCTGTTTTGAGAAGTATAGTGGAGCCTGATAGCATCCAACCACTTAGCTGAACGTCGCCGGTTGTTGTACATAAATCACTTCTCGTCGAGTGTCACATTTCGATTAAGAAATCGTTTTTGTTGCGCAGGATAAGGACAGACGACACCTCAAAACGGCGATTTTTTTTACTATCGTTTAATTCGTGCGGCACTCACTTGCCGAGTTTTTTTTAATCCCTCCTATGCGATTCGAGTGAATGGAAATTGTTCCTGTGCTTGCGCCAAGCTGCTCTGTAAACTCTCCAACAGTTGTTCCCGCGTTTGCTTCCATTAGTGCCTTCAAGTCGTCGTCGTCAAGTTCACTGGGACGTTCGCTGCCTTCCTTATCTTCGAGGTCGAAATCACCAGATCGGAATTTCCGGAACCACGCTCGCACTGTTGATTCACCAACACTACCTTCACCCCAAACTTAACTAATGTTTCGAGCCGACTCCGTTGCACTACGACCAAGTATGAACTCATAAAAGAAAACTCGGCGAGAATTCGTTTTTGACATCTAAAATTGTAAAGCTCGAAATTTGTAAAAAAAATTTTCACTTTTGACAAAACGTAAAATGATAAACCTTACAGCTCAATTAATACAGGCATCGAATGCATCTGAGACTAAAATACCGAATAATTCGGCCCAAGTCATAAATACCGTTTTAGCTTATCCGACACTAATTAATGAAACTGCCGTGATAGCTCATGATAGGGCGCGTGTGGCGCCGTGGTCGGAGGTGCCCTGCAACAGACACGTGCAATAGATCCCTGCGCCCATGGCCCACCATGCCTTTCATTCTTCCGGGGGTTGGCATGGTACCAGAATTGTCTGGGAGGACAGCAGCAATGATTCGTTACATCAGTAGGCCAACGCTAGTCATTGTAAACGCCAGATATGCATTCAGTCACCTCCAAATGATGCTTAGTGAAGTCGAATGTATGGTGCATTCCTATGGGATTGGTCAACGCCAAGAGCTTTAGCTTCTTTTATATCAAAAAACAGCAGCGTATCTTCAATTTCTTGCTCATGGCTTTACTTTTTGTAGAACTGTAAAGAAATGTTCAGCCACAACTGAATGTGGCAATTACGGTCGTCGACCAGTCTCATAGAAATTGTAGCCTTTGGATAACATGGTAGTCTCTGAAAGAATAATAGCTAACTTTTCGTGCTGAAAACATTGTCAATACGAGATAAGCAAGAGAAAAAACGTAGCGATGGAACTCTATGAGTCAAAAACAAATGCATTAGAAAAGAATTCGGTGTGGAAACGATATCTGCCGCATCTCCGTCTTTCAGACATATTTGTTATTTTTACTTCAGATGATTCGTTTTCACATCTGCTTTGCTGCACAAAGCTTCGAACTTTTGCTTGCGGGTTTGACAACTGCTTATGGATTTTTGCCTTCGAATGTCGTTTAACGCTGGTGAAGCGAATTTTTGTTTGAGTTCTGTAATAACCGTGAAGAGAAGTTTCCATTGGGATTGGAGAAAGCGAACTGTTCCGAGATTATGTTTTAATCTTGTTTGCTCTTACTATCTATTGACTGCCTACTCCTTTTTCAAGCTAGGAACAGTAAAAGAGGATTCGAAGTGCACTTAAGGTTGCGGATTTTGCTGATATGTCGGTATACTCACGGTTGTTCCCAGACAAGTCTTGTACTAATTTCCCGATTCTAAAAGAATGCGAAACTTAGCGAACCAGTCTGGGGGTGAGGCAGAACAGTGCTTGTGCTGAATGGTATCACTACCAACCACTGCTGTGCTTACCACCACCTACTTGGTATCCGAGAAAGTATTATTTGATGTTATACCTTTTTATTTTCTGCCTACTGTAATATCGCAGCAGGGTACTAAGCGAAATACAACCACAACGTTGCTGAGATATTTGCAAAACTCTAGACCGCAGGTGTCTATGGTGGGGAACGAACGCGCTATTGTCCTTTCCGGGGAGTAACGCGTTTACCACCACACCATGCGAGTCCTTTGTTTCGCCTGTCTCTCAGCTATTTCCATCGACACCTGCGGTCCAGAGTTTTGCAAATATCTCAGCAACGTTGTGGTTATTATTTGATGCTTTCAAAAAATGATTCTAAAGCAGGAAAGCTTAGAATCAGTTGGCAAGTAGACGAATCTAAAGAGGACGTGTTCACTATGTGTTGTTGAAGAATTCTGCACCAGGAGTCACCACGAACCAAGAGGATGTAAATTTAGTAGAGACAAAAAAACGTTGGAAAATGTAGTTGGAGTTGAGTCTTTCACATATATTCGACTATTTTGTCGGCGATTTTAGACAGTAAGAACAAACCGGTCACTCTCTTATCAAAAAACGAGTCCAAACACTATCCTAAACAACCAGCTGTTCTAAGACGTCCAAAGTTTTGAATACTAGCACAGATTCTTAAATTGTACCATTCTGGACAACTTGCACGAAAGCCAAATGCGTAGTGCGTAAACAGTATCATCAGCTCTACTACTCGTGAACCCGCTAGTTGCCCAGTACTATCGCGTGCTTTGCTAAACACAGCCTTCCCGTCACGAACCAGAGGAGCTCTGCTAGACTCTCTCTCAACACCAAAAGCACCACAGTTTCCGTATGACGCCCATTACCACTGTCGTATTTTGGCGAAAATGTGGCCAGTGGCACCTCATGGCGTCCGGACCTCATACAAGTCTACTTCTAAATGGGCTTCCGAATGAGAATGTCGAACACTTTAGCTTAGTGGTCCTGATAGAGGACTAACTATTCACACTACATCATAATACATCATTAAAGAGGAGGAGACATAGAAAACATCAAATACAACTTTTTTCATAGGTTTGTGGGAGAACAATCAGCAGAGAGAACATTGTTAGATGATTCACTATTTTTCTTCGGTAAGCAAACACGAGTTTGGTGTTATAGAATTTATTCGCATACAATAGCCGTCGTTTCGAGGTTCCTTTCTCTTCAGAGCCTAGAAAGGCCAAATTGAAATGCAATCTGCTCAGCCCAACACTTTCATAACCCCAGCAGATAAAACTTAACGCATAGATTTGCATTCGCATAGTAATAAACAACTTCTTTTAAACACCCATTGTTTTATTACTATAATATTGCTGAGATATTTGCAAAACTCCGAATCACTGGTGTCTGTGGTGGAGACCGAAAACGCTATTACCTTTTTCTGGGGCTAACGAGTTCACCACCACACCATGCGAGCCCTTCGTTTTTGGGGAGCACAGATCAATCCCGTTGACGGGTGATTGCTGATAACGTCTATAGGTCAATAGCTTGCCTGAGAGTCAGGCGAAACGAAGGACTCGCACGGTGTGGTGCTGAACGTGTTAGTCTCTGGAAAGGGTAATAGTGTGTTCAGTCCCCACCGCAGACACCAGCGATCCGGAGATCTGCAAATATCTCAGCAACATTATGGTTATGTCACATAATACCCAGCCATTAAAAACTTTTAGGCAGCAAACAAAAATTGGCGACCCAATGTTTTATTTTTTGAAAGTATTTCAGTTAGTAAGAGCGCGTGTGGCGCAGTGGGCGAACGCGCCCAGCAACACAAGTGGAATCGATCGCCGCGCCCGTAGCCCACCAAGCCTTCCATTTCTTCGGGGTCGGGAAATTGGTGCCAGACTTGTGTGGTAGGATAGCAGCTACATCGGCGGGTCACCGCGAGTTATTGTAGAGGCCAGATACATTCAGTCATCTCCAAATGATGCTTAATGAAGTCGAATGCATGGAGCATCCATCAGGGATTCACCAACGCCGAGAGCTTTTTCCTTTCTAATTTATTATTGCAATTAACTGGTGGAGAGCAGCCGCACAAAGTAATACATGAGCGAGGAATGTGTCTGGGTCAGGTTATAGAATCAGCCTGGAGTATAGTGCGAGGTGAAGGGTGATAGCAAGACACTCCTCCTAGCGGTCTATCTAGAAATTTTGGAATTAATACAAAACGCTTCAAGAATTTTGCTCCCTCACGCCTTGGATTTCTGTGCGAGGGTAATGAACACCTACTTCAAAATCTTCTCCGTTGTGTTCCTGAATTTTATGCGCACCCAGTGGAGTATTTGATTCAAATTTAGATTTACCGACTTGGTGTTCTTTTGAGCATATTCAGGGCGGTCTACCCATTTCGCCAAAGCATTCGTTCCCACATACTTTACAAGAGATTAGGTTCACCGTACCCGAACTCATGCAATCGCTGTCTCTACCGTTAGGGCAAGTTATGCAGCTTTTTGTTGTATACAGGCGATCATAAAGGCGGTTGAGAACCAGCTGGCGTCTTAGTGTGTCCGGTAATATTTTTGTCACTTTTCCCGAATTCTCTTGATCAGTCCTTCTTAAGCAGCGTTTTATAGCCGCACTTATTACGTTCGAAATCGTGTTCGCTAATCGAAGAAAAACAGTGAATTAACAATCAGTGCCCAGGTTAATATGAAGTCTATCTTGGGCACTGTAAGAGATGATTCAAGGTAAACCTAAATAGAACTATCATTTGTGAACACTGACGAAAGGAACGGATCGAGGTCGTACTCTCACCATTCGTAATAAATCACGAATCTTTAAATTAACCCTTTTCATGGTGGTATGCTAGAGATTCCACTATGTTAGTGATCGTCATTCGACTTTTCATTCCGCCAGCGTTCTCCCACTAGTACTTCGGAAATGTAATGAACGAATGGAGCTTTCAATCAATTTGAAGGTATACATCTGGAATTCTCTAACGATGAATAGTCAAATCGATAATATCATTCTTATCTCTGATAACGTTAAAGTCATCCATACACGTCTTCGCTTTTAACGCCGATAAAGTTGTGACCCCATTCCGTTATAGTGCGATCGCAAGAAATCGAAAATGAGCCAATGAACCGACCTGAGTGATTTCGAAGATTTCACAAACACGAAATCCCAACTACAGTTATTATTAAAGTGCAGAATATAGTTTTTACTCTGAAAATAAAAATAATCTACTTTCAAGCTTTAAGGAAGATTTCTGGCCTTGGATTCCATACAAAAATGCCGCTTGCACGTAGGTCTTGGCGCATTGACGGAGACTACGAAGAGCTCAATAAATGATTTCAATTATTGTTCGCAGTGTCAAAACTAATTTCCTTCTAGAATACTACAGTGGTTATTTACTGACAGGAAAGATGTCGAGGTCATAGAGATTTGTCGAAAACTCAGAAAAAAGGTGGGGTTAAATGCGATCCATTTTTCTGGGTAAGATAAAAACCGTTTTCAATTATGCGAACTGTTTACGAATAGTACTCTCTCTAAATTGACAACAAACGAATAGACATAAGAAAGACATCCGGAACTATCGTAAAGGGGAAGAGTGTCAAACGTTGTTGGTGTATTGATTTAGCTTCTCCAAATCTTGAATGGAATCGGATTGGTAAGGCAGTGCAAGAGATTTTGAAATAAGCAACAAATTAAGAGGACTGTCCAAAGATGTAGAAGACTTGGGAACAAGAAAGCGGAAAACAGAACACTATTTTAGCGAAACAACTAAAATTTTCGTGATTTAACGTTTTTGTTTTCTGCCTTCTATAATTTTCATGGCAGGTTACTAAGCGAAATACAACCACAACGTTGCTGAGATATTTGCAAAACTCTGGACCGCAGGTGTCTATGGTGGGGAACGAACGCGCTATTATCCTTTCCGGGGAGTAACGCGTTCACCACCACACCATGCAGGTCCTTTGTTTCGCACGTCTCTCAGCTATTTCTATCGATCTTTTTGCCACAGCAATCACCCGTCAGCGGGGTTGATCTGGGGAGCGCAAATCGGCATAGAACCCAGTTAAGCTATGGCTGTAGTT
>UYYA01003934.1:46751-206726 GCA_900624975.1 Angiostrongylus costaricensis
AACTACAGCCATAGCTTAACTGGGTTCTATGCCGATTTGCGCTCCCCAGATCAACCCCGCTGACGGGTGATTGCTGTGGCAAAAAGATCGATAGAAATAGCTGAGAGACGTGCGAAACAAAGGACCTGCATGGTGTGGTGGTGAACGCGTTACTCCCCGGAAAGGATAATAGCGCGTTCGTTCCCCACCATAGACACCTGCGGTCCAGAGTTTTGCAAATATCTCAGCAACGTTGTGGTTGTATTTTCGTGATTATTTGTGTATTTAAGAGGGTTACTAGGTTCCTAGAAACTCAAATAAGATCTAGAATCGGTCTGATCCCAAGATTGCCTTTGTTTACTAAACACTACAAGTTATGCACGTAATTTTAAAATTTCCATAACGACCATTTTTTTTGTTTGCTGTGTGGAAAAGGTCATGCGAATGAACTGTCTGGTTAACTTTTTTTTCATGCTTTTCCTTAAGAACTGATCAAGGGGAGGACGACAGCATTGTGCGACCTTGTCGTTGCGGTTACCACCTTGATGCGTTTCGTAGAAGTCAGTCTTGCGACATCAGTGCTCCCCTAATCTTCAGAACTCAAGCCAGACCGTATTAATTGTTTATTTCTTCAAATAATCATAAACAAAGAAGTTTCAGCAACACTTAGGAGGTAAAAGATATCTTCAGAGACTTGGCAGGCGAATCGATCTGTGCTTGAATCTACTCATTAAGTTTTCCTAAGGCGTAAACTTTAGTGTTAAATCCTAACAATTCTGCCTTAAACGCTTGAACTTACACATTCCATATGTCGGGCACCTTTTAAGAACTAAGCCATAAAGCATCAAATGTACCACTCATTCGCAGTTCGTTTTAGTGCAACAAATGAGGTTTGAGGGTTTTTACATAGAATGTTCTGCTTTTGCTCAAGCCTTGCCCAATGACCTTAGGTGCAAGAATTCACAATGGTTGATGGTAATTGTTCTACTGCAGATATAGCTGATGGGCTAGTCAAATTTACTAGTTCGCTCTTGTAGTAATGCCTGGTTTCTGACCCACGAAACCGAGTTCTGGATCTTCTGTCCTCACAAACCCGTCTCGGGTTTAGGCTTCCATTACTGCAAAGGCCTGCAAACTACTAGCTTGCAGACTATTTCATAAGTGTTTCGAAATCAGTGGATTGAAAAATAGAGATACAGTTAGAGTATTTTGTGCGATTCATGAGCATTTTTAACTTCAGTGTCTGGTAGACTTCATCAGTCGAGGTCGTACTACTTGTTGTTGATGCGGTCGTACTGCCGACTTTCGGCCGATGTTCGACGTGTGTTCTTGACCTGAATTGATGATCGTCGCAGCTGTTTCGTTCCCTCGAGTTATCACACTGTTGTCAGACGGAGCGCCACATCTCTCCTCTTCTTGCCTATTCCAGTCGCGATTGCATGTCTCCAGCAGTTGTGTAACTGCCAACTCACTCCGTCACAGGTGATCGCTCAGTTTGGCACCACTATATCACTGCGATCCTCCGTCGTAGAAGGTGCTGGCCCTGTAGGAGATAACGGCGAACACTCTGGAACTTTGATATCTCAACCTTGAATTTTTGCAATGTTGAGCTTCAAGCAACGTAGTTTTGCCATGAAAGTTTAGCACTGTTCTGTTTTTGGTTTTCTTTTTTTATTTGAACAGGATTTTGGAGAGGGCTCTGTCTTTCGCTACGCACCCTCTCTCAGTTACCTTTCCTTCAACTTCTTCTATTGACGTTTTCTTTTCTATTTATTTGTCTCTATCTGCTGTGCACTGTATATATGTATCTGCTGAAGTATGAACCTTCTTTTTCTTCGAAACTGTGCAGAGTTTCCGTAGGACTAACGTAGTTGTTACTGCCTTTATAATAATTCTCACTAAATTTCCTATCTCTTTCTATACTTGATGGGCCTCAATGGAATACTATTCCTAGGCCAGTGTTCTATTAACACTGACCATTGGATGTGTGGAAGAGCAGAAGCATTTTAAATTAAGGAAAGCGAAGGAGAAGAACAGAAAAAATAACGCAACGATGTGATTTCTCTTCAAATCATAGAAAAAGTGAAGTTAATCTTTCCGTCTTGGAACAGACCGGTTTGAAATCAACGCGCTACCAAAGATAATAATAAGCTTTTCCCAAAAAAGTGAATTATTATGGCATTCACAATAATGCTGAGATATCTGCATAACTCCAGACCACAGGTGTCTGCGGTGGGAGCGAACGCGCTATTTCCCTTTCCGGGGGCTAACGCGTTAACCACCACACCATGCGGGGTTCAGCTTGGCCCGTCTTTCAGCTAATTTTATCGACCAGCGTCCTCAACAATCACCCGTCAGCGGAATTGATCTAGGGAGCCCAAATCGGTGACGAACCCAGTTAAGCTGAGGCTGTGGTGGAAATCGCAATGTTAAGTTTTTATTTACTGCCTATTATAATTTTTTTGGCAATACCCTGCCATGAAAAAATATTACTAATTCTTTGTATTTCGCTGAATAACATTAGATATTTGGAGTTCGCAAAGAGTCACACCATTTAGCCAGTGCACACTGTATGTGTTCTATTTCATTTCCTTAATTCGCATTTCACTCGCTTGCGTTGTTTTTGTCAAATCCACACATCCAAAAGTCCGATTGGATTAAATACAAGCTAACTCTCTAAAGATGCATAACCTATTCCAGTTCGTCTGCAGATTACTGTCAAGTTGCTGAATGATTGACGTGCTGAGAAACTACAACACGCGCCACCTATATCAGCTCTGTTCCCGTTAAACCATTGACTCCCACGAGCCCCGTTGACGTATCTAGGATTCACCGATCAATTCCTCGCTAAGAATTAATCTAAGCACGCTACGCTACTAGCAATCCTGCTAAATATAATAATTGGGCCACTTCGACGATTTACCTGTTTCAGCACTGATCTCATAGAGTTCATTGAGCTGCCTCTAGCAGTCTCCTTTCTTCTCATCGCAAGCCAGAACTGCTGAGTTGGCTCATTTTGCTTGAACGACATTAAGATAGTCATGCTATTGATTCGAGACATTAGTTTTCACTCCTTGTTAGGTAGGAAAGTATGCAGACTTTTGATATTATCTTTAATACCAGAAGGTCTCCATGTTTTCGCTATGACGAAAACGATTTTGCGCATCCAACAAACTACATTCATTGCTAGAGCATCGATAGAGTATAAACATGACTGAGCGAAAGGTAAAGCAAAGACCTTTGTTGGTGTCGTGGATAGCCCTTGAGCCTTTCGATAGAGTAATCGTGGCCTCGGAGCCCAGTTGAGGTTCCGAGTTTTGCTCATATTTCGGCAACCTAGTGGTTGTACATTCACTTTATTTCAATCAAGTTCGAGAGTACATTCATACACCTGAGTTCTTTTTCCAACAAAGCCCTTTCTTTCATGGTCGAGAGGTAAGCTTAAGCCGATACTTTGTTTTATCGACAAGTCTGCAAAAAATTCGTATAAAATTTTTATTGTGGCTGATATATTGACCACTTGAGCCGAGAGGAAATAGAACTCAAATTTTAAAATTAACCTCAGACCTTTCGATCAGCAATACTGGTGCAGTCTTAACTTATTATTTGCTGCCTACTTTTTTAACGGGAGGATATATATCCCGAAATATAACTTTGATGGTGCTGAGATAATTGCAAAACTGGGTTCGTTGCCGATTTGGGCCCCCAGATCAATCCCGCTGACGGGTGATTGCTGTGGCTAAGATCGATAGAAATAGCTGAGAGACAGGCGAAACGAAGGACCCGCATAGTATAGTGGAGAACGCGTTACTCCCCAGAAAGGACAATAGCGCGTTCGTTCCCCACCGCAGACACCTGCGGTCTGGTGTTTTGCAAATATCTCAGCATTATGGTAGTTATCTCAGCATCATTAAAATACTGGCGCAGTTTGTCGAGCCAGCTGCGATCGACTGGAGGGTTATTAATAACCGCCGATAGATTACTTTTAAAACATCTCCAACTGCGATTAATCCCAGTCCAAATATTTCGGTTTCTGTCATGTTTTACCAAAGTTTTTTTTGCTCTATGTTTCATTTACAAGTGCTTAAATTTCCTTTCGATGTTGCAATGCGAAAAATCACTGGCTGTGCTTCTGGTGTCGTAGGCCCCAATGTAGGTAGCCTTTTCGTCGCCTTCACGATCACGACCTCTTTCGTTGCTTCGATGTTTTTCCTTTCTATACATCCGGCATATTCATGTTTACAATTTTTCTTCTTTCTTTTCTCAAGATTTTTTTAGGAGGAATGTAAGATTTCTTGAAGACAACCAACCACTAAAGTAACTATGACTGAAACTTGTACCATGGAATTTGTTCAGTTTTTATTACATGAAATTCTTCCACAAGCTTCTTTTGTGGTCAGTTTTGGCTCGAGTGTTATTATTTGTCCTCTCTTACAGCAAAGCCAGCACGTCAACATAAGAACTCTCGCCAGTCCACCCGTTTACGTAGGCCGTCCGACTATAGCCCTATATTATCCTCTCTTTTATCCAGTCTTTGAGTATTTCTCCAATTATCATTCATTTTCCTACAATAATTTCTTACTTCTCGTTAAAAGAAAAAGCCACATAAGCAGTTGGATTACCTGTAAGGTAAGCTTGTAGACCGTATCATTAGATTTTCGATTAGCGGTAGCACATATTAGATGTTTGGAGTAGTTTGGACTTTCCAAAATAAGAGTAGAATAGACTAATTTTTAGTTGGAATTTCGACTGGTACCAGGACGCTCCCAAACAGTTATTAGTCTTTCGATCACCATCCATTAAAAATTGAGAAATGAGTTACGGTTTTCGACTTTTTATGTCCTGTTGTTTCGTTTCTCTATAACGAGTTAGGAATCTGCGATTGTAAGGTATATCGATACATTTTATAACAGTGCGGTGTCAATCTGGTATCACGCAAGGCCACAGAGTCAAGGATCGCTAAGATCCACTAATCTCAGATCCTCGAGGTCCTTCATCCTTTCACGTCCACTTACTTGAACTGCAACAATATAAAGTATAAAGGACAAAGCTCTTGACGTTGATCAATCCCTGAGGGATGCGCCATGCATTCGACTTCACTAACCATCGTTGGAGGTGATTGAATGCATATCTGGCCTTTACAATGACTCGCGGTGGCCAACCGAAGTTAGTGTAACGATCCTCCCATACATGTCTGGTACTAATCTCCCGATCCCTGAGGAATGGAAAGCTTGGTGAGCCTTGGGCGAAGGGATCGTTCGCATGTGTACTGCAGGGCGCCTCCAACCATTGCGTTACATGCGCCCTTACCACAGCAACATAAATATGATAAATCAGAATTCCACCATATCATATCGGTTGTGTCCTTTTGGTCCATAGTCTAAATCCAGAATCCCCTCTACTTCTTCTAAATATAACCCAACGAGATAAATGAATGCGTAGGACTTTTCATAGCATTCTTCATCGGTTACGGGGCTCAATGTCACCACAGTCGTACTTTTCAGTGCGTTCTTCGTTAAGCGACTACTCAACACATTCACGACAATGCGCATTATTTTCAATGCACTTTATTTTTGGTGGTTGATTTTGGCGCGTGAAGTCCTCTAGTATACTTCCGTATTCAATGGAAAGCTTTTCCACAAGAAATCTTGTGTTACATGCGGTTCAAGAATAACTCTGTTTTACACTTAATAATCAGCAAAAACTGCTCTTCAGACACGTTTGCTTGACAAGCTAAAGAGACTGTTGCTGACAAGGAGGTGGCAAAGATATCTCCGGTGACTATGGAACAGGAGGGTGCTATGATGTGTATGCGTCACAAACACAAATACGTAATTCCCGCGATGAACATAATTGTCTTCTGTACAGACAAAATCTCACAAAGACTGTTGCTTTTGAGAAGAAAACATTTTTGAGCAACGACGCATTGGACAGTGCTCATTCATTTCAATGCAGTCTGCAGTTGAAGAACATTAGGCGTCGTTTGAATGGACAAACACCAAAGATTAAGTTTTGCCGCGAATGTATTAACCCTCATCACAGAGTTTCGAGGTGTTTTATTGTTCTTGTCAATTAGCGGTCTTTGGGTGACTTCGTGAATTCCACAATTGACCGAGGCACTCGGGCCGACTCAGACCTCCCGTTATGGACAGCTCTTCCACCACAGAACAAATAAAGAGGGTCACCGTTACTAAGCCAGTTCCCATCCTTTTCGCAGAGTACACTAACAAGGAATCAGAAATTTTAAATTAACGCCGTTACCCTGTGACGAATAATAAGTAACTTGGAAAGTAACCGAAGTTCATCTTGCTTCAAAGGATCCGACATGCTTCGTTCCCACAGCAGCCTTGTATCTCCATCCTCTATGACAGTCTCAAACGCCGTGTATGTGCAAAAAAGTGAGAGCCAGCGGCCATAAACTACGTTTAATCCATGGGTTTGGAGTCATACTTTGCAGCATATTATTTACATCGATATATATATAAATATAAATGTGAGCACGTGTGTTTGTATATGGACGAGTAGCTTAACGGTAGTGGTGAAGGTCAGTAGGTGTAAGGCTTTGGTTCCACCTCACCCTAAACAGAACAAACCGCCATTTCTTCGGATCGGCTTCTATTGAGTTGTAACATCCTAAGTGTCCATTTTCACCGATTTAAATTTCCGTGACTTGAATAAAAATTCCGTACTTTATAGATGTTTAATGCAAATTTTTAAAGCACAAAGTCTGCTCTTTCTATACTTAATATTGGTTTTTTCAATATTTATTATCTTGGCATTTTCATAGGCTTTAACTTTAGTATGAATCAACGTGATATTCGTGTCCTTTCTTTGTACGAGTGGAAGAACGGACATAATACCGCGGCAGGGGCTCAGAATTTCATCATGGTTGGGGTTAAGGCAATGTTAGTGAATCAATTCGACCTGGAAGATAAGGAAGGCCGCGAACGTCCCAATGAACTTGACGATGACGACGACTTGAAGACACTAATGGAAGCAAACACGGGAACAATTGTTGGAGAGCTTACAGTCCAGTGACTCGAATCGCATAGGAAAGACAAAAAACCTCGACCAGTGGATGCCGCACGAATTAAACGACAATCAAAAAATGACCGTTTTGAAGTGTCGTCTGCTCTTATTCTGCGCAACAAAAACGACTCTTTTCTTGATCGAATTGTGACGTGAGACGAGAATTGGATTCTGACGACAACCGGCGACGTTCAGCTCAATGGATAGAATGCGATCAGGCCCCACAGCACTTCCAAAAGCCGAAATTGCATCAAAAAAGATTATGGTGAGTCATAACCATTTTATTTACTGCCTATTCTTTTTAACAGTAGGATATGTTGCGAAATATAACTTTTATAATGCTGAGATATTTGCAAAACTCCGGACTGCAGGTGTCTGCGGTGGGGAACGAACGTGCTATTGACCTTTCCGGGGAGTAACGCGTTCACCACCACACTATGCAGGTCCTTCGGTTCGCCTGCCTCTCAGCTAGTTCTATCGATCTTTTGCCATCAGCATTCACCCGTCAACGGGATTATAGGAGTGATTATAACTATAGCCTCAGCTTAACTGGGTTCGTTGCGATTTGGGCACCCCAGATCATTCCTGTTGATGGGTGAGTGCTAATGGTAAGAGACCGATAGAACTAGCTGAGAGATAGGCGAACCGAAGGACCTGCATAGTGTGGTGGTGAACGCGTTACTCCCCGGAAAGGAAAATAGCGCGCTCGTTCCTCATCGCAGACACCTGTGGTCCGGAGTTTTGCATATATTTCAGCATTACAGAAATTGTGGTGTTTGGTGGTCTGCAACCGAGCTGATTCATCACAGCTTTTTGAATCCGGACGAAAAGGTCAAGGCAGTGAAGTAATGCCAGCAAATCGATGGAAAGCACAGTAAATCCTAACACTCCAACGAGAACGACCAGCAGTAGTCAACAGAAGAGGACCAATCCTTCTCTACGACAATGCCCGGCCTCACGTTGCGGAACCAGCCCTGCAGAAGTTGAATGAGTTGGACCACGAAACTTTGCCTCATCTGCCATATTCACCAGACCTCTCACCTACCAATTATCGCTTCTTCAAGCACCTCGACAACTCCCAGCGCGGGAAATGCTTCCCCAACTCCGACGATGCAAAAAACGCAATCAGCGAATTCGTCGCTTCCAAACTCCAGAATTTTATGCGTTTGGAAGAAGTAAACTAGTTTATTGTTGGAAAAAGATGTGCTGATTCCTATGATGCTCATTTTGATTAACAAAATTTAGCATTAAAAAGTTAAGATTGCTTAAATTTTTCGTTTAAAATTAAACATTTCATATGTTACAAACTAATACGTAGTCCCTAGGCAGTCGCCCAGTTTTCCATAGCTGCTTTCATTTTTGATTTTCGTTTAAGAATTATGGCCGAACAAGCTAGTAGAACGTGAAGATTCGATTTAGCCGTAATCTGGAAATGAATTCGTGTCATGGACGACGTAGGAAAAGTCAAGCTGCATATGATATTACATTCTGTAAATATGTACATTCCGAACGAAATCTTATGCAGGCGCAAATACCATGTTAAATGAAACCTGATCGAAAACTACGTCGACTGTTTCTCAAGGGACTTCAAAGCTGTGCAGATTTGCCTCAGTGCTTCAAACAAGAATATCAAATCACATCTTTATTATTAGTAACGAGTTTCCGGAGAGGAGAAAGAAAGTGAAGGTTGACTCTACTACAACACTCATAATACGGCTGATAACAAATGCCAGCTGCAGGTCTATGCATGAGGAACTATTCAATAGAGGCAGAAGCTGTTCACGAAGACTGTCCTTTTCAGCACATCGGAGAGCTTGGGCGAGGAAAAACCAACTAAGCAAACAAGATTTCGAAAGGGAATTTGCTCCATGGAGCGAATCCACCATTTGCGCCTAGTCCTGAGTTTTTTCGACTATAAAAAAGCGTTTGACAATGTTGTAACAGATAAAATCCAATCAGCGTTCGTCGATCAAGGAGTGAACCCATCCTACATAGAAACTCTGTCCGGCAGTTATCGGAACTGAAATACGAAAATACAGCTTTTCCATCGACCTCTTACCATACCATAGGAAAAGGGGCTCGACAAGGCAACACAATATCGCCAAAGCTGTTTAGTGCTGCACTACACTGGATAATTAACTCACTCGATTGGAATGAGAAAGACAAACGAAACGCATCGATGGAAAATTCCTTTTGAATTTTCGTTTAGCCGAAAACACCACTATCTTCTCAATGAGTACCAGGAAAGCAGAGACGGTGATCAGTGAATTTGCGAAGCGGGAGAAAAGATCGGACTACGCGTAAATCAGAAGAAGACCCAATTCATGAAAAACCTATGGTGCATAAGCGAACATATCAAATTGGATGGTTCATTGATCATAGACACCACCTCGTGCGTACGCCGATCGTTCAATGAACATGGAGAGCAACGTGATAGACGAATTAAACATAAGAAGGAAAGCAGCATGGGCCGCCTTTGGGCATCTTAAAGGATCCCCTGACCAACAAATGGACCCAAAAAGCCGCTCCCACCTTTCTGATTCAACAGTTTTCCCACCGCTGTGTTATGTAGAAGAGAAGTAGGCTAGTACTTTAACCACTTCAAGAATAGTACCTACTACTTACAAAATGCTTGAACGATGTGTTCTGGAATATATCCGGCACACCCAGCATCCTCCCCTAATGCGATGTCTTGATTTTAGATTTAATCTCATCTTCTATGCACAGGAAAACACATGTCGATTGCGAAGCATAGATGGGCTGGTTATATAATGAGAATAACATGACGTTAAGAACTATTAAGTGAACTTCGCAAGGATGCAAGCGTTCCCTAGAGCGACCACCTACGCGTTAGGTGGACCTCATCGTAACCAAATTCATGCAGCTGTACTCACAGCTGCAGCCTTTCACTGATCTGGTGTGAGACTCGCACCCACCATCACGGAGTACGATTCCGAGGCAAACAAATGAATGGAAATTGTGCTGGCGTTCCCACAACTCGTGAAAATGGACCGCTCAAGTATCCAAGTGTGTAAGCCTGCTTGCTGGGCTGAGAAATCGCTACCGAACATAACTTGGATCAGTTCATTCCCTCCAGTCCACAAAACCTAGAATTCCATGGAAAGTGAACCAGACCATTCAACAACATTCATAAAGAATAGTAAAATTTCCAAGCAATGGCTGAAACCGAAAATAGGAAACAAAGAAAAAAACGGAGAGGGCAAGATGATGTAAAGGTGCAAAAGGAAGTAACTATATATACAGACGAGCATTTAGAGTGTAATGAAATCTTATGACAATGCTCAAAGCTGTTTTGTTGGAGATGTCAAGCACTTTAATAACAGGTGGAAAATTAGTATTTTAATTTTTTTATTTTGAATTTAACATTACAAAACCACTCTCACCTCGCACCTCTCCTCTATGAGGAAGGCGAAATCCGCCGAAACGTCAGCTTGTACGTAAATAAAGAAATAAAATAGCTCCTCGTGTTTGCTGAACAAAAGTGGAAAGAATTATTCAATCAATGCCGAGGTTAATCGAAAGTCGGACGTGGGAATTACTACAAGTTGTACCAGCAAGATACTTCCGACTTGCAAAAGAAGCACTGTCACTAAGACAAAAGATCGTCTTAGCTGGACAGGCGATACACTTTCTCCGCCGCTGCATAAAACACCAAGCCGTCCCGAAATTCATAAAAAGAAAACGACTACACGAAGTATGCGGACTGCCAGAGGATGGCCACCGAGTACTGGACATCGAACTGCAAGTACTGCGCACTTGTCTACGAAGCAAACAAAACCGGATGTTCGCCAAGTGGAAGTAGTGCGAAAAGAAGGAAAACTATTGTGCTCAGCATTTGGATGACCGCCTCTGGAGAAGAATAGTGGGTGGGTCAGTGTTGATTTGCAACTCTATTAGGTTTAACGCTAAAGTAACTTTGTAGAGAAAATTCGAAAACCTGTTGAGTAAATCGCATAACACAACTTCAACAGCGCACAGAAATATCGCTAACGAACAACAAACACGTCACAGTAGGATAAGTAATGTGCAAGGAAACTCAAGGCTAGCCGTGTTAGGAGATATGACTCTCCCTGACGCCGCGCTCTGAACCCATTTCTAAGATAACCTTGCGTAGGGTCGCATGTAGTTTATAGGAACATCAAGATAGACTCCGCAAAAAAGCTAGAGATGAAGCGCGAAATAGGTGCGAACAGCACCAAGTGGGGGCCCTACCAATAGCACCATTTCCTCAGCCGTTCTTTAGACAACAAGAGCCCAATAATGAAGTCGATGTTAAATTTCGGATGTTTACGAATGAAACTCTCAAATGAAATGCTGAGATATTTGCAAAACTCCGGACCACAGGTGTATGCAGTGGGGAACGAACACGCGCTGTTGTCCTTACCGGGGAGCAGCGCACTTCACCACTACACCATCCGAGTCCTTCGCTTTGCATGTCTCTCAGTTAGTTCTATCGATCTTTTTGCCATCAGCAATCACCCGTCAACGGGATTGATCTGAGGAGCCAATATCGGCATTGAATCCAGTTAAGCTGAGGCTTAGTTATAATCACAATTTTAACTCTTTTATTTACTGCCTTTTTCTTCATTACCTATCATTAGCTGTGTAGACGGACCAATGGATAACATAATGTGGTTTCTAGCCCTAATATTTGCCCAGTTGTTGGAACACATTCCAGCCCATCTTACGAATACCCAGATGTTTCTGGATCGTCTACATACTACGCAGCCCAACAGAGCGTACGTGATGAAGTCATTCGACGTTACCGCCCTTTGTACAAACGTGTCGAATGACTTCGCAATGCAAGCCATATTCGAACTCCTTATACAACACGAAGGAGAAATAAACATGTGTGGCTTTAAGGTAGAGCAGTTTATGGCACTCTTAAAAGAGTGCTTGAGCTGCTCAATCTTCAGATGGTCCGGAAAGTACTAGGCTCAAATAAGGGGTTGGCAATGGGACAGCGGTTGGCACCAAGACTTGCCATTGCGTTTATGTCTAAAGTGGAAGCATCGGTGACCGATCTCGGGCCGCTGCTCTACTGTAGATATATAGATGACTGTTTTGTCCTTTGCACAACATAAGAGGAAATAGACAAATGCTTCGAATTGCTGAATGCACAGTCAAAGTATATCACGTTCACTCGAGAGAAGCCGAAAGAAAAATGGCTTCCATTCCTGAGCGTCCAAATTAACCTATCAGAAAATGGCTACATTACGAAGTGGTACTGAAAGCCAAGTAGTTAAAACATCTTGGTACATTACGTCTCTTCTCACCCCTCTCACACGAACAGAGCGCTTGTAAGAAACATGTTTCGAACAGCAACCAATGTGTGCACGGGAAGAAAGCAGAGAAAGGAGTCGCGGAACTTGGCGCGGCAAATAGCCATTTCCAACGGCAACGAAACTGTAGCTCGCGATAGGTGTAGGAAAAATCGGAAGCCCAAAACGAAAACTCTAGCGATAGAAAGGTCCCGTTTATCCGACCCTTCATTTCAAATAAAGTAAGTGCAGCTATAAAACGCTGCTTGAGAAGGGCGGGCTTAGAGAATTCGGTAAGCGTAGTTGAAATACCACCGAGTAATCTTAAGCGCCAGCTAGTTTATAACCGCCTATATGACGGTCTATGTAGAACGCAAAATTGCATAATTTACCACAATGGTAAAGAGGGTGACTGCATGAGCTCGGGTATAGTTTATCTGATCTCCTGTAAGGCATGCGGAGACGAATACATTGGCGGAACGGGCAGACCTTTCTGTGTCCGCATAAAGGAGCACCTAGCCGGTAAACATAAACCAAATACCCCGCTAGGCACGCATAGAGCCAGAGACATAACGAGGAGGACTTCGAAGTTTGTGTCACGATCCTCGCGCAGGAATCAGGAACATAAGCGCGCAAAACTCTCGAGGCGTTCAGGATTAATTCCAGAAGTCCGAAAATGAACCGCAGGAAAGAATGCCTCATTATCACACGTGATAATATCACAGTGATTCTGATGGGAGGGGCACATTACGCTTCCATGTGAATTTTGTGCGGTTGGTCTTCACGCGACGTACTCAGTGGAAGACCCACAGGAAAGCGGTGATTGTGCGGAGCTGTGTTGAATGTGATTGAAATCTTGGTTTAGCGTTTTCTCTGTTTGGTTATGGAGGTGTTTGGCCGGTACATATTGATTAGTCACACCGAGGTTTAGAGAAAGTCGGTTTCGAAATATTACTTCTACGCTTTGTGCTAGCTGATAATAACACCGACTTCTGCACGATGTCCGCAACGATGTATGCCCGGAAGAAATACAAGCTGTTACCACCGGACATTACCATTATATATCCACCATCAGCGTCGTGTATAAAAGGGCATCAGTGAGTGAGGATGCCTCATTCGAGAAGATGGATCACTGAGGAAGACCTGGCTCGACACGAAGGCGAAGCTGCAACGTCGAGACGAACAACAATCATGGACCATCGACTCGGACCATCGGCTCTGAGGAAGACGAAGACGTCGAAACGTTAGCCGAAAATAAATATATTTATCAACCTCGTGCAAGCTTATCAAGAAAGAATACTAATTCTTGTTGTTTTTGTCTTTTGAATACTTTGACAACTGCTGATGATTTTTGCCCAGTATAAAAAACCAGCATGAGCTAAAAGGATTTGGCATTCTTAAAATATCTTTCCTAATAAGAATATTGTTGTTTGCGTCTTAAAACATGGAATCCTAAGGCTTTCTAGCATCCCCATATTCTGTTTGGGCATTTCTTATTCTCTTTCGTAACATTCTCTGCGTTAATGAGGTTTTTTCTGAAATACGATGCACTGGGCAATAACGAAAGTATTTTCGCCATAGAAAAAAGTTACATAGAAAGAAGTGTTTTCAAGGTAAGAAAGGCTATAAGGTAAAGCTCGTATTTTTATGGCAGTCAACCAGAAAGTGGCGGGTTTAAGCTATCCTTCCCAGTTGCGAGCTCGAATTTGAGCTCTTGTGTGCCAGTGCTACAATATTCTTTAGCGCCACACGCCAATTAAGCCACTCCGACTGTGAAAAAGGTCTGAAAGTCTTTCCACATCTCTTCTTTCTTGATTTCTTTGTTTATGAACAAAAGCAATTCTGTCAGTATCCTCTGAAATGATTAAGCTTGCGCAGAGTTGTTGTTATATAGAAGCTTCCATCCGGCTCTTCGACGTCTTCGTCTTTATCAGAGCGGGAATGATCGAGGTCGAAACAATATCTTTTGTGTTTTTGACCCAAAGACTGCTGTAAATGTGCTCATTAAGTGCGATCGCAGTTTTCACTCAAACCTTCTACCTCAATTTCACTGCGAAAGAAAACGGTATGAGCAGTTTCAACTTTTTATTTGCTGCCTATTGCAATTTTTCACCCCTGCATATTATGTGTGGTACAACCTCAATAATGCTGAGATATTTGCAAAATTCAGGACCGCAGGCTCCCGCAGTGGAGAACGAACGCGCTTTTACCCTTTCCGAGGGCTAACGCGTTCACCACCACACCATGCGGATCCTTCATTTCGCCTGTCTCTTAGAGTTCTCTATCAATATTAGCAATTATTTCGTATTCTCAACGGTGAAAGGAAGGAATAAGTAGTTTGTGAAGCATCTGTTAACAAAACGGCATCGGTTTCCGTGTTTTGTGTTCATAGGCTGGGCTTTGCTGGGCTGCTGGCTTTCATATTAAATCACTTCTTACATCTCCTTCTTGGTATCACACAAATTTGTCGGTTTCACTTTATGGGTTAATCCATTCTCTATCCTGTTATATGTGATGTGCCTCCGTTTATTTTAAAAGCTTTTCCAAGCGTGAAAATAACCTTCATGGATTACAAATGCGTCGTCGAAAAACTCATCGTTAATTGCGTGCCTCCCATTGAGGAAGATTAGAACAGCTGATTTCATTTGATCAGAGTCGCACGCCATCAGAAATTGGTGCGAAGATACGGGCCAGGTAGCGTGTGAGCTCTGGACATTCATCCCTGATATTCATTGTAAGGTTCTTGAAATTTATGCAAAAAGCCTCAAGAAGTTTTCGCGCTGCTTTTTAGTCTCCTGTGCAAGGATATTGACTTTTACTTCAAAATCGTCTCCGCTATGCTTTTGTATCCTGTGCGTGCAAGTGGGTACTTTATTTTAGTTTTCGTTTACCATCTAGTTGTTCTTTTATGCGGATAAATAAAAGGTCTTCCCTTTTCGCCAATGTATTCATCTCCTCAATTATTACAAGAGATCAGGTATATCGTACCTGAACTCATGCGATCACCGTCCCTGCCGTAAGGACAAATTGTGCAATTTGGTGTTTCACATAGACGCTCATACAGGCGGTAACAAACTAACTGACGACGTAGAGTATCCGGTGGTATTTCAGCTATCGTTGTTGTAGTACCCCTTGTAATACCTGATCTCAATCTCGATATACCTGTTCTCTTGTAATAGTTGCGGAGATGATGAATACATTGGCGAAACGGGTATGCCTTTATGAACTCGCATAAGAGAACATCCAGATGGCAAACGAAAAACAAGACGAACTACGCCATTAGGGACGCATAGAACAAAAAGACATAGCGGAGGCGATTTTGATATAGAAGTCGATATCCTCGTGCAGGAAACTAAAACACCAACGCGCAAACTTTTCGAGGTTTTTGGATAAATGCCAAGAATCCAAAGATGAATAACAGGGAAGAATTCCCTGAGATAACAGGTGATCTAGCCCCGTATTTCAGAACTGATTTTTGATGTCAGGCGATGCAGTCTTCGACCATATGCGACAATGAGCAGCTGTTCTTCCTTAGTGGAATGTAGATGAAAAACGGTGGGTTTTCCGAGATGGTGTTGATATTGAGATAATCGTTCAGATTTTCGTCTTTCTGTTTGTGCTGCTGCAGCGTCTAACTTAGTAAATTACGTATCACTGTATCCTTCCAGGCTCTGAAGAAGGCAATACTGCCGAAACCTCAGCTATCGTTGTGTTGTATGTGTTGAATTTGCACAGAATGAAAAATTTTGTACATGGAAAGAAAATTTTGTCCAACAGAATAACGGTTCTGTTCGTCATTACCTTGATGACCGTGTGTCTATTGTGAAAATCCAATTGCTCCAACGATTTCTCTGAGTAGAATTGAAGTTAAGATGTTGGAGACCTGTCCATTACCCAAATTCTTTTCAGCCAATGTTTTGGCTGAACCAAGGAACAAGGTAGATTTTGCACATACCTAAGAGCAGCTATACTGCAGGTAGAGAAAAATGCAGTTGCGTTTTTACCGAAGTGCGAGTCGCTCAGAAGCACTAGAGATAGGCAGCTCATCTTTTGAACTCATCTTTTGAATAACCAATCATGTAATTAGCAACGGGTCATATAGACCTATACAATCTTCCTGTCTTTTCATTCTCTGCAGTGAGTCTCTTGAAAGGAGACAAAACCGAAACTTTGCTTCCTCAAAGTGAGCGACAATTAAAGACTACGACTTGAAAGCGGTGTTGTTCAACGTTGCTACGACATATCGTTTTACTGTTTACTTAAGCAATGCATTACTATTAGGTCTTGTTCACCTCTCGTTTCTCAAGTAAGGACGCAACATATCATCTCGAGGATACTCTACTAAACGAAATCACCGACTATAGGTTTATCGAAAATTTGTTTTAGATTGGAGATCACAAGGATGTGGTGTTAGCTGTCTTCCAGAAGGATAAAGCTCTCGGTGTTCATCAGTCCCTTAGGGAAGCACTGTGCATTCGACTTCATTAAACATCGTGTGGAGGTGATTGAATGCATATCTGTCCTTTACGATGATTCGCGGTGACCTACCGATGTATCGAGCCAGTGCTTAGAGGGATGGAAGGCTTGATGAACCACGCGAGCGGGGATCGATCCCGTGTGTGTATTGCAGGGCGTCTCCGATCATTACGCTACAGGTGCCGTTTGTTGTCTTATGGTTGGGCTTACGCACGCTGTTGGTTCGGAATTTGTTAATCTTAAAAGTAGATGATTTTGCACCCCTTATCTCTATTGTGGAGCGAATTTAATGAACATACGAGAAGACTGAAAGTTTTCAGGTATTGAAATGTTCATGACTACAAAACGCACTTTGCAGCACGGATTTCCGGCCTGTCGCTCCTTTTTGATGTATCGAGCATACGAATTTTTAATGATCTCGTTGATTCGAATACTCTGCTGTGGAAGCGAGAGATCTTTTCCCCATAATGTTGTGAAGGACGTGTCCGGATTCAGAATGGTAGATAACCATCCTTCGCGTTCATACCAGTATTTCATCCGCCTCAAACGCCTTATTATAGCAATTTGTCTTAGAAAAGGCAGATTTTATTAGGGCGTCATTCCTCAGACGTTTTCAGCTCGCAATTGTAATTTCTTCCAGAAGATATCTCTTGATCGAACTATTACTCTACTACATTTACAATATTGAAACAATATATGTGCGAAATTCCTCCAAGATTGCCCTAGTCAATGAAGCGAAAATGTTGTAGATGTGCATTTAACAACGAAGTTTGTTTTACATCGACCTTTCTATTTGAATTTTAAACCATTAACGTGCTATTCTGGAGTGCCCGTGGCTAAGTGGTTAGAGGTGCGCTGCGAGACACATCTTGTTTTCGATTCGATCACGGTCAAACCTAGTCGTGGCAGGCAGGCACCAGACTTGTCTGGGAGTATACAGAACACTGCCTTGATACATGAACAATCCATTCTGAGAGAAAGGGAAAGAAAGGGTCTCTTTCAGTGTGACGGATAGCATATGAGTTTCTGACAAGGGTAATCGCGCGTTCGAAGTCCTCCTAAGACCCGGAGTTTTGCTCACATCGCCACATCCCTTTTGTTGTATTTCACGCAGTTCCCTGCCATGAAAGAAATAAGAGGTAAATAAGGAGTACGTTGGCTTAGTACTTAATAAAGTAAAATAAATAAAGAGTACTTATTGAAGTTGCGTGTTGGCAAAACTGTTATCGTTTCAAATTGATCTCTGAAAAGCATTTCCTTATAGCGCTTTTCCCATAATTACTTGTTTTCCCAATAGCACACCGTCGATCCCAGCTTAACTAAGTTTCTCATCACTTTAGACATAACGTCTACACATTCGTTATATAACTCATTTTACTATTTCGCCTTGGTATTGTCACAAAGTTCGATTTAGTCCGTCTAGGGTGACGACAGAAACACGCGATAGCATCGCCCAGGGAGTGGTCAGCGCGATAGCCATTACTGTCGCTGTCGAGGCTGCGTCAATAGGTAAGCTCCGTTTTCTTGTGGGCAAGATTCTGGTCGCAAATCCTCGCGAAGTAATTAAAGACTCGTTGAATTTGTGAAAATACTCGACTTATTCTGACGTTTAAGGTGTGATCATGAAACTATAGACGAACTGCCAACACCGTTTCTGATTTGTGTGTGCTCTACTTTAAATCCTCTTGTTTCTAATTTTCCAGATGAAAGAGCTGACACGGGCTTGGTAAAAACTCTTACTGCGCTAAAGTTTCGTCGACATATTCGCTTTCCCCAGAGCAGCATTGATTCGAGTTTTAAGAGAGTCTACAGCTACTAGTTGCAGTTATTTTTCTTCGGTCTCCTCTTCTTTATTTTTTTTCCGCACACTATGATTATCGCTTCGTTTTTGCTGATGCATGCTACGGTCAGTGGACAAACACGCAAGCTTCCCAACTCCGCAGTTTGCCTGAGTTTCCCACAAATTCTTTGATAGCCTGATTGTTTTCGTGCGCGAATTCTTCTGGATCAAAACTAGATCAACACATTTCTTACTTGATACTTGATAATTGAATGACCTGTCCTGACTGGTTGTGCTAGCTCCTGTATAATCTCCATTTTTGAAAGATTTGCTGGTTAACCCATCGTGGTTCCTCGGAATCCCGGGGTCAGACTGACCAAAGTCTGCCCCAAGTTCAACTCATTAGATTCAAATATTCTGTCCTTTCTTTTACACGAAATCAATATGCTTCACTCTCACTTTACTCTCCAGAGCTCACTCTCAGATGATGTTTGTTCTTTTTGTTTTTCCTATTATTCTTCTCTACTTCTCTGACCGTCGCACCATTTCTATTTATCGTAGTTTCTCGGGAATTCGGTGGTGCAATTTGAATCTGGGCGATTTGTCCACGAACTCGAGGTCGCTACAAATGGTGACATATCCCATATGTTTTTGTTCTTTATGTCTCGATGAAATTCTTCGAAAATGTTCAATACGGTTTCTCCATCTACATGAAAAATTTTTGATTGCTCTCACGACTTCGTCGTTGAGAACGGAAATCTCAGCTCTTTCAAAATTTAAAGACCATGTCTCCACTTGTAGTATCTCACGCTTGCTCGACTTTCCGTTCCATATATTACTTTAACGGTTACCATTTACTGTGCAATAGTCGTCTTCAGACTAACAAGCACTCACTAAAATTCATTGCGGGTGTTGTTCAAACTTTCTCAAAAAGTTGATGGCATTTTCTTTATTCTTCAGTTTTCGAAGAGTCTAATTTAAATGAAAACCAAGCGGGCTTTCGCGATACTATTGGCTAGCGTTGAATCGAAGAAATGAACGAAAAGCTTCCTTTGTCCTTCAGTAAACTTTCTTGTTCATTGTTTCTTATCTTCTTGTCTTTTGCGATCCGGAATTGTTCGACGTCTGCCACACAGCCTCTTGATGTTTCACTCATCGTCGCAACCAACATTCGCTGGTGTTTTCCAGTTCAGCAGCCGTTTTTATTTCGTGGAAATGACATATATTGCTCGTCTTGAGGTCAATGAGCCGACTTGCTTAGGTCTAACCTGCCGGCCACGGTAATATTCGCTTGTGTTGTTAAGAGTTGTCTTTGTTCAGTTTGTACTTCATTTCCGCCTTCTCTTCCGAAACCTCCAATGAAGTTTTCATTTAACTAGGAGAAATCTATGAAGAAAAATGATGAACGAGAAGTGAATGTATTTCTTGTATGCTATGCCTGAATGACTGAAAATAAATCTTAAAGCAAATTCTGTGACAGACCAATGAAGAAGATATAGGGTTTTCGACAAAACCCTCGGCAGAAATTGATCACTGCTTTGCTAAGTTTCTTGCAGCCGTCAGCCACATCGTGGAAAAAAAATTATAGCAATTCCTATCTTTTCTTTTCTAAAAGGCGCGTGTGGCGCAATGGTCTGAGGCTCCTTGCACAACACATATGGGTTCGACGCCCCCGCGCCAATGGCCCACTAAGCCTTCCATCCCTCCGGGGTCGGTAAATTGGTACCATACTTGTCTGGGAGGATAGCATCACTGCCTCGATGCTTCGGTAGGCCACCGAGAGTCATTGTAAAGGTTAGATATGCATTCAATCACCTCCAACGATGCTTAATGAAGTCGAATGCATTGCGCGTCCCTCAGAGATTGATCAAAGTCGAGAAATTTATCCTTTTATCCTTTGTCTTTTCTTGGTTTCTGAGATTTTAAAAGGCACGCACTACCGCAATATATGACAGATATTTTCTTAAATTTTAAATCCATACGTTTAGCGAGTGTTGCTTCTTTTTGTTTTTGCATCTACTCTTCGGTTAAGCTCCTCTAGTTGTTTTTGGAAATATGATTCGCTGTATTCCAATCTTTAAAGGGTTTTTGTGCAGCGAAGCAAAAGATTTTTTTCTCTCGGACTCTGTTTTTTGTGTGGAAGCCATAGTGGAACTTATTCCTTCAGATACAGTCACTATATTACTCATGAACGACACGCAGCGATGTGATCACGCGAACAGACACATTTGAGGCTTATTTCGACTATGAAGCATTCAAACGAAATCCACATGAAATCTCCATCAATAGTATTGACAAAACTAGACAAAAAAATCGACCTGTTCCAGTTTTTTTCGTGAATTCTCCAGATCACTTCGTGTATCTCGAGTGAAGTACGGAGCATGAGAATTCATCGTTCGGCCACGCCATGCCCTTAATATGGTAGATAAGCTCTTTAGAAACTTAGTGGTTTTGTATTTTACTGCATAACTTATCTTCCATAGCGAATTGCTGCGTCACATGGATCCGTGTTCTCCCGAACGCTGCAGATCAGATTACTACTGGAAGAACAAGAATGACTTGTCCTAAATTATGTTTGCACAGTGTAGATTAACTCTTAGATAACATTTCTCCATTGGAACAACAGAAATTTGGCTTCGTTTCACTCACAAGGGACCTATGCACTACCACGCAGTAAAAGAAGTAAATTAAAACGTTTTTATCTACATTGCCCAATGTGCTAAGTAGTGCGGATCGCAAAACCTCATTCGATACGCTGCTTCGCACTCGTGATCTACAAAGATCTTCGAATTTCCGTGAGCGTTCTTCTATCACATGACGTCACCTTTATAAATATTATTGAAACGTGTCGAGTTAATTCTCACTGGTATCCTGGAATAGAGCTTTCTCTGATGTTCCTACCACTGCGAATCTGTGAGATTTCATCAAACAAGTTTTGTATTAATTCGTTTATCCAAAAGGAGGTGGCTTTTTTATATCCAGGGAGTTCTCAAACTGGAGTTTTTACGTTCATTATTACGAGACGTATCTAACTACCGCGCTTCTCGCTTTAGAGCACAACATAGGGATTCGTGAAGGCTTCGGTTTTCCTATAGAGAATTCGATAGTTAGGAGCACAGGTAAGGCATCGGTAGAGATACCGTTCAAAGCGCTTTAAGCCCCTGATTCGCTCTGGGAATGGAAAATTGGTGCGTGCGAAAAAGCTCATTACCCACAAAAACTGACGACTATCTTTAGTGGGTGCTTTGGTATGCCTTGGCGTAGCTGTCCCAGAACTCCAAGTAGACTCCTCTTGACTAGTGCTCAACGCCATTCACAGAGAAGATAAAGGCTTCAAATGTCACAGAGAACGACGGCCAATCGAAACCTTCGTGAATGACATATGCGAGGAAGGAAATGCGAGGAAGCGAATCCAATGAAACAAGTCCTAAAATCCCCGTAATATATGTGATGCTGGATCGCATAAAAAATTAATCGATTGTTCATAGGTTTTTTCCAATTCTCTTGTGGCCAAAAATTTCCTTATCCATGGCCAACAAGGAACGATATCATAACACTGTCTTTTTCACCTCCGATCTCTGTACAGCATTTTCTATTTGCTTCGCTATTTTTCCTTCATTATATAAATAATACGACAATTGCTTCGACATACTGCTTTAATGCTTAATATGTGCTATTTTATAGCGCTCAAGAGTATCAACCACCAAGGGTCATCGGACCCAATACAATGGTACTCAGATTATGGACGACAGCCCGCCTCCTATTATTCATAACGGTAAGCTTTAAAAGAATAACAGTTTTTCAATTGTAGCGTCCACTATGCTACAAGGCTGAGTCACAACAAATACAGCCGAAAAAAATTTCTTGCACTGTGTGATAAAAAATTTGTACTCTTGCTTCTAGAAGACTTAGCGCCAGGGTTATGCTTCCACCATACAGATAAACTTATGAGAGAATGCAAAAACGAATTTGGCTTATCAAAAGATTATTAAACACCTGTAATGTTAATGAATTTTCATACGTATCCACTGCTGAGATATGAGCAAAACTCGGGTCTCGGTTTCAAGCCCCCAGTAAGCCCCCTCCTTCCATGATCCCTATTTCGAGCATGAGCTTATTTAAGCACTTGAGATTTCATTCATCAGGATATTGTGCTATTCCGCAGTGTATCACTGGTGTTCACTGCTGCGCTTTTGTGTTGGAATGACTCTTTAATTTACGTTTTTCAGTCGTCTCTGTGTCTGTCAGTAGACAATTCACCACCGTCGGTACTTTCTGATATCGATTTAAGCTGCCCAGATGAATGGTATAAACTCGGGCGGAAATGCTTGAAGACGTATCACGTCGAGAAGAGTTGGCCTCAAGCGTTGAAGATGTGCTCTAGGTGCGAGAAATGGAGTTTGGCTATGATTTTTTGTTTCTCTCTTAAAGATTGCCATTTTACTACTTCATTTTTCCAGTTTTTAATAATAACTACCGCCAGCTTTATTAAAGCAGAACGCATGAACAGGAAAATGACAGGTAAAAAGTTGGAAATCGAACACACACTCCCATAACATAATGCTTCGAAAAAATCGGCTCAGGCACCAATTAATGCCTGATCAGAAATGAGACCTAGTAATGAAGATTAGTGGATCTCAATAGAGTTCTCTTCAAAACGTTTCATAAGCATTGTTATCTAAAGAAATTAAGGTTTCATAAGGTCATGAGATGGAGTGAAAATTTCAGGTACGGTGCCCACTTAGTCCGAATCGACACACCGCGAGAGAATAAATTCATCGCGTCATTACTTTCACGCCCCGGCAGGAGGTCGCAGCAACAAGCATGGATTGGTATGAGGATCTTCCATTCATTTTTGGGCAAAGTGCCCCAAGTACCTCCTATTTATACCTTTGACGTTATAATAGAAAAGTATGTCACATACGATGACGTGAATGAATTACAGCTGGGTGGTACGTGGTTGTCGTTAGCCTAGCATTCTCTATAGAGTTCGTTTCGAAATGGAACACAGAAACATTTTAGTCCAAATACGTCACTTAGAATTTTGTTCACCGTAGAGAGCTGAGAAGGCACCAGTTTATACTTTTCCCTGTTGCATGTCAACGGTGCTACCTCTCGCATAAGTCTCGTTCATTAAAGTTTTTAGCGGAAGGCAAAAACGGTTGGCACTTGAGTCTCTCTTCATGCTAGGAATTCTAGCTTCCAGCTCGTTCGGCTGGATTTGGAAAATATTCTTTGCATGTCACACAGAGCTGCCTTTCATTTATTTCCTAGTCATTTAACCATATGCACTTAGCGAAATCCATGTCACGTGATGCAATCCGCGCACATGGAAACTTACTCTACCGCCCAAGTATTAATGCAAATATTTTTATGTATAGATAGAAGCTTCTTTAAACCCAAATGCACCTGGTGATCGGTACACGGTCACTTTCTACTCTTGTTTAACACCGTCACCTCTATCTTAATACTCGCTACGTAGCCAAAGGATGAACCGGTACGAAGTTTCTCATATTGTAGGGATCCGTACAAAGATACCGATGAGAGCTACAAGTAAATAAAAATAAACACTTGAGGTTTAAACGACAAATGTGTGTGTGTGTGTGTGCAGTTGCCAAAAACCGACTTTCCTTTAATCTTGGCATGACTAATGTACTCCGAAACATTAGCCGAATAAAGTTTCCATCAGCTTCGTGTTAGTTTATCAATGAAGAAAATACGTGTGTGTTGTGTATTCCATACCTATTTCATATCTTCCAATGGAAGAGTTTTTAATGACAAAATCATAGAACTTTAGGTCTCGTTTCTAAGCCACAAGTAGAGGGGATTGCTTTTCTATGGAGTGACGGAGTACCTGCCAGTAGATACGTGGGATTCTGGAAGGATTCACATCCCGATCATAAATCAGGCAGTTGCACAATGGTGAGCCAGAAATGTACCAAATCATTTTTATTTGTGAAAAATTATTCAGATTCCTTAGGTGACAGTCTCCGAAACAGAGCTAGAGTGGAGCATCGAGAGCTGCAATATTTTGCGACCGTTCATTTGCGAAAAGCCTTCTTGTGTAATAGGTGAGAGATTTGGTTTTATCAATTCAGATATATGTCACTTCTGAGACAAGACTTCGTAAGGTTCCTTCTTCTGTGCGAGCTGCGGCTGCGTTGCAAAGTCGCGGAGATGTGATGGCGTTCAGGACTGCGATGATTTTAGTGATGAATTGAATTGCCCTGGTGAGTATTTGTTTTGAAATTTCGGCTGGAATTTATTTATGGCTTTTCTCATGAAAATGAGAGATTGTTGCCACACCGCTTCTGAAGTGCGTTTGCTGGGGTTTTTCGTTGTAAGGTGATTTATTCAGGCAATCATGTTGAATCTCCATTGCTCCTTTCAAACCCTTCTTTTTATGAAGTGTTTTTAATCCAAACGCTAATTTTATTTCTCCCACTTTGAATATTATCTTACAGCACAACAAACTCGATGCTTACGGATTGTGCACCTTTTTACGAGCGTAATTTATCCATTTCCGCATATTTGATACATAATCGGGATATTGGCAGTTATTTAGCGCTCGATATCTCGGTCGACTTTTAAAGAAATCGTTGACGCTGAAGGAATCAATGTATTTTTAAGAAGATTACTAGTCGATTATCGGCAGGCTGGTTCCGCAGCACAGTGACTGACTGACTGGTAATTAACCATAATGAGGTTCTGAAACGGCCCCTAGCAATCTAGTTTTTAATTCTGTGAAAAACCATGCTTTACTAGCTTAAAAGTGTCGATTAGATAATAAGACAGACCTTCAAACTGCAACCGAACCGATTAATGGAACTGAATTAAAACTAACCCAGCCATATTTTTATGGTAGCAGTTATAAAGTAGAAAAAAGAGTAGATGAAGTGATTGGACTTTAACGTTACACGAAGAAAAGCAAGCGACTTAAGCATCTAAGCAAGATTAAGAGAGCGGTTAGCCAGTGGTAGTAACCTTTCGTTACACAGACGGCTGAACCTACCAAGGTGCTGGTTCAGCGCCGCTCTAAGGTACTCCAACCAAACCTCACATCCATCTTGGGTCGGCAAATCGGCACCAGACTTGTCTGGAGCAAGCTCGCTTGCTGGAATGTACGTGGAAACGCTCTAGAACGGCACTCCCAGGATTTCAAACTGAAGTGACTGGACCAGCATTTAACAACATTCGTAGCGGAAACGACGGTAAGAAGTCCTCAAGCGTGGAAAGCGGATGCGAGAAAACGAATAGAATACGAGAAATGCTGGGATTCGCATAGGGTGATACATGTGACTTCTGATCGTTTTATGGAAGCAAATAAAAAGTAAAGCTTAAAAAAAGGTTTTACCTTGGTATCTTCATCCTTACCCATGACAAAGTTCCCATAGTATCCAGCCTGTTTCACGTCCAGTTCGACAGCACATAACGGTATGAGGCATTTCTAGACAAAAACTACGGCAGTAGGTTAAAATAACTCGATGTCTAGGTAATGAGTTAGGGATAACCGTTGACTTACGTCGAATGCAATCATCCTTTGTCATATGGGCTAAATTGCTTGTCAATTGTAGGGACAGTGATAATGGCTGAAATACCTTTAAATTTCTCTATGGATAATCGTATCATCAACTCGGGAATGATATTTCGCCAACCAATGAAAGGTGTCAGTCGACATGATAGTGGTCAAACATGAAAAAACGCTTCATCTATGCGAACCTTATAACGATCATGAAAAAGGTGACAGTGGGTCTAAGTCTCGAATTTTTGTGGCCCTGGAAGCTAAGATCTGGTTAATAACATGGGTGCAAACTGGACGATAGCATACAAAATCAGTTTGGTTCAAGTCACTTGATCACTATCGTCAAGGTAACCATTTATGCCGCTCAATATTTCAATTAGTACAAGCACGCAATGAATCCGCTCGAGAGGTTGATCAGGAAGTTGAGGAAAATTTTTGAAATCTGATGCACTCGTTGATTTAAAAAACTATGGAGCAATCTTATAACCGTCATTATCTACTGCTGTCAGTTTTGGATAATCAGCTTGCCAAATTAAAGAAAAAGCGATTCATGGCAATTATGCAATTCATCAAGGTTTTCTATACTCGCTTATGCTCGACTTACTGGTGCAAAAGTTTTCCCAATTAAATTAGATGAACAAAATGTGCTTAAAAACTAAAGCTTAGTAGAACTTTCTCGACCAACTGAATGTCCTATTCTATGTAAGAGTGGATATAAAGGATAAAGGATAAAGCTCTCGACGTTGTTCAATTCCTAAAGGATGCGCCATGCATTCACTTCAGTAAGTATCGTCGGTGATTGAATGCATATCTGGCCTTTACAATGACTGGCAGCCTACCAATGTATAGAGCCAGTGCTGCTGTCCTCCTAGACAAGTCGCGTACAAATTTGCCGACCCCGGAAGGGCGGAGTGCATGGTGGATGTGGGGCGTGAAGATCGATCCCTTGTGTATTGCAGGGCGCCTTCGACCACAGCCCTACACGCCCCTGTAATCGTGGGTATAGGAGGAATTAATCTGCTCAGTATGTTTTGAAATAACGTTTCCTTTCAGCGCCACCAACGGCAGTGGGCTGTCTGCAATACGAAAAAGGCGAGTCTGGTAAGTTTTCGACACCCGACTACCCACAACCATATAAAGCCAATTTAAATTGCCGATGGATGATCGAAGCACCGATAAATAGCCGCATTCAGGTATGTTCATCTGCCGTATCATGGAACATTAGCGTTTTTGTTAGCTATTCTCGGGCGCCCTATAAGTAGCTGACTCGATAACCAGTGATGAATCCCTGACTTGTTCAAAAACTGGTTAACAAAGGTAACATTTGCATATAATGAATGCCCATCAAGCAGAAAATGCTTAGTATTACAAGCCAGTCGGAGCAATGGATACATCCTGATAGAAATGGCTCAATCCGTCAAAGTAAATCGGACCAGGACGAAATAAATCTTACAAATGAACGACAATCTGTGTAACTCAGTACAACACTTGCGTGGGAATCGCAAATGACGGGCTGTCTAAACAGTTGAATAGAAAAGGGATACCAATGTAAGTACTTGTGTGACCAGATCAAGGTAGAAAGTATTTCTTATGAGATAGAAAGTGGTTTCTACGGCTTAAATTAAGATCTACAATTCACCGACATTGTAAACTGCACCAAATGCAGTATCGCCTTTCAACGGCATTGGCTAATGCTGTGGACTTGAATTGACCCTAATATGCTGTAATCGAATTGATGCGTCGTCTATTTTCATAATTTCAGCTAACGTTCGATGTTTTCGAGACCGAAGAATTCGTTGATGTCGTTACCGTGCTCGATGGCGGGCCAGCAGGAAACAGTACAACTGGTAACATTTTAGTAAGCTTTTTTCAAACCCTAGTAATAAACAACACATAGGTGTTTCAACTGCAGCCGCCTTGGTATGACTATGAGCGTTGCGGCTGGACAGTGTTTATTCATGGCGCTGTCCATGGACGCTTATAAATTGCATGAACAGCATTTTACTGACCTCAGCGTTCATAACTAAATTTTTGTGTTATTGGTGAACGTACGCAAGGCTATTGACGAAACACGCTCCTGGGAGATTCGTCCTGTTTCAGAACTAGGAATTGTGATATTTCAAGACAAGAAGTGGATTCTGTTCAACACACGCCTAGCCGCTAGTTTGGTCTCTTCTAACCAAGCCTCATAACCTTCGCTAAATACTAAATAAATAAGCACGCTAAATCAGCACCTTAGATTAAGCTTAGTTGTACTTAGTCCATTTCTTCCAAAATCGCGATTTTTTTAGTGTTGGCAATACTGTCAGGAACAAGAAGTGAGAAATTTGAACTGGTTTCGTCAACAAACATGGTTATCGTTCAGTTCAGAACTGATGCCGTTGTGCAAGCCCGCGGTTTTCATACGCATTGGAGAGCTGGTAAGTTCTAGCAGTCAGAAGTCGGCGGTTCTTCCAAAGTATATCAAAAAGTGAGTGTATCTGCACCTTACATACGGATAAAAAAGGCTTTTATACCGAATTCCGTCTAACTTTATACGATGCATGTACTGCATCAGCACCCTTTGCATTCGTGCGTTCTTTTCTGCTATAGAACCAAAGGAAATAGTTAAGAAAATCTGGCGGATTTTTATATGTAGACAGCTGCCCAAGAAGTCCAATTATGAGACACTAAGGTGTTAAACTTAAAACTGAGTACATTTTTATCTTCTGAAACTTAGGATGGAGACCACTGTGGTAGTCTAAATTGCTTGTCAAAAATGAATACATCAACCATACTTCCAATATAATCACCGTATTTTGTTAGCACTTAGCTTTCTTTTCTTGGACTGATGGAAACATTAAATCCGCCTTCCATGTTTTCAATACGAGACAGTTACACCAATTTATTTCCGTATGGATACAACAAGGCGCGTGTAGCACAGAAGTAAGTAAAGGAGTACTAAATGATGCCCTACAATACACGCACGGACTTCGGTTCGATTTCGCTGCAATGTGCTCACTGCGCCTTCCAACCTTCCAGGATCGGCGAATTGGTTCCATATTTGTCTGGGAGGATATTAGCACTACCAATACAATGGGAGAGCATTGCTATTCATTATATAAGCCAGATGTGAAAACAATCAACTCCAACAATGCTTAATAAAGATGAACGAATGGCGCATCCTTCAAGGATTGATCAACGACGATCGTTTTATCTTTTCCTCTATTTATAGATATGGTAATTGTCTGTTATTCGAATTGGACACTACAGGATCTCATTTCAGTGAAATTCGTGTGTGGTGGTGTGCTTACAGCACAAGCTTTCGGTCAGACGTTCTCCTCTCCTCACTATCCAGTCGACTATCCGGCTGGAAGCGAATGCGTCTGGACAATTCAGGCGCCGAAATCGCAACTGATTACATTAAGTGTAAGCTGTCCTATTCGCAATTCAAAATTTTATGAACAGGAGAGCTTGTTTACGATTTTTTAACACTCATATCTTAATGGGTTAGGGTGGACGCTTCAGTACCACTGCGTTGGAATTTCCTAGTTACAGCAATGTATCATCTTTTGTTCCATTCGACCCCCTTTGCTTCTGCCTAATTTTGCATGCGATTGTGAACTTTTCGTTGCTTTCATCATTATTGCTTGCAATTTTACAGTTATCATTTTGCTGCTATTGAATAGCAGTGATTTATTCATTTCTGTATCCCAAGGGCAACTCTCCAACAGAAGAGGTGCAAGAGTGACCCAGGAATCGATTACTATCTTCAAATGTTAAGGTGAATACATAGATGACCAAGGTGTTGTCCGCAATAAACAAAATTAAAGGAAAAGATTTGGTCAAAATCGGTAGGAACGTATGTCCCACCCTAGGACATGTGGGTATTCGGCATCGTCTCCAACAAGTAATACTATTCCGTCACAAAAAACACTAGAAATTTATTTTCGCTTGGGAAAGACAATGAACCATTTGGTTACTGAGTTCGTTGTTTATTTAATTTTTTTCCTTATTGTTCTTTCAGCAATATTCCACCTCGATTATTTTTCCGTTAAACATAAGACGCCTCCCAACGGTTTACTGCGTCATCGTGGCTGGGAGGTGTCCCTGGGTGTCAGGCTGCGATGTCTAGCACGGAAACTCATCCTCCCGGCAGGGTATCCCAAGCCGGGAAGGAGCCCGGCGTTTACATCGAGAAGTCCAGCTAAGAGTAAACCAATGCCAAGATCGACGAC
Organism: Angiostrongylus costaricensis; assembly: GCA_900624975.1. Classification (NCBI taxonomy): domain Eukaryota; kingdom Metazoa; phylum Nematoda; class Chromadorea; order Rhabditida; family Metastrongylidae; genus Angiostrongylus; species Angiostrongylus costaricensis. The sequence goes on from UYYA01003934.1 coordinate 77,037, forward strand.
CGTCCTGGTATAAACTAGTCAAATAGTGGCAAATTTCCCTCTCATCCATATGGGTTGTGATTCCCCATGGTGGTGACGACCTAGAGCAGACTTTGGCCAGGTTGATCTCGGAACTTCAGAGAAACACAGTGGCTAAAGCAGCAAAACTCAGAAAAACGGAGAATATTGTGGGGTCCTCACAACCAGTGAGGACGGACCGTCCAAGTATCATCTAACTAAATAAACATTAGATCAATTTAACGCAAACTTTAGATAAATGTCGCCTTCCTATCCCAACCTACTGCCTTTACGCAGTTTCAATTTAGCTGGTAGTTTTCACTTAAAAATTTGTTTTTCGGTTATGAGACGTCATTAGCATTTAATGACCAAATTTAGATAGAGGATATATCGCTCTCCTCTGACGACACACTCCTAATTTATGATGGCGCGGATCCCACCTCCACTCTTCTAGCTAGGTACACTTCAAATTAGTTTTTTCAATCAGCAGTTGGAAATAAAGTTTCTCTAAAAATAAATAGTGGGTTTTGTCCTTGTGTTAAAACTAGAATCTTCTACTTTTTAGTGATTTTCTTTCAATCTACGTTTTGTTATCGCTTTTCGCTAGTATACTCTTGTGTTAAAACACAACCTGATTGTAGTCTTCTTGTTTCAGGGTACACAGTAATATCTCTGTTACTGAATATTTGATCTCTACACAAAACCATGTGTACATCTACTTTCTATCTAGCCTTAAAGTAGCTGGACGCGGCTTTTCCATCGGATACAAAAGAGGTAATCTGGTTTACCACTTCATATGTATAGCACATTAACACTGACATTCCATAGAACGCACTTCACTTTTAAAGGTTCATACACGGCATTTACTAGAAAGGTTTTTTAGGGATGCTTCACAGTGTTTGTTTTAGTAGTATTTCTCGCTTTAATTCTTTTTGACTTTACAACACTTTACTGCCTCATCGTGGATGAGAGACGGTCCTGGGTGTTGGGCTGCGATGTACAGCGGAGGGATTCGTCGACTGGCAGGGTCTCCCATGCTGAGTCCGGCGTTTCCATCAGAAAGCCTAGCTAAGAGTAAACCAATACAAGGATCCACCACCGTCTTGGTATCAAAGTCGCATGGTGGTAAATCTCCCTCTGATCCACAAGGGCTGCGACTACCAGTCGAGGTGACGACCTAGGACAGACTGCTCAGGCTGACCTCAGGACTCCAGGGAAGCACAGTGGCTAGAACAGCGAGACTCCGAAAGAACAAAAATTATGCTGGAGTTCTCACAACCAAATAAGACGGGTCATTCAAGTATCCAACTAAGTATTCTTCTTCACAATTCTATTCCTTCTGCGAACGTAGTAAAGACACTAAAGAAGGGGGCGGCCAGATTACAAAGATGCCGTGTTGCAAACTAATCGCTGCAGTTTCTACTTTATTTATTTACATTACAATTCATTCAACTTCTCAACAATCACGACATAGGTATTGGTTTGATGCTACCCTTTTCATATCTCTCTAACGCTCAATTTTAAATCGTGATTTCTTCGTACTTTGCAAGTCAAAAGGATTGCCTGCACCTTGTGAAGCTAAATGTAATAGTATAATATAATAGTAACGACAACATAGTAAGAGTAGTCTGAAATTAATGGTGATGTAATAATAAGGTATCAGTACATAGCTAGTATATTTATTCATAACAGTTCGCCTTTTAAAGGCTGCGACGTTGTCCTCCGTCAGTCATGGGGTACGCTAGTGACACCTGGTAGTACTCGCAAGCCGTATCCGCCGGCCACTCAGTGCACGTACACAATCGAACTGCCCGAAGGCTATGTGGACCAAGCACTCAGTATCCAGGCCAATCTGTTCGACATCGCGGCGGACGATTTTGTCAAGGAACTGTTGTTTATTTGGAATAATACTTCCTAACATAGTTGTAATTTTCAAACTGACACTCTTGGCAACTGCCACTGTTATTATTGAAATCTGGATACCTTTAAGGTAAAAATCCTCCTCCTTTTTCTAAACAACAGATAGCACAGATAGTTTGCGGAGGATCCAGAAACCTCCAAACCACCTTTCTATCAAGGGATTTTAATAGCCAACTCGAAGCATAAACTTTTGCATTTTCCATTTATCATGAGGACATTTTTTAGGTATACGAGGGGTCAACGATGGGACGGGCTTTGCACGATGGATCTGGTTTTAATAACGATAGACAACCTCCATCTCAGTTAGTGACGCGTCTTGGACGAGCTCTAGTAGTTCTACAGACCAGCCCTTTCACACAGGCGATGGGATTCAATCTCACGTTTTCGCTCAGCAAGTTGTTTATCTAGTCATTGATTTCGAAAGCATTGTTAAGCTAACTCGTCGATGTTTAGTAGTAAATGTTAGCCAGGCTAAGATTTGTTTGCATACCTATTTTGGACAACTGATCAGAGATTTATGGTTCGGAATTGTTAGGTCTAAAACATATCTCTACCGAAACATTGGGAGAAGTGTAACGATGTCTGTTATGCTTGTAATTGATTTTGAAAAAGAACACCCGGAGATGTTGATGTTTCAGATTGCCCTGTCCTGAAAACTCCACCGTTAGTATCTCTTTCAACGAAAGCGAACACTTACGGTGCCAAGGTAATCGTTAACGAAAAACACAAATGTCCTTTGTCATTTTATATAGTTTCGTGAAATAGTTCAACATTTGGCAGTTATCCAATTAGACTTTTCATATATGAAACCACGAAAAAAATCAGGTTGTTGTCTCGTGTCCGGCTGGTTTTGAGTTTGCATCTGGTCGAGGTCGAGCATTCAACCTTCATTGCCAACTGGGCGGAAGATGGACAGAGAACACACTACCAAACTGTCAACGTAAATTTTTAAACTACCATGGTTTAATACCAACAAGAACGTTGAAATATGCCGAGGGCTATTCTCACTGAGCAAATTTTTATGAAATTTTTTTCAGCTGTCTACTGTTCGGCAGTACCACAAATTGCTAATGGTTTTGCGGTGTCAGCGACCAACGTTTCCTTTGGTGGTGTCGTCAAGTATTCTTGTTACAAGGGATTTGAATTTCCTAGTGGTAGTCCCGTTGAAGAAGTTCGTTGTGGTATGGATGGCAATTGGACAAATGTACCAAATTGTCGAGGTATAGTTCTGTTAAGACAGTAAAGATGAAAACGTATAGAAAAGCGTTAGTGGTACAGAATTATTCCAATTTCTTGGTGAAAACTTCGTCAGATGCTGGGAAAGTCGAGTCGAAAGTTAAGCACGTTTAAGGCAATATCGATTAGTCGCTAACACATTCTGGCGTTAGATTGTTAATAACTGATGTGATACCTACTTAGCGAGACACTTGGATGACGGCCATCCTGGTTGTGCGGGCCCTAGCATAATTCCATTTTTTCGAAATTTTGCTCGGCTTAGCCATTGTGGTTCCCTGGAGTCTCGAGGTCAGCCAGGCCAAAGTCTTCCCCAGGTCGTCATCACCACAGGCAGTCGCCGCCTTTGTGGATCAGAAAAAGATTTGCCACCTTCTCAGCTTGGGAGAGCCTGCGGGGTGATGAATCTCTCCGCTGTACAACGCACTCCGACACCCAGGAGCACCTCCTAGCCGCGATGAGGTGGTAGACTGTTGGGAGGAATTGCATATACAGTTTTGGCAAGGTGTTACTTCCATTCGGAATTTGTTTGAAATCAAAGTTTTTGAAATCCAGATGATCAAAATTCCAAAATCTCTAACGACGATGGCAGTGAATACCTACAATATATACGGGGGAACTACCACAACCTGTTTGGCAAAATCTCTCTTGTTCATCGCTCCTTTGATCGAAGTAAAACCCTCTATGAAAATTAAGAAAGATTTATGAACTTCACGAAGTCTAAAATTTGCCATGGTAGAATAAGAAAACCGGCATTTTGTTGGCAAAGTTAATAAAGCTCAATTTGAACTAGGATGGGCGCGTGTGGCGTAGTGGTCGGAGGCGCCCTGCGACAGACACATGGAATCGATCTTCGCATCCATGGCCCACCAAGCCTTCCATTCTTCCGGGTCGCAAATTGATACCAAATTTGTCTGGGACGATAGCAGCACTGGTTCGGTGCATCGGTAGACCACCGTAAGTCATTGTAAGGGCCAGATATTCCATCATCTCCAACGATACTTAGTGTAGTCGAATACATGGCGCATCCCTCAGAGATTGATCAACGCCGAGAGTTTCATACTTTTTATGAGCTAGGATGTGTTCATTCAAATTTTGAAGGTTAAATCACTTTTGGTCACATATGAGTCTATATGACTCATTTGCAACAAATTTCTTAATTTTATTCTCTACAACCACAGTTATTTGTAACCAGCATCCTAATAAAATACTTTCACCTTACTATTATGCTTTCCTACACTGTTGTTATTGCAACGCTGTTTTTGAACCACTTTTCCGAAACATGCTGAATTTCCTGAATTTTTTCATTAAACTTTTCAAATAAATAAATATTACGGTAATAATCTTAACCCTTTTTATTTACTGCCTTTTTCTTTTTAATGGCAGGGTACGTTGCGAAATATAACTCGTATTAAATGCTGAGATATTTGCAAAATTCCGGACCGCAGGTATATGCGGTGGAGAAGGAACACGCGCTGTTGTCCTCACCGGGGAGCAGCGCACTTCACCACCGCACCATCCGGGTCCTTCGTTTTGCCTGTCTCTCAGCCAGTTCTATCGATCTTTTTGCCATCAGCAATCACCCATCAATGGGGTTGATCTCGGAAGCCGATCGATGTGTTTCGATGTGTTTCGCGGTAATGTTTCGATGGTGAAACGATGGTGAAACGAAAAGCAAAACGAAGGACCCGGATGGTGTGGTGGTGAAGTGCGCTGCTCCCCGGTGAGGACAACAGCGCGTGTTCCTTCTCCACCGCACACACCTGCGGTCCGGAGTTTTTGCAAATGTCTCAGCGTCATATACGAATTACAGCAATAATTTAGCTGCGGTGTGCTCGGCTTTATTGCCATTCACTAATGGTGAGCGTTGGCTAGAATTTGGAGACGGCACCGGATACGGTACTATATTTCGCTTCAAATGTCATCCTGGCTATCGACGTGAAGGTCCTGCTACATTACTGTGTAAAACAGATGGGCAGTGGTCATTCGAGCAACCAAAATGCGTCAGTAAGTTTCGTTAATCTAGATTTCTGGTCTCTTCTTATTATTGATTCTAATGAATTTTGTTCGAAAACGGTTTTGTTCTATTAACTGTTTGATTGTGCAGCTGTTTAAACATAGTTGTCGATTCGCTAAAGCTTCTTGTTCACCCAACGTCTGATATCTGTTGATTTAAATACGAACATTTATACTACATTAATTTATCATTTCTAACTTATCCCCGAATGTTTTACCGTCTCGATATGGTTAAGCGATATTCCAAGTTACCGTAATGTGATGCACACCGCGTTATTTATCTATTTGCCAAGGTTGCTCACGCTGAGAATAGGTTCCACCTTTAAATCAGGAAAGCCCAGAAAAACGTAGATTATGCCATGGCAGTGATTGGTGAAGTAAGTTCGCCGGCTCTTAAACATACGGAACCCACTGAGGAGTGCTAACGCGTGACGACAAGCATAAGAATTTTAATGGTAGTCGCTAGAATTATCCCGTTTAACGGGATTGCATTTGATATATTTAGCATTATGTTACCTGATTTGATCTTGATATTGAAAAAGCATCTTTTCCGATACACGTTGAGAAACAAGGGAACTACTGTGTTTAAAAGAACACCAATAAATCTTTTCAGAGGTCACGTGTGTTTCTCTACCACGAATCGCAAACGGACATTTAAGACATCCTCGGCCGTTCCAGTTTGGTGATGTAGCTCGTCTCCACTGTGATGCTGGGTTTCGTGTGAACGGTCCTGAAGAAGTACGTTGTGCTATCATTTTCTTCTTTAGTTTTCTACTCATCTCGTCTTCGATCTTTTTCTTAGAAACTCCCGTAAAAATCTGCACGACGTTTGTTCTTTTGTCCAGGTGAAGTGTCTTGCAAATCAATCTTTATCGGCAGTGCCGTCGTGCCATGACGTGAATGAATGTACTGAAGGTTTGGCACAGTGTCAAGAGGCTTCAACACAGTGTGTGAATTTGCCTGGAGGGTACACTTGTCGGTGTTTGAGCGGCTTCCAGCCACAATTGGGTATTTCATAGCAACCTTTCCTTGATGTATTTATTTAGAAGTTAAAGTTGGGTAGAAAAATTACAGTCTGTTCGTCTCCTTCTTCTTTGGTTATTTCGACTGTGGTGGCCTCATCCGAAATACTTCCGCCTACTGCACTTACAACAGTTGGCTGGTGTGCGGCGAAAAGTGATGCTCAGAAATCCGTTACTTTCCATTTCACTGCCCCGAAAGTTATCGAAAAAATTGCGTAAGTCAAGTTTAAGTATTAAAGCCTCATTTATCTTGCGCATTATTAATTTAGGTTCTATAAAGTAGCCAGTGGTGAGGTGACATCAATACGTATTCGCTATAGTGAAGAAGATGGACTTCCGCTTCGTGAGTTGCTGGTGGATGGAAAGAACGTAAGTCTTCTACATTATAGTTTCTTTGAAGTTTACCTGGGCTCTGAAAATATGCTCCTAAATGAAGACGACTATGGAGCTCAGCATGAAGACGAGTCAAGGTTGACAATTTTTAACTTTTCAAAGTGGTTCCGAGGTTCTGCGAACTACGTGAAACAACTTAAATCTCCCTCTAGGAATTTGTTGTTGGTAATTCTTTATCTTCTGCCGGAGAAGTCCTTGTTCTTCCATATTCTATCGAATCTCGGATATTGGAAATCACAATTGCATCATTCAAAAACGAAGCTTGTATGAAGGTTAGCAAATCTAGTGTCAAATTCTTTATTGTATTACAACATATTTAACACTTAGAGCCCAATGTCAACTGATTCTCACTCATAGATGCCAAAAATAATTACACATTTTGTTTTTATAAAAGTACACATTGGCTCATAACAAAAGTTTTTTGATATAGGTAAAAATAGTTGAGATCTATAGGTCCTTACCAACAAGACAAGGTCTTATCATTCTAAAAAGTTGAAATTTTGTTCCAATGGAGACCGCAGATCGTCTTTTTTTTCCGACGAAAAGTGTCAACAATTGTCAAAATATCATGTTAGCTCTGCAGATCTTAATGTGTTACGATTGTATTGGATGTCGATCAATTGCGCCTGTAACGCAATAGGTAGAGGTGCTCTGTAATGCACACGTGGTCTATGGCTCGATTCTGTACCCAGCATTCACGAAGGCTTCCACCCCTCTGGAGTGTAACTTAGTACAAGACTTGTCTGAGAGAATAGTAGCAATGACTTCATACATCGGTAGGCCACAGCAAGTCATTATATCGGTCATCACCTCTAACTAACCGAAGTCGTATCCATAGCGCATCCACAGAAACACGGTACGCTTTATGATTGTGGTGGCTAGTTCGTGTTGTAGTACTTTTCTTTTTCCAATATGTCACACGGTAGTTTTTTCACGCGTAACAGTTCGCAATCTCAGACTTGGGTAACAAAGCATTCATATAAATAGCACTAACGAAACAATGCCAAACGAAACGAGATCAATATATCTGTGCACAATATATGCAGCAAGGTGATCAATAGACAAGAGCAACATAAGTAAGGAAGCACACTTATAATAACGGTTAGTCTTGTGCTCTCGGTTCATTTGGTATTGCGAGAAAACAAACCTATTATGAAACTACTGTTTATGCGATGGGAAACCTTAAAAATTGTACGTACTTCATAGAATGGAGTAGTAGGAAGGGAGGAGGAAGGAGCACGGTGGAATGGAATTATCCCTAGCTATGCTTAGAAGGCGGAAAGCACTTTGGCATGTCATCTTGCCCAAGCCAGACTCAACGTATAAATAGCATCAGAGAGGTATAATAATATGAGAAGATAGAGGGTATTCTCTGCGAGGTAAGAAAAAGCCTTTGTAATGGTGCCGTGTTATACAATTTTTTCCAATACCCCTGCTGCAGGTTCTAAGCATCTTTCTGTAATTAATAAATTTTTCTTGCTTATAAATGAGATTATTTGAGTTCCTATTGGTAAAGTTGTTCAGCTGGAATTGCTTGGCTGTCAAAAATCATCTTGTGCAGATGTGAACGAATGCATGACTGACAACGGACATTGTGATCATATATGTATTAATAAACAAGGTTCATACAAGGTAGGTAGGTTAGCTGAAGAACTGTAGACATTCCATTACTTCTAGTAGAAGTTGTACTTTTGTGAAATCTACTTCATCGCCTTTACATCTCTGTCATAATGGACTGCTTTCGCATCTCTGAATGTTCCAGTGTTCTTTAAGAAATAAACATATTCTCTTGGTCAAGATCCATTTTATAACACCTTCTATTATCTGTGATTTTCTCTAAACACTCAATTCTCTTAACTTAGTGTGGTTGTCGTGAAGGTTATGACTTATTCACTGAAGATGGACAAGGAGGAATTCATTTGAAAGATGATGAAAGCGGTGAAAGCTCGCTGGATGTTATCAAGTTCGTTCTTTATTGTTGCCATTATTTGGAGCAATGTAACAGTTGAGCCTCCTCTAAACATACAAAGTTGTCTAGGTTGTAGTCTGTTAAAGCAGTATGTATTTACAATCTTAACTCTTTTATTTACTGCCTTTTTCTTCTTAATGGCAGGGTATGTTGTGAAATATAACTCGTATGAAGTGCTGAGATATTTGCAAAACTCCGGACCGCAGGTGTATGCAGTGGAGAACGAACACCTGCTGTTGTCCTTACCGGGGAGCAGCGCACTTCACCACTACACCATCCGGGTGGTGTAGTGGTGAAGTGCGCTGCTCCCCGGTAAGGACAACAGCGCGTGTTCGTTTTCCACTGCATACACCTGTGGTCCGGAGTTTTGCAGATATCTCAGCACTTCATACGAGTATGTATTTAATTTACTATTTTTTAGATATAACAGAACTTGCATTCCCCGTTCTTGTCCACCCGTTTATTCGCCAGAGAACGGAAAGCTCTTGAGCACACTTAAGAAATTTCAATACCCAGTTGTAGTAGAATTCCAGTGCAACTTTGGATACCAGGTCTCTTTGAAGCTTTCTAAACGTTTATGTTAGTTACCTCACACTCAGCTATAGAAACTGTCCGTATCTTTTGCTTAAGATGATGGGTCCAGATTTTATCCAGTGCCTTTCGGATGGGAGTTGGAATGGCACCGCACCCTTCTGTCTACGTGCGTTTTTTCTGTTGCTGAAGTCATCAGTTGTTATAATGAAATTATTATTTTCACGCTTTTTCGATAGTTTTTTATTAGGATTCTTTCTTAAAGTGTAAAAATATTACTCCTGCTCAACACTTTTCCTTGACTGCTAATGAGTTTCACACCACATTGCCGAATAAGACAGATTCCAGCGGCCACATGTCAAGGTTTGAAAAACAATTCAGCTGTTGGTCTGTTCGTTTCTCCAGAAAATAGCACTATTGCTTATGGGCACAACGTCACCATAGTATGTACTCAACAGAACAGACCAGGTACGAAAACTTTCTTGTCAGTAAAATAGTGCGCTTTAAGTTTTGCTGAATAGCGAATGAAAACCACATAATTGTGCGTAATATTTACTTGCGAGTATTAACTTTTTTTTACTGCCTACTCTTTTTCATAGTAGGTTCTGATGTGAAATACAACCGTTGGGGTACTGAGAAGTGAGCAAACGTGTTGTCCACCACATCAACTGAAGCCTTTGGTTTGCCTTTCCGCCATAAGCCAAGACCTAGAGAGTAGATAAAAGCGAAAAGCTGCAATTTGGACTGCAGCTTCAGCTTAACTGGATCCAATGCTGGTTTGTGCTCACCAGGTCATTCCCGTTGACGAGCGATTGATGATAGGATCAATAAAGTAGAAACATGGCTGAGATAATTTCAAAACTAGGATTCCGGTTGGTGTGGTGGATGGCACATGAGCCCTCGGTAAGGGTTATCCTGGGTTCGGAGCCCAGCTGAGGTTCCGAATTTTGCTCATATCTCGATATCCCAATGGTTGTGCTTGCGAGCTGTGACACAAAGTTTTCCAACAATCTTCTCGTCACCGTTTCAGCCCGGGCGTTTCCACTTGCATCCTTCCGTGAATGTGTCTTCGATCCGCGACCAGACGGTCGCGAATACTGGCTTTCAGGCCCGGCTATTGATTGCCCATTTGTCAATTGCGGACCACCTCCTGCACTTGCTGGTGTAGTCTACGAAGGAGATCACGAAGGCTACAACGTGAGCAGAATGGAAATAGTTCCAGTTCAAAATTCCACTTTCTCCTATTCTTTCCACGGAATTTCAGTGTTCTGCACTGCTAAAACTGGTATTTCCAATATTTCTACGGCTTCTGTGCCACCATCTTTCGGTGCATTTGTAGGAGAATGTAGCCAAAAGTCTCGTTACTTTAAAGCGGGTCCATTGTTAAAGAACGCAAATATTTTTTAGGTAGGATCAGTGCTTACTTTCACCTGCCGCCCACCGTATTTCATAGTGGGGAAATCAACTGCAGGTGACAAAAGCATTCGATGTGGTGTAGATGGTTCTTGGGACCTCGGTGATTTACGATGTGAAGGTTTGTTCTCGACGCTGTACAATTGATGTCATTCGCGATAGCAAATTTGAAAAACCTTGTGCTCTCTTTATTTCATTTGGTGTTTTTTCGTATTCTACAACTAAATCTCAATAAAAGAATCTTTTTAGGACCGGTATGTGTTGATCCTGGTTTCCCTGACGATGGTTTTATTGAACTTGATAGCGTTGAGGAAGGAGCAGTGGCGAGGTTTTCGTGTAATAGAAAGGGTACAGTTAATATCGCCTCTATTTTTTGAACATTGGTTTATTTGTTTCCATATCGGCCTTATATAGGATACCGTCCTTTTCCTTCACCCTCAATACAATGCGTGTTGGGCGCTGCATGTGTGCTTAGTGAAGATGTCGGTATTTCTTCTGGATTCATTCCGGATGGAGCGTTCGCAGATAATTCGGACAGTACAAATTGGGGTTACGAGCCACATAAGGTATGAAATAAAGAATTAGACTTTTGTCGCAAATACAATCTAACTATACTAAATTGTAGTAAACGGATATCGTATACAATGAAGTTTACAAATCCCTAAACACTGCAAGCAAATCTTCTTTAATTGTTAGGCTAACACGAAGTTGTTACCACATATTTATTCGGTTAACGTTTCGACTTCTTCGACTTCATCAGAGCCCGTAATCCAACTCGACGGTCTACAGTCGTTCCACTCCTTGATGTGACGTCTTCGTCAATGCACCGAATCGGGCTTCTTCAATGGAGTACCGCTCGAATGAGGCAGTCTCACCCGGCAGCGCTCTTTTACGTAGGGCGATTATTGTTGATGCGACTATCCGTTGATAATAGTTTGCCTTCAAACGGGTAATTCATCCTATAAAGTAGATATTAGATAAGCTTGCACAAAGCGAAATTCTGACAGCAAACAACTAACGCGCAACTGCAAATGTTATTGATTCTAGCAATATTTTTATCACCTACTCTCCCAATTGTCGTTATCTAATTTTATTGGGATGCGCAATAACCATATTTGCTCCTGTCACGTACCACAGTTTGCTGATAATTTAAGGGACATGAAAGAAGTCACTTTTTTCCTTTATAATCTTCGCTAAGTCTGACCATTTCGTTGATGACCTTCTTCAGCCTTTGAAATCACCTGAGAATCAGGCTCTAGTAGCACCTAACCCACGTTTATTGTTAAAATGTAGCACGTGACCGACCCATTTCGTTTTCAGTGTGGCGTATACAGGAGTGTGTTTATCCAAAAAGTGACCAATTGGGATCTTTTGATGTTCTTCAAATTCCGCTTTCTAAATTTTGCCCTTTTTCCTCCTATCTGCCATTAAAAAAATAATGTCTCTTGTAGGTGATAATCTGCCGCAGAACTGTGTGGGACATTGGAGCGACGAGTCCAGCGTTGAGATTAAAGCATTAGAAATTATGGGCTGTAGATAACTGCGTCAGAGATATGTTTAGGCTCAAGAGCGTCCTTGCTTCGTGCTGATTACTGATTGATAATGAGGAGTTGGAAGGAGCGGATAGAACAGTGGTAGTGATGTCCGTCATCACAAGCAAGGTCCTAGTTCGATTCCGCTCCGGGTCAACTAAGCCTCTCATCCTCCGGGACGGTAATTTGGTACCGGACTTCTCTGCGAAAAAATCACTCTTTGTAATCCAATTGGGAACGCTCCAACCCGCTATCTCAGGACTCCAGGGAGTGAAATGAAAAACCTCAAGCAGCAACCGAAGCCTCACGTAAAAGTTGGAAGATCTTCATGGACGAATGTGAGGATGCGAGGAAACGAATCAAATGTGAGAAGTGCTGAGATACACAGAATAGACGTGAAGACGGACAAAATAAAATAATAAGAAATTGGCGACCAAGTTTTGAAAAGCGGGTACTGGTTTTCCCTTGGCCCCAAAATTATCGTATCGAGGTTTGTTACAATTCAAGGACACGATTGTCTTTATTTTTTTCCTGTTTCTGGCATAACATATCTATTCATAACCTGAAAGAGATTGCTTTGGGGCTGCGTGCACTTGGAGTAATTTGCTAGTATTTCTCAAACAATGGATCCGGACTTTTTTCGGTGTGACTCCGAGCCATCTTCCATGTGCTTAACAGTCAGTTGTTGGCAGAATTTCGACGGAATCGATGTGCATGGCAGATTCACTCATAAATATGTACATCTACGAACGCATGGATATATGTGCAAGGTGTACGGAAAAGTAAATCTCACTCACAGCTGCCAGAGAAATGGATTTCTTTCCTGGATCTACCAACGACACTGCTATAAATCCATCTTTCAACCTTTTATCCATCCATATGAAACACCTTTTGTTAGCTCTGCCACCAACCGGCTTAATGTGCCAAACATGGAAAATCCGTGAAAATTGCAGAAAGGCCCAAGAAAAAAATCTGCACTTAAAATTCAAACCAGAAGGTGTGTCTAATGTGTTTTGTTTCGTATACTTACTTGATATCTTCCAAAAAAGTGTTTATTGGTTGCAAGCGGCTGCGTTCCCGGTCTTACTTGTGGAGAGATCAAACGCCTAGTTTTCTGATCAATTGTGATAATTTTTTAGGCACGACTGTCATCAACTGGCTGGTGTGGCTCCAAAGATGCATTCATATTCTTGAGTGTTGACTTGCAACGGTAGATTTAACCATCGCTTCGAGATATCTTTTTTTTCAAATGGTTGCCTTAGAGATCGTGTCTTTGAGCTCAAAGCTACCAATTAACGATGCCTCAAATCAAATAAACTTGGCCATGAATTGTACTTTCGTTATACTATTGTAGTCTTTCGAGTGAGTGGGTAACTCGACGATAGTGGTTTCATTCGCTATATGGACAACCCAACATACCCGGGTGGTGATTCGACTCCGCACCAAGTCCACCAAGCCTGTCATCCTTCCGGAGCCGGAAAATTTTGATATCTGATTTCTTGGATTAAGCTGAATTCCTCTAATCCACATGAGAAACTCCAGCTCGGCCACCTCAGGATTCGAGAGAGAAACGGCTGGATCAGCCTTCAACGATATTCGTGACGAAGACGGGAAACCCTCTATGAGCAGCCGAGGCCACACGCAAAGAAAATTCAAAGGCTTTCGTGAATGTTGTATGCGGGGAAAAGAAATCCGATGTATGAAGTGTGGAGACCCGCACAATGCGATTCTCTTGTTGGCGGGTCATGTATTGAGGAAAAACGATAATAATTGTAGTCTTTTGAGTTTCCTCAAAGCTCAGTAAGGTTTCTTCCTCTATTTTTCAATGTATATATTTATATAATAATACGACTTGATGTATTTAAAGTCCACTCCTAAATATCTGTATGGAAGTTTTTCTAGGATTTATACACTGACAACATTACGATTGGCAGGCGTGGCTGGTAGCGGCTATCTTAGAGGACATGTTACGAAAATGCAACTATTCTACAAAACGCAGTTCAGTCAAAACTACGACACATATCCTATGGCGAGTTTATATACTTGGGACTAAACGATTTCTCAGTTTAGGTCTCATTGTGTTAAATGACTTATAACAGGATTGTCGCAGTTGTGTCAGTAGACCGATCTATCACGCGGGCCTTTTTATTAATCCTCAATCCAATACCTCGAACTTTGGTGATTAAACCCTTGTACACAACAATAACTCAAAGACAGCAATATGGCGGTAAAAAAAGGCGGAAATATAAAAAATTATAAACAGTAACATGACCAGCAGCCAATGATGACATGACGACGATGAACAATGAACACTAAGGCAACAATAGCAAAGAATTCTATCCAACTATTTCTTTAAGCAATACTTTGAACGAAAGCAACTTCATAGATCTTTAGCCAAGACAAACATTGTCGTCTATTATATCTCTTGAGATCATGATCATTCCGAATTCAGGAATTTGAAACACCTCCAAAAAACCATAATGCCATGCATCAGTTCGAGCTCACACCTCCTCTTCGTGGTCGTTATATTTTGCTAGGAGTTACTGAATATGAAGAAAATCCATGCATTCGATTTGATCTGCTTGGATGCCTTGCCCCAATGACTATTTCACATGAGATACCGTCACATCTACAGGTAATATTTCCAAAAATTTTAGTGTTACTTTAAGAAAGGGCGTTAACTTTGTATGCTTCATGAATTTTTATGTACTTGCTAAACACTACTCTACCATGCCTTTTCTCTAAGGCTCTCGCGGTAAATATTTGTGTCGCAATGATTACATTTCCTCCAATGTTTTTACATTTTCTTGTTTGTTTGAGATCCAAGTTTTAACAAGCATTTGTTAGATTAGAATTAGAACCAGCTGAGAGACAGGCGAAACGAGGCACCGGCATGGTGCTATGGTGAACGCGTTAGCCCCCACAAAGGGTAATAGCGCGTTCGCTCCACCGCAGACACCTGCGGTCCGGAGTTTTGCAAATATCTCAGCATCATTGTATTTGTTAGATTTTTGAAGCTTTTCACCTTTTCGATATCTTTTTATAAGAATTTAATGAAAATCTCACCAGGTGGGATGGAATGCTTCAGTGCCGCAGTGCATGGATGCAGAACCGCCATTGTTCCAAAACTGTCCGTTGGACGAAGTGTTCACTGAAACCGATGAAAATGGACAAATAAATCCAGTACATTACGAGGAACCAAAAGCTGAAGACAACAGTGGGCGAGTGGGTCATTTTAAAACTACTAGGATTTGAGAAACTTTGCCTTCAGCACGCATTGTTTTATGTTTTATAGCAGCCTAATGATATAAAAGAGTCAACAAATTAGAGGAAACTTTGTCTTGGATTTATACTTTAGGTTCGTTTCAGATGATCCATGTGTCGACGTAACTGGGCGAATCTTTCCCCTTGTATTTTTGCATTTAATCTTCAGATAGCATACGTAAAAGTTGAGCCCGTTGGATTTTCATCTGGTCGGTTGATCACTTCCGATGTCGATGTTATTTACACAGCTTTTGACGATGCTGGTAATACAGCTCAGTGCGTTGTGAAATTACGGTTACCTGGTGGGTATTTCTGCTTTTCTTCCCATAATTATATGTAGATACTTCGTCTTCACATATCGTGCGGGTTCCAGCGCTTCTCTCACTCGTTTCCTAGTCTTGCAACCGCTCTCCACAAAGATAATAGGGTTGGCGTGTGGATTCGGGTAGAGCTTGGGAGAGCCT
Organism: Angiostrongylus costaricensis; assembly: GCA_900624975.1. Taxonomy (NCBI): domain Eukaryota; kingdom Metazoa; phylum Nematoda; class Chromadorea; order Rhabditida; family Metastrongylidae; genus Angiostrongylus; species Angiostrongylus costaricensis. The sequence continues at coordinate 92,791 of UYYA01003934.1, forward strand.
TGTTCTCACGAACATGAACTAGTGTGGTCTTCCGTGCAACCAGGAGCCAATCGTACCGTAAACAAAGGTACTTGTCGGCCTTTATGTTTGGGAACGAATGTGTGCTGCTTTGCCACTCGGATTCTTCTAGCAGGACGGCCGCTTTTGTGAATTATACTACTAAATAACCGACCGTTTCAAGGACAACGTAAAAAACCGACGTTGTTATTTCTAGAAAAGTCGGAAGACCTAGGCTTAAAATCGTGGACTTTTAACATACTTGCAGCACTGCGGGATTTTCTAAATAGTTTTTGCTCGGTGGAGTATTTGAGTAGCTAGACATCAACGAGACTTAAAGGAGACTTTTCCCTGTCACATTTCTCAAAGCTATTTAAAGTTCGACCTTTCAAAATGTTAAGTGCAGTTTAATCTTTACAAACTTTTAACAGCAGCCTCGCATTCTAGAAAATCTTTACGTCTGCTGGGAACGGTCCATCTTGTTAAATCGTTCGAATATTCGAGATCAGAGTCTCGGCGAGAAGAGCAAAAAATGTTGCTTTGTAGCTTCCGAAAAACTTGAACCTTGTCATGCTATGGATAAGAAGACTTCTATCTACTTGGCAATGATCTTTAGATTCCAGTGATTTTCGCAACTAATAAAGTTTCCATGTGCTGATAGATGTTTGTTTAAAACTAAACAGTTAAATTATTTTTAAGCGAAAATGCATTTAAATTGATGCGTAATGTTAACGAAGAACAATGTATTACGTCGATGTGACGTGAGCAGCAAAACGAAACCGTACCATAAGTGGTGCTCAGTAGATTGATATTCATAGATTGAACATTGTTACGTGCTAAACACATTCTTCGAATATCACGCGAAATAACAACCTACAGCTTAGGACCTGACCAATTTTTCAGCGTAAGAGTTATATTCCCAATTTCAAATTGTGCAGGGGAGTAACGCGATGACAGTGATGCTGTTCGTGGACGCAGAGCCATGGCTCGACCGCTTACCGTGCCAACCAAGTCGCCCACCTTTTTAGTGTGATCAAATTGGTACCAGATTTATCTGCGATCAGCTGTAATCCGCAAAAGCTGGCGAATACACGATATGAGGGCTTGAAAACGCACGAGCACGGCTATTCCAGAAAGACGGAGAATCAACTTGGCAACCATTTAACGATATTCAAAGTGAAGGCGAGCGAAAGCCCTCGACTAGCATCCGACCCACGCGTAGAAGTTTAAAAGCTTTCGTGGATGTGAATGTGAGGAGACGAATCAAATTCGAAAAATGCTGCAATCCGTACAATATGTGATGTCGTGCCATGTAAGAAAAATAAAAAGGTTTTAAATTTAGACACGATCCCACCTGTGATGAAATGTCCAGATTCATACGAGCTGTCAGCGTTTGAACCAAAAATGAATGTGATTTTTAACTTGACCAGCGTGCCGATGGTAATTCAGGACGTGTCAAACATCACTGAGGTGTTGCTAAGTTTAAGGATTTAATTTGCTTTACAACGATTTCTGCTCTGAACTCTGTATTCGAAGGTGATATTTAATCCAGCCGAAGCTGTGCTCGAACCTGGCGAATTTGTCGAGGTTGAAGTGACAGCAACTGATGCGCTAGCGAATCGAAACCAGTGCAAATTTCAAGTAGCTTATATTTGTAAGTGTTCTACGGAATTTTTACTGGCGTACAAGGTCATAGAGCTGCGCCGTAAAGTGCGCTACCAAGAACACGAAGGCTTTAATCGTTTTGTTTGCATTCCATTCGTTCCTGTTAGACGTCATTGGCTAAAGGTGTCATCATTATTACAATAAAGCCATGAATGTGTTTAGACGAGAAGTGTTCGATGGAGTCGCTGTCTTCAGCTGAGCATGTGCTGAAAAATTGCACTAAGAAGGACAGCACCGTGCTTTGCACGATTACTTGTGAAGATGGATATCGATTTGTTGATGAGGAAAAGGTATTGTTAGTCGTGGCTATAGTAACTATTAGTACTAACTCAGTATGAACTATCAAATGTCATTATTCGGAGCTACTGAGTTTTAAAACTCAAATGTGTGGACCTTTTGAACAAACCTTGACTTATGGACGCTATGCGTTCAGAGTGAGTACTTGAAGGTTCAATGGACTTTCCTTCTGATGTGGAACAATGAAGTATGAAGTAACTTTTGCCGAGAGCATCAAAAGAGAGCAGAAAATTTGGTAGTGATAGATGAATATTGATTTTTAATGAAGTGTTTGACAGACCAGAGTGAAAAACCAAAATGTTGGCTTTTTATTTACTGCCTATTAAAATTTTTCATCTTGGGTATTACAAGTGTTACAACAACAATGAGTCTGATATATTTGCAAAACTCCGAAAAGCAAGTTTCTGCGGTGGGTAACGAACGCTTTATTGCCTTTTCGGGGGCTAACGCGTTCACCACCACTCCAAGCGGGTCCTACGTTTCGCCTGTCAGCTAGTTCTATCGATCAGCGCCATCAGCAATCACCTCTGTAATAGCGCGTTCGGGCCCCACCACGGACACTTACGGTCCTCAGTTTTACAAATATATCAGTAAAAAAATCGAATTTCTTCGTATTTACGTCACTATTGTGTTTAGATCTCTGCTTACCCTATCCTTCCAATCATTTCTTGTTACTATATTCCGGAGCTGCTTTCTACCAAACTGTAAATGAAGGACATCAAGAAAAGAGCTCTTTCTTCATTCAGGTTGAGAAGTCGTTCACATGTGTGTCAGGAAGTTGGTCACCTTCTGGTATTGCTCCCGCTTGTGTTCCAGTCGGTAAGTCCATTCCTTTAAATGTCTGCTGTTGTTGAAACTTCCACAAACAAAAATTTATGTGCTGCCGGACTTATCACTTTTTCATAAGTTATCATTTTAGCTAGAGAACCTGCTCGCTACGATTTTAATGTGGCTGTCAATTACCCAGCTACTTCACCTGCTCCAGAACATTGTTTAAAGGTATCGTTTGACTTTGTAAAAGGATAATTTAAATAGTTCCACTGAGATGAAAAGCCGAATATCACTTCTGCTTTCACTCTTTCCTTAACCGTATATTTTGAAATGAAGTTTTTGAGTATATTTCTCGACAGGTTGATGCATGGGCTTCACCGTTTTATTTCCAGTGTGCTACCTAAACACAGTTTTATCATTGGAAATCTATCTTTGCTTCAACCACTAGTAGTGCGTTTTCGACTTTAGGGATATGCTTCACTTGTTGCTGAATCCTTCGACTCTCTTGATGAGGTGCTTAGTCAAAGGTGCTCGAGTTCAGTTCAAGTTTTTGTGCGATTCCTGAATGCAGAGTTTATTAACGGAAATGGAGTGGTTAGTGTTGTCCTGAAAACATCTCCAACTTTTTCCTATCTTTTAATTTTTAAAAATTGTTTGAATTTTGCCCATCCGAAAGCGGAAAAATAAAGCCACGTTTTGTCAAGGGATTATTTAAATTTAGATTGTCGGTAACTACACAATCCAGATTCTTCCTACCGTTCTCCAAAGTGTGTTCTATGATCTCTGCGGTCTCACACTTAGGACCATTTTTGATTTAGGAATACCAGGTAAGTATTTTTGCTGTTTCAGAAGTAGGCCTTGACGAATACACTGGCTTAGTGAAGGGCAAGCCAAGGGTGGCGGTGGTGCACCGGGTAGCACGTGAGCCGCGGAAAGGGGAATCATGGGTGCGAAGCTGGGTTGAGGTCCGAGTTTTGGAACTCAGTATGGCTGTGAACGTATAATGTTTAGCGGCTAATTTTTCGCCGCATTCGCCACGAGTTGATGTCAACTCAATCCGATTCAATTGTCCTCTTGCAGCGGCACTGCTTTCTCTCTGCTGAACTTCTGTATAGTTCAGTGATTTGTATTTTTTTCCATTACTTTTGCGGCTTTTGTTTTTCATATATCTTTTTAAACTCTTCTGTGTGTTCTGCCATGCCTTTGAAACATTTCGACCTCTTGTATCTAGCGAAAAGAAACTCGTCCACTATATAACTAGGTTACTGTCACCACTTGGTTGTCGATTTCATAGCACATTTGAACAATGTTGGTACTCTCTATACCTACCCATTTTAGCAAGAGCCATGATTTATCATGAATGATAAAGAATAGAGCTCTCGGCATGTTGATCAATTCCTGAGGGATGCGCCATGCATTCGACTTCATTAGGTATCGTTGGAGGTGATTGAATGCAGATCTGACCTTTACAATGACTCACGGTGGCCTACCGATGCATCGAGCCAATGCTGCTATCCACCCAGACAAGTCTGGTACCAATTTACCAACCCCGGAGGGATGGAAGGCTTAGTGGGCCATTGGCGCGGGGGTCGACTCCACGTCTGTGTCGCAGTGGCGTGTCCAACCACTGCACTACCCGCGCCGCTTTGATGATTCAGCATAGTCACCGTAAATGAAGTAACAATCAACTAGTAGTTAGTTGTAGTTAGTAGTAGTTAAAACGCATTTTTATATGCTTGGCTCATTGTAGACGATTCTGGTTTTTGGACAACTCCTTCATAGTTTCCCGGTAACTAAAAAACTTTGGGGATTTGACAGACTCATAGATGAGATTTCCCTCTATCATTCTAAGAGTATGGACAGCCAATACGTTTTTTCCACTTTAATTCTTATCTGAAGTACAAATCAAAAAATGACTTCAAAGATTTAAATACTTAGAGCAAACGCGGTTGGAGCTTTAAAATATGAGCTTCGAAGGTAAATTTACGCCTTGTAAACCCAGAACATCAAAGTATGGTATTGGTACAATAAGAAAACCTGTGCACTGCTTGCAAAGAGATGTGGATTCTATCCGTTTTTATTTCAATAAATAAAGTGCGCTATGAACTGAGATATAAAATGCTAAATTATTTCAGTGCACTGCAGAGTAATCCTTGATAGGGAATTAAAAAGAGCTCCGAAAGTAGGGTGTCCACCAGAAGTTGAGCATAGGGCAACTGGAAACCCAACAGAATCGAAATGGTACAATGGTGCTAAAATAGGAGCCCTGTCCTGCAATACGCAATATCTGATCGTTGGTTCGATCCAGCGCAGCAGACCAAGCCTTCAATCCCTTCGGAGTTGACAAATTGTCACCAGACATACCTGGTATGGTAGCAGAACTGAAATGATAATCGGTAGGCCACTGCGAGTCACTGTACTGGTCAGCACCCAACCACCTCTAACGATGCATGGTGAAATCGAATGCATGGCGAATTCCTCAGACATTGACCGGCTGTATGCGTTTTACGCTTCTATTTAGTATATAGAATGTGTTCTTGGTGCCTTATGCTGATCACAATAATCAGAGTCGGTTAAGCTATCGACCAGATCCGAAAAGTACAACGAAAACTTTCGTATTGCAAGATAAACGGATACAAGAAAATGACATGACAGCAGCTCACGCCGCTTCAGTTGCTCCCTATCTTCTTGTTTGACTAATTTCTACAATAGTATATTATCACAACAGCACGTTTTTGCAACCAGTTTGTCTAAATGTCTTTTCGTCCTGGTAATTCTCTTTCATTGTTTCCTTTTTCTATTCAATTTCTGTAGGTGCAACTATTCCGATTCGTAGTCTCCTCACTCTAAATGGTGAGTCTATTCCGTCACAAGGAATCGGTTGCTCACAGTTGACGGCGTCTAAGTGGGTTTTCAGTAGGAAATTAACGATACGTCGGTCAATCTTCTGTAACTGATGTAAGCTATAAGCAGGACATCGACAAGTCAGGGATTCAGTTGTGCAGATGGAGAAGTGTTGCGGCAACGTAGTGACCAGCTATCGGAATGCTGTGAGTTTTTGTTCAACTACTCCAAATGATTTATTTTTCAAAATGAAGCGGCCAAATCTAGAAGAACCACGAATAAAACAACATATAGCAAAGAACAAAAGCATCTTTCCATTGAGTTAAGGTGATATCAGACTCGATATCTAGTTTAACTTTAATTCACTGTCTATTCTTTTTTCATGGCAGGATACGATGTGAAGTAAAACCACAACGATTATGAGATATGAGCAAAACTCGAGACCTCATTTGTGCTTCGAACCGGCGATGACCCCTAATTGTCGCGCACTTGCTGTCCACCCCATAAGTTGATTCGAAGTCCTGCTGAGATTCCAAGTTTTGCTCATATTTCAGGTTCCTTGTGGTTGTATTTCAATAGCCATTGTTCGTTTGTTAGTATCCTTTTTTATTTTAAAGTAGTTACTTTTTTTTTAAGAGACTTTCTTCAACTAAAATTTAGGGTTATTCTTCTCAGACAGCCTCTTTAAAGCATACGATGCGACGTGCAGTCATTTTTCAGTGCCTTGTTCACCTGGCTCTGTGAACGTGAACAACACTTGCGTTCAGTGTCCACTGGGTTCATATCAGGATGAGCGCGGACAGGTAGCGTGCAAAGCATGCCCTGAAGGAACGTTTACTCTGTATGAAGGAGCACACTCTGAAAAAAGTTGTCTAGGTGAGATATCTGCGGGTACTGCCTGTTTTAGTGATGTTGTTTTCTTTCTAAATTCGTTAACGTTTGGCTCAAATCCTTATTGAGTTCCTCATTTTTAAAGCCAGTTTTGTAGACAACAATGTTAACCTTTTACCTACTGCCTGTTGTATAATAATTTTTCTCAGCAGTTTAATATAAGAAGTGCAGCCACAATGATGGTGAGGCATTCGCAAAACTTAAAACCCAGTGCAGATCGAACCACGATTACTCCTCCCAGGGGATCGCGCGTAACACCCCGGAAGTGGTAATCATGGTTCCATTTGGCCTGGGATCAAAGTTTTACGAATATTTCACCATAATTGTGGTTAAATTTGTAAACTAATTTTTCACTAGAAATGAATTTAATTCCTCGATTCACTTGTGAAGCTCGTTCCAGCCATGTGCGCTAATGGCATGTATAGTCAAACTGGATTGGTTCCGTGTCAGTTGTGTCCACGTCATACGTTCTCTGGGACACCTATTGCTGGTTAGTTCATACCATTCGGTTGCCATACAGCACTTGAGCTTGCGTTTTCCATATTTATATTTGTTGCCAGTATCATTAGGCTTGCACTTAAATTAAAAGATCACAAAAAAGTTTTAGGTGGTTTTAAGAAATGCACACCGTGTTCCTCTGGAACTTACACTGCGCGACTTGGTTCTAGTGGTCCATCGCATTGCAAAAAACCATGCCAACCAGGGACGTTTAGTCTGTCGGGTCTCGATCCTTGTTCTCCATGTCCGCTTCATCATTACCAACCGGCTCTAGGACAACAGCGGTGAGTTTGATTTCTACGTCAAATCGGTCGAATTTTTGCGTGTTATGAAAATCTCTATCAACATTGGGTTTTTTCCATCGTCAACATCAGTATCCAATAGTTAATAGTGAAGGTTATCATCTGGGAACACTAGCGATCGATTTTTTCTCTTAATTATGAATAGTAATGAATTATAACCTAAACATCCTTCTTCTCACTTAATGCTAGAGATTTTTATATGCGATTTTAAATGAGGAATGTGTGTCCTAAACAAATTGAGACACCAGGAAAATCGCTCTGTAATATTTTTTACGACTCTGATTTTTATTTTATTCCGACCCCGATTACATTTTTATAGTTTTTGCTTTTCTTACGATTTTTTTCTTGCGCTCCGTAATAATTTCATAGTGAAAAGAGCACTTCGGTAAACTCAACGAGTTGGTGTTTGATGCAGCGCTAGGGTTTTGCCTGCACTTTACACTTTAAACTTTCCAGTGGCGCTGATTACTGCAATTGAAAAAGAGTGCTTGCAAAAAACAAAGTAAATATGAAACTTCGGAGCTTATTCACGCTTACTTTTGGCGGAAGCAGGGGACCTGCAAAACTGTTTCTTATGCACTTGAAAGCAACATCGTGGACGCGATAAACATGTGGAAGGACTGAAGAAGTTCCGTTGATAAATAAGGAAGACGGACAAGAAGGGTTAACAGAATGGACTAGACAAGGATGCACTTTGGGCCCAGACATGGTGCCTAATGACAACCAGTTCTTTCTATTGTAGAGTGAACTGTTTGTTTTTTGACGATGGATCTATAATTTCCAAAACGCTGTTGTTCATTGATGTGATTCAAACTAAAACTTAATAGCGCTAAAACTTAATAGTGGGAAAGGAGCACCAAGAACAATTTTACTTTCCGAAATTCTTCATCTGTTTGTAACTATTCGGAATTATTGTACAAACAGTCGATATTGGTAGCAAATGTGACTAGTTTCATTAACACTCACACAGGTGTCTGCAATGCTCAAACCAGACGGCGACGACAAGCGGCGGTCAGGACGCTGAATCCGCTTGTGAAGCAGTCGACTGTGCTGCGAAACAGTGCGTGAATAAGGTAAGAAGCTCGATAGAAGAGCTCCATTTGAAAACATGAAGGTCCGGAAAGAATTTTGAACGTGAATGGTCATACCCAGGCAGAATGTGTGGTCCGAAATCATCGGGCGGTTTGTGAGTGTCGTCCGGGCTTCGTCGGTGAGCGATGTGAGCTAATAGAGCCCGTCTGTGCATCAGCTCCTTGCTACAACGGCGGCTCATGCGAAGCTATTGCCGGTTCATTCAGATGCATATGTCCACAGAGTCAGTAACACATTTTCACTTTATTTATTTTCCTTCTATGTAGCTTGTGCTTTTCCCATGTTCATAAATACCTATTATTGATTGAGAAATTATAACACACATATACCGGTAAATCTGAAGCGCTACATTTTTGTTAACCAGAATAAAAACCATCATTGAACTATGTATATTTTTTGTCTTCCTCTTTGCCTTTCCTCTTTTTTCTTTTCCTCTGACAGCACAGCCTTTTGTCTGGAGCCTTTATTCTCTTTGGCAACACAAAATCCTGAAGTTGTAGGAATCCTAAATGTATTTTCGAAACAGAAATCTTAAAGGCATCTTTCGATGGGTATTCTGCTTTAGGAAGACTTAAGACGATTCATCCCATTGAGTTAGATGTCACTGATTGCAGTGTAATCTCTGTTCATCTTCCAATTCGTGTGGTACCCACTTTTCCATGCCCTTAGCCTTTCCATTTCCGTTTCACTCTCAGCCGATTCTTGAATAGTTACCGTTGAGTGCATCAGCTCCAAGTAGATTAAGCGACACAAAAGACACAGCATGACTAATTATGGCGTGGAGATGGTCGTTGTTAAAAGTTGATCGGTGCTCTAAAATACACCTGTTTTCAGACCTAACTTTTTGATGTCTAGCCTACTTTTAGCATCACACTCTACCTTCGTGTCAAAACATTAAACACCAAGCGACTTGTTTTTGCCTCCATCGCAACTCCCTTAACAGTCTCGTAAGCTCTCGAGTTTGTGCCCTTTCTCCTCTTACGTCTTAGAGCTATGTCACCTGCTTCGCCAACTCCCCACATAAGTGGTGTACTGGTGAATTAGGCTGCAGAAACAATGTTTTCTTAGAGTTCAACCGAATACCGATTTTCCCACACGTATCTTTGTAGTTGTAGTAGTATATGTAGTATACGTTAGACGTTGTATAGGTTTTTCTATAGCATACGTTGATAATAATTTGTTTATCAACAGATGATTCACCCTGCTGCACCCGGTATTATTAGCTAGCACAATTCTGTTGGCGAAATTATTCTTTACTATATGATCTGAGGAAGTTCTCTGTATCACAAGCGGCGTTTGATGACGGTGTATTCGAATCTCAGTCAGTCATCAGGTCCTCACCTAATGCTTTAGTATCAGAGGCTGTTATGGGTGCTAAAATATCCGTGTACAGGTCGTCAGAATCTGCAGCCCTCTAACTGATGTATTGGGTAGTTAGCACATATGTGAACGTAGGAATAAGACGTATATGTCACTTCGGCAATGCGAAGGCAACAAGGCATCACGAGACTGTATCTGTGATTCACCGTCAATAAAAGTGCTACGTAATCTGTTGTCTAACATGCTGAGGAATCCTCGTTGAGGAGAAACCGTGGGCTCATGTATTCATACTCACTCATTGTGTTCTTGTTGGGTTACTTCGTCAACATTCTCCGCACTGCTCCAGAATGTGAAGCGTTGCTGTTTTGTTCTGCATTGAATCACTCAATTCCTTTATCCATTGTGATATTAGTTGATATTAAAAGATTATTCAATTAACTACATAAAAATCTACATAAAAATTCATGTAATATTTTTAAAATCCATGTGACATACTGCATTTCAGATTTCACCGGTGCTCGTTGCCAATTCGGAATAAATGAATGTGTCGGTGTATCATGTCCGAACGGTGGTGTTTGTCATGACTTACCTGGTTTTGGTACTACAAAATGCCTCTGCAGGTGCTTCATTTGGAAAAGAATAGAAATTATGCGGGTGTAATGGCCGTACCTCTACCATAGATGTAGGAGAGATATGTTGAAATAAGTATCGTGGCTTTCTTAGCCGATCACTACATTTTTGCTGTTGGGTTAAATTAATAAGAATCTGGTTATTGTAGTATGAAAAGTGTCGTTATACTTCTATGCACATGTAGCGATCCCTATCAAACAGCTTGTCAATCATTAAGATTATGCGTGCCAACATGATCATTAACAGCTTTTGCATGTTTCCTGTTTCAGTGGTGAAACAATTATTAAGAGTACGACTCTGATTTCTCATTTAAAACAAGTACTTTAGTCCAATAAGGCTTCTAGCTGTTTATTTTCTCAATAATGCAATACCAGGTTGCAGGACCGGCTTTGCTGGCCCGGAATGCGCGGAAATTGAGGATATCTGTTCGTCTGCAAATCCATGCCATAACGGTGCCGACTGTATTCCGCTACAATTGGGACGATTCAAATGCAAGTGTTTACCCGGATGGGAAGGGCCCACATGTGACATCAATATCGGTCAGTTTGTTTCATAGCTATCTAAAAAGCTTGCTCTCAAGAAGCAATCTACTGCGATTCGAAGTAGCAGACAAAGTCACTTCATTATTCTTTCTTCACCTTCATATCGTTCTTTCCTCTTTCATTTTTTTGTTCCATTCAAAAACGAGAATACCAGTTGTCATGCTTTGTTTTTCATTTTCCGAGAGATTTAATTAACCTGTCGGAACCCTAGTATGAAGTATATCTTCCACCACTTTCAATCTCTCCTGTCCTTCCAGTAGTGCCACAAAAAAAGACGGTAGAAATTCATGTAGTTGGCTATCATAGTAGACACTTATAACCTTTTGTGATTTGTTCTACTATTCTTGTCGTAAGCTCTTCTCATTTCATGACTCTATTTCAAAGCAAACACCGCTTGTCTTGTAGCTAGAACAAGTTTCAGTTCTCTCTTCTTAAGCAACGACTTGGTGATGGGCTTTATACGACTCCAGCCTCCTGTTTTAAAAAACTGGAGCCACTTCTGCTTAGCTTTAAATTCTTCGAGTTCGCTCAGGTCTTCCTTGAACTTCCATTCATGTAATGAAAGGTTTCCACGCCTAGAATGTGCTCGACAACTTGTCTTTTTATCGTTCGTCTGCAATAGTTCGTTTCCAACTTATGGCCGGACTGGATCTTCGCATCGAAGACGACAACTAAATGCTTTCTTCTCTTTGCGAGCATTTGATCGATCTCGTCATCATTTATGCCATTAGACGACCCCATATCCAGCAATGATTTCCCCTCTTTCCATAACATCAATTTCTGTCGATCTGGCGCTCTGCGGCGACATGTCCACAATCACTAGTGCCTTTTTATTTTCGGAGATTTGTTGAAAACCTCCTATTATGTAACTGATCTTTCTCTCCGGAGCGTAAGATAATGAAGACGAAGTGATAATTTTCGCTGTGGGTCAATTTCCACAAATGTTCGTAGAATGCACCTAACTCATTTCTCCATAATTACTCCATAATAAACAGTAATGGACATCGATCTTTATATAGAGCTCTCTTGCACCGATACTACTTCTGAAGTTATGAAGATACACTTCTCTTTATTGAAGATGCATTAACAGTCATCCAGCTAATTTTTCATTGAGTACAAAAACAGACTTTAGATTGCAACAGTAAACGAACTGTAAACAAAAAAGATTTCTATTGTTAGTTGTCGAGGCATCATGATTGCTTGCTTTCTTTCTTCACACTTAAAGATTGCCCATAGGTAGCCACAGAGGTTTCCATCCAGAAACCGCAGACTAGATTTGGAAATTACAGCAAGGAGCTGGGATTTAACAGAACTCCCGCTCTAGGGAATATAGATATTTTTCAAAGGACAGCACGTAAAAATATAAAGAACCTGGAAGAATGACCGGTTAGGAAAGAAGAATACGCGAGATCATTAGCTGCTTAACCGACAGCACCATGAAACGAAAATGTGGTTTAGATCACTTGAGGAAACACAAGTACATAAATAGATAAAGCTATTTTGTTAAAACGAATATAGCTGCTTCGGAAAAATATTTTGCCCTCAGGCAACTAACGTTAATGGGCCGCCTATAACTGCATTTAGGTTGCGAAGAGCTAGAACATCCACATAAAGTGGAATAAACACACCAAATATGAATAAAGATTTCAGGTGTTTGGAATTAGACACTGACACTTAGAAATATGAAATCTGAAGAACATTCTTGTAAATTCACTTTGCTATATATGGACAAAGTGCTCAGTATTATCTAAAGTATCAAGATGCTCTTCAAAAGTTAGTTACAGAAAGTTCGGATACACTTTTCCTGGTGTTTGCATATAGTCAGGATTGTAAGCCGGTTGTGGTGCACTGGGATCGCCCTGAGGAACGGGTGCAAAGCCTTTCAGTGATTTGTAGAATTTCCGAGTTAGTAGGAGTTCAAAGATGCTGAAAACAGGGTTCAGTAGTGATTGAGATCTAAAAATTAAAGCATTTAGCAATTCAATCATAGTCGAGAATATAGCAGAACAATGTAAAAGACAGATTCTAGTGTACGAGTCCAAAGAATGGGTGCTGAAAATGACCGTAATAGTTTTAAATAACACTTTTGTCATTTTTAAATGATCTGTATTTCGTTTTACCTTCTCCGATTTGATCGTGCCACCATGTTCGCCTTTCCAAGTCCTTTCTAGGATGCACTTTAAAGTTTCGCTTTAGCAAACAAACCATGAGCCATTAATCTCGTTAAAAGACGAAGGATAAAGCTCTCGGCGTTGATCAATCCCTGAGGGATGCGCCATGCATTCATTAAGTATCGTTGGAGGCGACTGAATGCATATCTGGCCTTTACAATGACTCGCGGTGACCTACCGATGTATCAAACCAGTGTTGCTACCCTCCCAAACAAGTCTGGTACCAATTTACCATGTAAAAACGTAGGCTACATCAACCTTTTAAAATTACTTGTGCAGCACTCATAAATTAAGAAAACATATTCGTTAAAAGCGCTTAAAACCTTCTTACGCAGAGTTATAATACAGTGGAGCTTTACTTTAACACCTTTCCATAAGAGCTACGTTACCCTGATTGTGGAGATTTGTGTAATTCTTCAGATCTGCCTCTGTAGTTTTCGAAATGAACAGAACTCCGTAATTCACAATTTCGTAAGTTATAATCTTTAGGGTGCGGCCTTGTCTGCAGAAATTGAAAAATCTCATCATGTCGGCAAAATATATAGGTTTAAATGAGAAGTGTATCTAAGCGCATTTAAGAAGCTACGAAAACTGTTTTGTTCCAGTCTCAAGGATGTCGATTTGAGGTAGTTAGATTGAATACAATTTTGCGGCAGTCCTTTTTCGATTCTATCTAAAACAAATCAAAAAGAAAACCAGAGTATCACCTGTATGTGCAAAATGTCATCCCAAGTGCGAGAAACGCACCAGCATAGAGCTTTAGTTCCGATTTGAGCTCAGCTTTTTCTTGATCGTCAATTCTTTCAAAGAAGTACTGAAAACACCAGTGGCTGAGCAAATCATTTATCATTCGTAGAGAAATATGGGATATTATTTGCGCTCTTTTCAATTTTCATAAATCACTCCAGTCTATTCTTGACGTTTAAAATTTTTGACGTGCCATTTTTTTTAGCACTTGACTAGACTTGCCTCTTTTCCATCCGAGTTTTTATTCGGAAGTCCAGCTAAAAGTAAACCAATACTAGGAATCACCACCGTCCTTGTATCAAACTAATCGCACGGTGGCAAATCTCGTTCTGATCCACAAGGGCGGTAACCGCCTAGACTGATGACCTGAGAAAGGCTTCGCCTATCTGACCTCAGGACTCCAGAAAACCACAGTGGCTAAACCAGTAAATATAAATTGTGCTAGGGCCTGCACAATCAGTGAAGACAAGCAGTCCAAGTACGTAAGTTTTATCCTCAAAGGTTATGAAAGCACGTCATGATCACCAAGCTATTGCGCATCGTGTGGAATATGGAGGACCTTCTGTAGCAACTTCAACAAAGCATAAAACTCCATTGGTTATTGTGCAGAAGACTATTTCAAGAGGACCGCAAAGTTATGGAAATACGAATGAAATGTTAATATGAAGCGGAAATCAGGTCGTTCTCGAACCCTAAGGACGAGATAGATCCATAGAATTAGAAAGAATAGAACTTATCGAAATGACATTGTCAGCCCTAAGATTTTATGGAGCAACTAAGAGCATTGAAATACAACCACAATGATGCTGAGATATGAGTAAAATTCATAACCACAGGTTCGATTTCAACTCATGACTGCCCTTACCGGGGGCCCATGTATTATCGACCATGCCAACTGAGGCCATTTGCTTTGCCTTGCTTTCAGCCAGTTTTTACCTTCACGGTGCTATCATCAAACACCCTTCAGTGGGATTGACCTGAGGAGCACATATCTGCATTGATCGCAGTTAAGCTGAAGCCGAAGTCGAAATCAAAATGGCTTAACTTTTTCATTTACTGTCTATTTATTATTTCTTTTTCCACGATAGGGTATTATGCGAAATACAACCATAATGAAGCTGAGTAGCACCATCACGGTAAAAAAACTGACTGAGATAAAGGGAAAACAACGGCCTCGGTGATGCAGTGGATAGCACGTGATTCTTCGGAGAAGGTAAACGCGAGTTTGAATCACAACTGAGGTTCCTAGTCTAGCTCATTACTCAGCATCTTGTCTTTGTACTTCACGACATGACATCCCATTTTAAAAAATAGTAGGCAGTAATTTTAACTTATTATTTACTGCCTATTCTTTTCAATGGCAGGGTATGTTGCGAAATACAACCTCAATGATGCTGAGATATTTGCAAAATTCCAGATCGCAGGTATCTGCGGTAGGGAACGAACGCGCTATTGTCCTTTCCGGGGAGTAACGCGTTCACCACCACACCGTGCGGGTCCTTTGTTTCGCCTGTCCTTTGACTTTAGTCCTGTCAGTATAATAAAAAGTCAAATATTAAATATTGGAATTGTTTACTCATCTCTGCAGACGAATGTCATAAAGAGCTGAACTAACTGACGAACTGAACGGGATCATTGAAAATCTACGATATGCGCAGTATAAAGGTGTATCGTCGTCAGATGGGAAAATTCTTATAGTTAGATTTGCTGATGACTGTAGGAAGATCCGATGGTGAGACAAAACCGACGAAGGAAAATTGTAGCAAGCTCATATTACCTGAGAAGTGACGGTCTAAAGAGAACCACTACGAATGGCAAAATTCCAGACAGATGCCCAAATACCTCCGCGTCATCGAGATGATAGCCTCAAGAAAATAATCGTCTACTGGAAAATAGAGATTAGGTACACGATATTTCAATAAGGCTAGCTGCCTGTCTATGAAGGAAGGCAGCGGTTGCGCGTATGGAGGTGAATTTTTTGGAATAATTTCGGGAATACATTGCTCTTCTAACAGTGCAAAGCCAAAATCGCTTGACCTTCCCGCTTGGAACTTCTGAAGCAATAAAGGAACAAAGAAAATCACGGCTTCGGACTATCCGTTAGAAAGCTGATTCTGCGGCCTTTCTAATCGTCTCTTTGTATTTTGTCAAGATTTAATTTTTTTACAAATTTTGAGCTTTGCAATCTTTGATATCAAAAACCTATTTTTGTCAAATTCTCTTTTATGCATGCGTCGTTTTCTTGTTCAGCAATCTTTTGTAAGTGTTATTGAAGCGTTTGGCCTAGTAGAATGTATATCACTATACCCTTCCAGGCTCTGAAGAAGGCGGTACTGTAGAAACATCAGTTACTGTTGTATTGTACTGCGTTTTTCTATGGAACTATATGTTTGCTGTTTAACAACCTCGCGATTGCTGATCAAGAAAACGACGCATTCATATTCCAATGCCGAGGTTAATAGAAAGTCAATCCTGGGATCTCTTTTATGCCTTCAAACTCGGCCATAGTGCAGCAGAGACGGTTCGATACATTAGTGAAGTTTGGGGTCAAGGTAGTGTTGGTGAATTAACAGTGCGAACATGGTTCCAGAAGTTCGGGTCTGGTGATTTCGACCTCGAAGATAAGGAAGGCCGCGGATGTCCTAGTGAACTTGACGACGGCGAATTAAAGGCACTGGTGGAAGTCAACACTCGAACATCTGTTTAACAGCTTGAGGAACAGCATGACGCAAGCACAGGAACAATTTCCACTCACTCGAATCGCATAGGAGAGATAAAGAAAACTCGACAAATGGGTGCCGCACGAATTAAATGATAATCAAAAAATGACCGTTTTGAAGTGTCGTCTGCTCTTAATGTACGCAACAAAAACGACCCTTTTCTTGATCGAAATGTGACGTACGATGAGAAGTGGATTATGTAAGACAACCTGCGACGTTTATCTCAATGGATGGATTGCGATCAGGCTCCACAGCACTTCACAAAGCCGAAATTGCACCAAAAAGTGGTTATGGTGACTCTGTGGTGGTCTGCAGCCGTGTTGATTCACCGCATCTTTCTGCATCCGGGCGAAATGATTACGGAAGATATGTATTACCAACAAATCGACAAAATGTAGCGGAAACTCCAACAACTACCGGCACTAGTCAATAGAAAAGGACCAGTGCTTCTTCACGAGAACGTCCCCCTCGCCCCTCACTTTGTGGAACCAGCGCTGCAAAAGATGAACGGGTCGAGCTACGAAACTTTGCCTCATCCGCCATATTCATCAGACCTCTCGCCTACTGACTATCACTTCTTCAAGACCCTTGACAACTTCTTGCGCGAGAAATGCTTCAGCAACCACGATGACGCAAAAAAAGCCTTCAACGAATTCATCGCTTCCAGAACTCCAGAATTTCATGCAACTGGAATAAGCAAACTTGTTTCCCGTTGGCAAAAATGTGTAGATTCAAACAGTTTTTATTCTGATTAACAAAATCTTGTTTGAAGCAAGTTATGATATTTTAAACTATATATTTAAAAACGCCCATTTATTTCTGAACAACCTAGTATATCACTAAAAATATGATGAATAATGAAATAAAATATACCTCGTACATCCTAAATATAAATTTGTTCATAGCTGTTTGTGGACCACCAAAATAGAATATTGTAACAGTACATGCAATAGCAGAGCAAACAATAAGACCAATAATAAGGACAAGTCTGAAAATCTCTGATTGAACTTGCTTAAAATAGTTTCTATCCATAAAGTAGGAAAAATTGATTTTGGTTAGCATTTAGGCTCACCGTGGATAGCAGTAGTGTGCTAGGTTTCTTTTGTATGCTAGAATAATGAATGTAGTCGCCATAAGTTGGCAAACAAAGAAACATAGAAAAAGTAGAAACGAGACGATCGTAGTCCAGTGCCTGAATATCCCAAGAATCATAGATCTTGTATAAATGATGTACAATGTGGTAAAGTGGCTATAACGGATTCTACCTCAAGGAATTCTTCAAACATGCTTCTAGCACACTTTATGATCAAAAGAGCTCGGATTGAAATAAAGGAAAAGCATCATGATAAATAGATATTTGCCAACAAGACCAATGTTTTCTCTTTCAGTGAAGATAGAATTAAGAATTTTTAGACCTCACGATACGTACTTTTCCCTTATTTTTCGCTCCGACGAAGCTCGCATTTTGAAAATCTTTAGCAAATTAGATAATTAAAAGCAGCTAGACAATCCAAATGGGCGTGCGTAGCACAGTCGTCGGAGGTGCCCTGCAAGAAATACACACGTGGTCGTCGGTTCGATGCCCCGCAAGCTGTCCAAGCCCTCCATCTCTCCAGGGTCGGAAACTGGCACCAGACGTGTCTGGGAGAATAGCAGCACTGACTCGATACATCGGTAGGCCAGCGTGAGTGTAGGCCAGATGTGCACTCAGTCACTAACGATGCTTGATAACGTCGAATGCATGGCGTATCCCTCAAAGTATGATCAGGGCGGAAAGCGTACTCCTTTTTTCAACAAATGAAACTTCTTCCAGTACGATACAATGTGTCCCCAATGCATTCTTAACTTCTACGGTGGCCAGACTTTGGTCGAAAATTTTAAAAATTTCAATTTCTTTCCGATCTGGAAATTGAGTCTTAAGATTCAAAAATTTTCTCTAAGATAAATCTCCTCACCCCATTATTCTTAGATTTGAAAAAAATACAAATTTAGATAAGAACCATTTTGTTTAAATTATTTACACCAATAGGGCTATAGGACCAAGTTTCTTCAACAAATTTTTAGAGTTTTCATCAGCTCAAACGCTTTTGTTACCAAGAAACTAAAGTCCAGCAATACTACTTGCATTAAAGGCTTGTGTCCTACTTCTATTGCTTCGCGAAATTTTAGTGGATTGTATTTTGCGCAGTAGGTATGCATCCTGAAGGTCTAACACAATTTGTGTGCGCTTCTTTAGCTTTAACACCAACCACGTATGACAGCTGTAGGTGTCATGATGCTTTTGTTCGCGTGGCCGGTGAAACGCCTATAAGTGTGATTTTCTCTCCAGTTGTTTATTTTGGTGCACATGAGTTTTTTTTTCAAATTTCTTGTAAAGGAAGAGTGTTTTTCTCGAAATTTTTCATCAATTTCCCAGTTGCGACGGGAGACTATTACCGTTGAAGAGTGTGCTGCCTGCGTGACCAATGAAGAGATGCCTTGTGTGCCTCAGAAATGCCTCCACCTTGTAGAACTCGCGTCTCACGCGGTGTGCATAATGACTTCTGATAAACAATTCGTTGCTTTCTAATTTTCAATCGCTATGATGAAAAGACAGAGAAAAATCGATTTGTTTAACGGTAATTGCAACAAAAAGCGCGGATCTACTTAAAAACTGCTGGAGTGGCCGATATGGCGCACTTGTAGGTGTCACTGTGAGCACAGCGAAAAAATAGGTGTCGTCCGCTCCGCAAAACGCGAAACGAGATGTCGTCGCGAAAATGTTAACAAGAAGTATTTCCAATGTGTTCATGTTTTTTTCCCACGGAAACGATCGGTGAAAAACCGAGGCCGTCCTCAAGACTGATTATGTGGTGACCATAAATTCTGTTTTCCCTATCAGGCAAAAGATGCTTCGCTAAAATCCTAGAATATTTCAAAAGCCTTATTTTTTCTTTCTACTTCGCAGCCGAAACGTCGGCTTGTACCTAAATAAAGAAGTAAAATAACACCTCGTGTTTGCTGAACAGAAGTAGAAAGAATTATTCAATCAATGCACCGAGGTTAATAGAAAGTCAGACGTGGGAGTTCCTTATTTTTTTTATTAACAACGAAACAGCTATCTTCGTTAGATTTTATACCTTTAAAAAACACTGTCGTTGCTCTTCGTATTTTTGCTGAGCAAACGCGAGGTGTTATTGTTCTTTATTCACAAATAAGCTGACGTTTCGGCGGATTTCGCCCTCCTCAGAGCCTGGAAAGGTCAAGTTGACAGCAATCTACTCGGCCAGACGCCTCCATAACCAAACAAAGAAACTCTAAACCAAGATTTCAATCACGTTGAACACAGCTTTGCACACTCACCGCTTTCTATGAGGTTTCCACTAAGTATGTCACGTAGAGACCAACCGCACAGAAATCACATGGAAGTATAATGTGCCCCTCCTATCAGAATAGCAGTCTTATATACTGCCCTATATCACGCGTGATAATGAGGCATTCTTCCCTGCGGTTCATTTTCGGATTTCTGGAATTAATCCAGAGTGCCTCGAGAGTTTTTCGCGCCTGTGTTCTTGATTCGTGTGCGAGGATCGTGACACATACTTCAAAGCCGTCCCCGTTATGTCTCTGGGTCCTATGCGTGCCTAGCGGTGTATTTGGTCTATGTTTGCCGGCTAGGTGTTCTTTTATGCGGACACAGAGGGGTCTACCCGTTTCGCCAATGTATTCGTCACCGCACGTCTTACAGGAGATCAGATAAACTATACCCGAGCTCATGCAATCACCGTCTCTACCACTGGGGCAAATTATGCAACTTTGAGTTGCACATAGACGTAGACGGTCATATAGGCGGTTACGAACTAGCTGGCGCTTAAGATTACTCGGTGGTATTTCAACTACGCTTACCGAATTCTCTAAGCCCGCCCTTCTCAAGCAGCGTTTTATAGCTGTACTTATATCATTTGAGATGAAGGGTAGGATAAACGAGACCCTTCTATCGCTAGAGTAACCGTTTGGGGACTTGCGCTTTCCTCTACACCTGTNAGGATCGTGACACATACTTCAAAGCCGTCCCCGTTATGTCTCTGGGTCCTATGCGTGCCTAGCGGTGTATTTGGTCTATGTTTGCCGGCTAGGTGTTCTTTTATGCGGACACAGAGGGGTCTACCCGTTTCGCCAATGTATTCGTCACCGCACGTCTTACAGGAGATCAGATAAACTATACCCGAGCTCATGCAATCACCGTCTCTACCACTGGGGCAAATTATGCAACTTTGAGTTGCACATAGACGTAGACGGTCATATAGGCGGTTACGAACTAGCTGGCGCTTAAGATTACTCGGTGGTATTTCAACTACGCTTACCGAATTCTCTAAGCCCGCCCTTCTCAAGCAGCGTTTTATAGCTGTACTTATATCATTTGAGATGAAGGGTAGGATAAACGAGACCCTTCTATCGCTAGAGTAACCGTTTGGGGACTTGCGCTTTCCTCTACACCTGTCCCGAGCAGCTACAGTTTCGTAGCCGTAGGAAATGGCTATTTCCCGCGTCAGATTCCCGGATTCTTCCTTCTGCTCTCTTCCTGTACACACACTGGGTGGCTGTTCCAAACATGTTTCTTACAAGTGCCCTTTTCGTGTGAGTGAAAGGAGAGGTAATGAACCAAGATGTTTTTACTACTTGGCTTTCGGTACCACTTTGTAATGTAGCCATTTTCTGATAGGTGAATTTGTGCGTTCAAAAATGGAAGCCATTTTTCTTTCGGCTTTTCTCGGGTGAACTTGATATACTCTAACTGTGCGTTTAACAACTCGAAACATTCGTCCATTTCCTCTTGTGTTGAGCAAGGGACAGAACAGTCGTCTACATATCTACAGTAGAGTAGCGGCCCGAGATCAGTCACCGGTGCTCCACCTTAGACATAAATGCAATGGCAAGGCTTGAAGCCAGTCGTCGTCCCATTGCCAACCCTCTTATTTGAGCGTAGTACTTTCCGGACCACCTGAAGATTGAGCAACTCAGGCATTCTTTTAAGAGTGCCATCAGGTGCTCTATCTTGAAGCCATACATGTTTATTTCTCCTTCGTGTTGTGTAAGGAGTTCGAATATGGCTTGCATTGCGGAGTCATTCGACACGTTTGTATAAAGGGCGGTAACGTCGAAGGACTCCATCACGGACGCGCTGTTGGGCTGCGCAGTACGTAGACGATCCAGAAACATCTGGGTATTCGTAAGTGGTTAAATATCAGGGTTAAAAACCATGTTATCCTGCCCGTTGGCCCGTCTACGCAGCTAATGATAGGTCTAATCTTAAATAGTGATGGATCGGTAGACGCAAGATCATCGCTGGATACTAACTTATGAGTTTTTATAAGTAAGTACAAGACGGGGCATGTCGGAAAGTTTGATTTCGATGTACTCTTTTCGGTCGTGGGAGTTATTGTCGTTGCGTCGCAAATCATCAGAAGCCGGGTATTTGCAAGTTCTCATTGAGATTGGGCTCCACTGTCTCCACGATTAAAACGAAAGGAAGCAAAAGACTAATAGTTCCAGCCCTCCTCTACATTTTCTTGATTTTTTCAAAGAGAACTCCAAACACTGTTTACTAGTCTTTCCAATAGTCATATTTGGTTAGAATAAAGCGTTTTGCAGGTAATGCGACGAGTTATAATGGAGCAGAACATTTTTACGTGGTAAGGGCCGCTTAGAGAATTAGAAGTATTTTGTAAATGTCTGTCCATACCAAGTAAAGCTGAAGCTCACAACTACCTAGACCCAAGAAGCACTGAAATAACGTCTGGGTTTTGCCGAAATGGAAAAGATTAGAGGCAACGTTCGCTTCGCCATTTAATACCCAAGGAAAAAACAAAACTATTGGTGACTGAGATCTCCTGCTTCACTTTGTTCAAACCGAATTTTTCCCTAGTAGAATGATCTTCCCAAAATTTTGAAAGAGTGGTTCAAGTTCGTTGAATCACTATTTGGATCAATTGCCATCCATGATAAAATTCAAAACACCAAAAATGGTATAATGTAAATAAATGGCTAGAAATAATGGAACAAAATGTGAGGAGCAAGGACATTCAAGCACGGTATTCTCCAAATGCTTCGCAAAAAATTGATGAGGCTTGAATTTCATAAAATCCCTTTACTCCTGATCATTTTTATCATTTGACATTGACAAACCTATTTGATACTATTTGATAAAAACTGTACTGGATAGAATACTTATCATCTGATGGTTATTTATTAGAAGGGCACCTACTAGAATAGAACTGAAGAAAAGACGCCCTTATCAGTACGGCGCTGAGAGACCATCACATTGATCTTTTGATCAGTTGACCGGGTGTCGGAAAGTTTGATTTCGATGTACTGGTAATTTCGAGTTCTTAGTGTCTCCATAAATGTTCTACCACCCTTAAAGAGTAAGACAGTGACTTAAAAAGCATTGTTGGTAAACCCACGGTTCATATATGGTATTTTCGAGCACAATAAGCGACTTATAGGCAAAAACGGCGACAATAAGAGTATCGAAGCAGGAGAGCACCTAAATCGAAAACATCCTGGTGGACAGTGACTGCATACCTATAATAACTTACCGTGACACATTTGTGGACTGGCCAGCAGCAACACAACAGCATTTCCCGCAGTGTGTGCCAGATCGATATCGCCCGCGCCCTCTCTGGGCGCTCCTCCCGCATCCTGGCGACCGCCGTACTCCCTAGGGTGCTTTGACAGTCGTTTCCCACGGGACCCACAAAGTGTCACAACATGAGTCATAACGAGACAGTGAAGAGAAATGTGAATGTATGGGGATTCTACTGAGAGTGCTCCACGTGAGAGACCATTATTTCATGGCTTTTGGGTTTCTGGTTCATTCGCTATCAAAGGGCAACGAAGAGAACCTAAATTTTTATCTGCTGATATCGGATATAAATTTTTATATGAGCGGTCGCACTTCGTCCTTCGTTTTCTCCCATCCATCATAGACGAAAGTTCTCGGATTTGCGCATAGTTTCGATTGCTGCTTGAATATTTGTTCCTGTTCGTGAATACGCAGAATGCTGGTGGAGTAGATTCTGCATAGAATTGGGTAATAGCGCTGCTACGGCGTTCCCAGGTCTTCACCGCAGGCATTCGGCAGCGTTTGTGAATCGCAAAGAGGTCTTTTCCAGGCAGGCAAGTCTGGAAACGAATTTTCAACACCGAAAAGATGGTAGACTTGTTTAGTGCTGGTCAGTTTATTGTGTGAAACAGTAGAACACAATAAGCTCGTTGGAAAAAGTATGGTCCACTTTGCGTCTCTTGAGCAATCGCAACGTATTGTACACCCTTGGTGCACGGCAGAGACCGAAACAAATTTTGTTACAGTTCGAACAACTCGAGAATTAACGAGATTACAAATGATGCTAGTGGTACTATATAACATTTTCTTTCACTTGAGACATTTGCAGAAGTGTACATTGATTTCATTGCATTTATTTCCATAATAATTTTGCATATCAGTCGCAGCTCATGGGCTCAAGTAACGTAGTGGAAGTGATGCCGTTTGATACACACGAGGCCATAGTTCGATTCCACGCCGAACCAACGAAATGTTCCATCCCTTCGGAGTCGACAAATTTGTAGCACACTTTCCGAGGGGTAAATGGCCGTCTTCAATCCCCAAAGGCAGGCGGCTACCTGTGGTAAAGATTTGGGAACACTCTAGAATGGCTATTCCAGCATTCGAGGTCGAATCGACTTAATCAACATTCGACAGGTTTCAATGAGGCGGCTAAATTGCTCAAGCAGCAGCCTATCCCAGGTGCAAATTCCGAAGACCTTCGAGGCTAGAAATTGCTAAGAAACGAATCGAATGCAAGTGCTAGCATCCGCAGAGTGGGTGATATCAAACGGTGGAAAATACAATTTTTAAGAATTCGAAACATCGCACCAGGTTGATCAATTGGCTTAAAAGCCGTTAGAATATCCGCCTGATTTTCAGTTTTTTTCCCGTCGAGGTTTTTACAGCATCTTAAACAACGAAGCGATTTTGTCTAGCAAAACACAATGGTGTCACCTCATGTACTACAGGTGTGCGTGGCTGCCATGTTTGCGTCAATAAATTTGAAAGCTTGGACTGTTTCTACTTTTTGAGAATTACAGTGTTAAACGAATTTGTGATTGAGATAATCGTTTTAACGAACAAATACAAATAAGCCATTGGAGCAATTGGAAGAAAATCGTCCATAACGTTGCCAAGTTTTCAGGTCCGTAACTACTGTATTTTTCAAACCGAAAGTCATTGAACCTCGGCATTAATAATCAGTGCCTTATTTCACTGACAAGTTAACACGAGTTCGTCACCAAATATTTATTCTGCTACCTTTTCGACGTCTTCGTCTTTCGCAGAGCCAATGATCCGAGTCAGTAGTCCACAGTTGTTCGTCTACTCGAAATGCTAACCTTATCGTCGTATCGAGTGAAATCTTCTTCAATGCAGCACCGCTTGAATGAGGCAACCTCACCTGGCTCTTTTATGTAGGGTGATTGTTGTTGATAGCGATTGCTCGCTGACAGCAATTTGTTTTTCAACGGACAATCCATTCTGTAGAAGTCGGTACTATGCTAGGTAGCACGTAGCGAATAGCAAGTTAATATTCGACGATATTTTATTATTAGCTTGGTAATCCAAAAAAAATAAAAGGATAAAGGATAAAGCTCTCGGCGTTGATCAATTCCTGAGGGAAGCGCATGCATTCGGCTTCACTAAGCATCGTTGGACATGGTTGAATGCATATCTGGCCTTTACAATGACTCGCGGTGGCCTACCGTTGTATCGAGCCAGTGCTGCTATCCTCCCAGACAAATCTGGTACCAATTTACCGACCCCGAAGGGATGGCAGACTTGGTGGGCCATGGGCGCAGGGATCGATTCCACGTGCGTGTTGCAGGACGCCTCCGACCACTGCGCCACACGCGCCCTTATCCGAGAAGGTTTATATTGATTGTTTATGCCGAAGTCAATTGACGGTCGCTTTGAAATATCTTGACTAGCTATTCGCCATGTGCTAGCCAATGTGCTACTATGGGCTAATATAATACCGATTGCTGAAGGATGGATTATCCGTTGAAAAATGCATTATTATAAACGGATAGTCGTTATCAACAACAAGCGTCTTGTATAAAGAGCACTTCCGGGTGAAGTTGCCTCATTCGAGCGGTACTTGAAGAAGATTCTACTCGGTACGACGATGAAGACAACACATCGAGAAGACGAATGAGTGCAAACCATCGACTCGGACTATCGCCTCTTATGGAGACAAAGACGTTGAAATGGTGGTGGAGTAAGCCTCTTTATCAACCTCGGGTTAGCTCAACAAGACGAGAGTGTGTTAACTACTCTAACTGCTGAGAATTTTTCTATAGTTATCGAGATTCTAGCATAGTCGCGAATGCGTTGATTCTAACTTGTCTTTACTACTCGTATTAAAACACTAAGCAAATTTTGGTCCCTCAGCACCGGTGATCTCACCGGTGTGCAAAATATGCTCACCTTGGCCGGGTTTTTTAGGATAGTTTAGGCTCATTTTTTCTACACAGGCGTTGATGCTGATCTACATCGTTATTCCCTTTACCTTCCAGTCACTTCACGTTTTGAATTACAATCCATGTTTTGCATTTGACTGATTTCATTTGTATCAACATCGAAGAGGACATAATATAAGTAGCAGAACTTATGGCATACTTTTTCCTTCGAACGTGAATGCTTTAATCTCTTCTTCAGCGCCGGTACCTTTCTTATTCGTAATTAAGAGCAAATGACCTAATTAAAATGCTAAACTGGAAAATTGGACTGTGGTTCAATTTCCTCTCTAATTTCCTCCTTTCCATAGCAACAAATTGCAGTCTACTCTCTTGGCGATTTAACTCGGAGCACGACACATAGATCCATCGTTCACATTGAATCCCTTAGAATTTTCTGTCACAAATAAGATTTCATCCATCAATTCCTATATACAACATTCATTAAAACATTCACGGCTTTTCTGGTTTTTAAAAAAATTCCCTCCATTTCCTCGAGAGCTTGAGTGCTTCAAAAGTTGGAGGCCCGTACACCTGAGGAAGAAACGTTATCCCATCGCTTACACATACTTTTCTGAAATACTGTGTTCAATATAAGTTTTCTTGTACTTCAATTCAT
Source organism: Angiostrongylus costaricensis (assembly GCA_900624975.1). Lineage (NCBI taxonomy): Eukaryota > Metazoa > Nematoda > Chromadorea > Rhabditida > Metastrongylidae > Angiostrongylus > Angiostrongylus costaricensis. The sequence goes on from UYYA01003934.1 coordinate 119,443, forward strand.
CAGGTCAAAAAATTCTGGCTTTTTAAGTTTTTAACGCAAGCCCGACACCTATAAATGTCACTCATGTATTTGGTTACACTACAGCATCCAGGTGAACGAGATCTCGTTTGTTCGATAGGTTTGTTCTTCAAAGCATGCGCCTTGACGGAAGAAAACAACTTTAGGTTGCGAAATATAACTTCATTAATGCTGAGATAACCACATCGATGCTGATATATTTGGAAAACTTCGGACCGCATGCGTCCGCGGTGGGGAGCGAACGCGCTGTTAGCTTTTCCGGGGGTCATTGAAGTTATAATTCGCAACAAACGCTGCCATTGAAAAGAGTAGGCAGTAAATAATAAGTTAAAACAGTATCTAGGCTCCAGAATACCGTAGCTTCATTGTGCTAAAATAGAGAATCATGGGTCCTGTTTGCAAAAATCTTGATATTCTAATGGATTTTATTTCAACCACAATGATGTTGAGATGTTAACAAAACTCCACACCCAAACAAGCTTCGAACCTGTGATCACCCTTCACGGAGTCTCACGTGCACCACTGAGGCTCTTGCTTACCCTTTGTCTCAGTCAATAACTAGCTATTATCCTGTCACGAAAAAGAAATATTTACTAGCGAATAAAAATGGTTTTGAAAATTGTTTTATGAAAGCTTTTTCGATTAATGAAGTTTACTACGAAGTGAAAATTGTTTATCTAACAACTGCCCGACTGCATCTTCTATCAGACACGCAGGATGATGCCTAATCTTTTGCTGCCTCGCGAATTATGTGAGTTGGAGTCAATTCATACCGGTTGCCCTGTCATCTTTATGTCCCCCCCCCCCCCCCCCCCCCCCCGCAAAAAAAAGAGAAAAAACGAAGGAATAAGCAAAAACAGAGGAAAAACTTTTCTGTACTTTCTACTATAGAATTATGTCTTTCTATGGATAATTTCTTCCCTCTTCTCTCCTTCTGTATCTTTTTTTGGAATAGCTCCACAAAAGAAAACTCGTCCACCATTTAACTTCAGTGCCGACGGCCACGGCCCATAACATGTATCACACTTGTTAAAGCATTTGTTTAATATATATGTATAAATATGTATACATATATATATACAAATATATGTTCACATATATAAATATATATGTTATATACATTTGGAAAAAATATACATTGGAAAAAACCAGCAATTGATATCAAGTTTTATTCACTTGGACCACCCCGCCAGAAAACATATTCGAGAGAGTGAAGCTGAAGATTCTGAGGACAAGGAGTATGTTATCTTTTTCACCGAAGGGGCTGAAGAAGGTAAACTGGAGGATTAGGACGTAGGTTGAGGTCAGTTGTGGGTCCATATATAGAAGTATCTTGCTAAACTGGTACTTTCTATAACATTAAATACGGTATGAAATGCTGAGATATCTACAAAACTCCGGACCACAGGTGTATGCAGTAGGGAACGAACACGCGCTGTTGTCCTTACCGGGGAGAAGCGCACTTCACCACCACACCATCCGGGTCCCTCGCTTTGCATGTCTCTCAGTTAGTTCTATCGATCTTTTTGCCATCAGCAATCACCCGTCGACGGGATTGATCTGGGGAGCCCAAATCTCTGCCATTAAGAAGAAAAAGGCAGTAAATAAAAAGGGTTAAGATTGTGACTATAACTAAGCCTCAGCTTAACTGGGTTCAATGCCGATTTGGGATCCCCAGATCAATCCCGTTGACGGGTGATTGCTGATAACAAAAAAATCGATAGAACTAGCTGAGAGATGGGCAAGACGAAGGACTCGGATGGTGTGGTGGTGAAGTGCCCTGCTCCCCGGTAAGGACAACAGCGCGTGTTCGTTTCCCACTGCATACACCTGTGGTCCGGAGTTTTGCAAATATCTTAGCATTTCATACGAGTTATATTTCGCAACATACCCTGCCATTAAGAAGAAAAAGGCAGGAAATAAAAAGGGTTAAGATTAAATATGGTGTTGAGCGATTGCTTTCTCTTGGATGCAATATATCTCATAGATTATATGTAGCTGGTAATTGTATCTGCTTCTGAAAGAAACGGTTGGATATGGTCACAGAGTCTTGTAATGATCACAGTCACAAAGTTGAATTGAAGTCTTGTTATCGTTCGAAAGGAAGAAAACAAACCCCAGGTAAGGGGTGCATTGTCATCGACATTTTCCAATCGTGAATGGCTCAAGAGCGATGATGCATGTGAAGACAGCTAGGTGCTACTGGAAACTCTCCGAGCCTATGCCATGAAAGCTCCTCGTAATTCAAAGAAGGATCTAAATGTTTGTTAAAGAAGTCTAAAGAGCTTATAAAAAGAGAAGATGCATCGAAAAACTTTGCGTCTAATGTGTAGCGCACTCAGGTCGACCAATGTGTTCTGAAAATGAGCCGATGCATTAAACGCCCAATCGGTTTTGGTCTTCAAGAAATGTGCCGTCTTCGTGAACGAATAACATAATAAATATCAATACCCGGCTATACAATAATGAAGACAATAGTAAGCCAACGGTATTCACAACTGAAATCCACTACCAAATCCTCGAACCGCAGCCGAGACAGTAACGAAATTCACTACATTCATGGAAGACGGCGAAATGAATGGAAGAGGTGTTCAGCCCTGCGAGCCATGAATGAATCTGACGAATACATTTCCGTATCACTAGGTAGTGCATTTGACTTAGCTACTAGGGCGATTAGTCAAAAAACCAGGAAGCGGTTTCGATCCCCTTCTCTCTCAACAGGCAATGTTAATGTAGTTTATCAATTTTCAAAAAGTCGCTAGTATATGTCAGTAAGACACAATCTTTGTATTCTATTACAATAAGGTTCTGATTTTTTTTGATCCAACGAATCTTCTCGGTTTTCATTGAGACTCATAACTTGCAATGCCAAGCGACTAAGCAGGCGGAGCGTGATGCGATCGCATCCCTCAACGCATTTTTGTTTTCAGTCTTTGCAAGAAAAAAGATCTTGAAAAACTCTTACACTTTCACTTTCTATTTCTTGCAAGTTTTAATCTTATACAAGTTTGAAACATAAATGAGATTTTGGGAAAGTTTTTTTTTATAACAAATGAAAATAAAGCGATAGAGCGAGCTCCTCTACACGCTAAACAAATCCTCAAGCTCTCAATGACGTAAGTTATGGAAAGATTATCAGCACCTATCGAAAAGCCATAGCGAATTTGATAAGTTCATCCTATAAGCGATTATACAATATGGTCCTTTCGCGAACGTATGTACTGCAATTAAGACATGCGATGGGCATATTGAATGGGCGTGACGCATCGACCTCAATGCATTTTCGTTTCGACCGTTTTTTCCTTGTACCTAGTTTTTTTGTAACATATTTCGCCTAATACATAGCGTGAGATTTCCCTGATTAATATACTGATTCAGCAAGAAGTGTGAAAAAAGTAAACTAAAGCTCTTTCCACATATGGTCATTTATAAAAGAAACTTTTTTGTAAGAGTTTATTCGTCCCTTGGTGAGTTCGTTTGTGGCGAAGACGGTACTAGATCTCTCCTGCCACAAAAACTATCACTTGTGTGTAAACTATGAAATATTTCTATGTAGGCATACAATGCGCTCTGGTTTGTGTGCTTCTGTACAATGTATCTTTGGAAAAATGGCAAGCTCTCAACATCGTCATTCTTACATTACTGTCGAAAATATGAAGTACGTAAACATCTCAAAGTATAGTGTAGAACCGACTGCCAAAGGCTGACGCTGTCATGACTAAATGGTAGGGGAGCCTTCCTTCATTATGAACAAGAGTTGGATATGTTATAAAACAAAGGTACATAGAACATGAAACGCTTTAAAAATAAACCACAAAAAATACATGGAAAGACTTAGTTGTAGAGCGAATATTAAAGAACGGGAGCATTTTGATGGCACAGGGGCCGTGAGTTCAATGACCAGTGTGGTTGGCGACGGATTGGGCTTGGTCCAACGAACTAACCGTCCAAAATTAGGGGTACTCGTGAAGAGGTCAGATCAGACGAGTTTATAGGAACATGATCCCGATGAACTACGATAAGTAATAATGCGCTGACTTTGTTATGAACTGAGAATAATTTGATTCTCGAACTGAAAGCCCTGCACTGAGGTTGGTCAGCACAGAGTTTAGACGTAACCGATCAATTAAGAAGCAAGATAATGGGTAAATAAGTAAATCAGTAAAATTATACAGTATGTATAGATATAGGACATGTTTAAACAACAATAGTGATAGTAGTCGGTCAATGAACGTGAAAGCTATTCATTGAAGCATCATGGTTTGCTCTCTAGCGAACTAGAGAAGGTGTTCCACAGAAGTGAGCAAAAGAATCTCGTACTCCGACCTATGCCGCTGATGTAAGATTAGAACGCTGCTGCATACGCCAAGATCTAGGAAATAAGGCCGGAGCAATGCATAGAGACAATCGCTGAATATGAATTCTTGGCAGCTGGGTTCCAAAAGTTGTCACATTCGCGGAATGAAGAACATCGGCGCGATAATGAGGTTTATTCATGAGAACCTTTAAGTAGAACAGCGATTTTCTTGATGTCTTTATTGCGATCAATAGGAACAGGGCAATTCTGGCACTAAGCAATAATGAATGAAAACATCATTGGTGCCTGTTGAATAAGTCGACGATCACGAGGAGGACAGGTGATGTAGGTGAATCATACGGGGCTTGAAAAAGCGTGTCGCGCTAGAAAGAACGACATTAGTGATTCTCTTATCTATCTCTACGATTTTGACAGACGAAAATACCAAGGGCATTCTGAGTTCGAAGGATCGGAGTTAGGTTTAGTGTAATTACGAGTTTACAATGAGCCAGATTGTAATCGATAATACTCCGTGGGTATTACTGCGGTCCCATAAGGATGCTGAAGTGGCCTATGTGGCTAACTTCAGTTTCTAATGTTTTCCAAAATATTACAGGCGTGGCTTGATGAATTCCACCGCTCCTTTCATTTCCGATGAACCTCAGCGAGTAAAATATTTTAGCAGAATGCGCGACATGGTGTAAGAGAAATACGGGACAGTGTAACACTAAAGCTGTTCATAAATGGACAAGAGCTAAAAACAGTTTCCTCCTTTTCTCCTAGCTCTTTTTCCGAATAGTTCTTTTGTTGTAGTTCATTACTTTCAGAGACTATTTGGACAAATTTGTTATACATAAGAATCTAACTTGTTTTAAATCATGTAGTCCGCTCCCTTCCATTTCTTGAAAGTCTATACCTTTCTTCGGTGTTTCCCTGGCTTTTTACTGCCTCAGTGAAAACGTGATCATAAAATTTCTGATTTTCTCTTCATACAAAAAAAGATTGTGAGCTGACCAACCGTTTTCCAGATGACTGTGCGGGCTCGCCTTGTGTGGTGAATGCTACCTGTGTTGATCTCGTAAACGACTACGAATGTCACTGTCCTAAAGGATTCAAGGGTAAACGCTGTAACATTAAAGGTACGACGAATATTCTTCTTCTAACTTAAGCTCGTTGTGTCGGGTATTTGTGGAGCTGGTCCAGTTCCCTGACTTAGCACCACAAAGTCGTACTGGTTTGCAAAACAACTTTTGAAATAGTTCAGAGTTTCGACGGTGTAGATGTTTTATGCGAAATGATGAAGTTTTAACAATTATTCTTTTTCTTGATTTTCTCGCTCTGTCTTTATTGGCTATTCGAAACGATATGCCCGTAACGAAATAGCAGCGAAGTGTAGCGATTCAGATTGATATAGAATATTAGCCACGCGGGTCTTTTGGCTGTTGTCTAGGAAGATAGAGAACTTTTCCAAAGAGAAGTTCTCTATACACCCGCCCGACTTATTTAGGGGCCATGATGAAATTTTGTTAGCTATTTGAACACAAGGTTTTTGCATTATGCAAAGGTTTAAGAAGAATCTGAAACATGTAACGCTAAAACGTGGATAAAAAGAGCATCGTATAATGAGTGATCTACTACATATACCTTAATAATTGGTCGATTTTATCGACACTCCCTCCTCGTATCTGGATGACTTTTTGATCCCTTTGCTTCTAAAAATTTGTGTCGGTCGAATGACATGGTTGTCCTACGTTTATCGCGCCAAGGGGGCTTCTTTCGTAAGCATTGCGGAAAGCCAGAACCGTTCTTGAGTGATGTCAACGTCGTCTTTGTTGTGCATGATTGCCACTCCATATTTGAAACAAAGTATGCGCCTGTAGCTTCTGTGCTGGTTTCCTCGGCCAGAATGCGATTAGCTAAGCTTTCACGATGCGGAACTCCACCTTGTTTAATGATTTCAAAGCTGTTTAAGTCTTTGGGGATGTTCTCCTGCAATAATGCATTAAATGTGGACGAGTTGTCTGCTTCGAAACTCGTAAATTCTTCCGCTCCGGCACTTCCTATTATCAGGTGATCTAAGCGAGTTGGTAGAAGATGCAACCCAGAAGGAAGTGTGACGTGCGGTTGATCGTTTTTCACAGAGGACCGCAGTTGGTCACAGCCGAGTAGGATAATAGGCTTCACCTTTAATTCGTTCCTACTAAGATAGACGGGAAGATTATGTTGATGAATAAAGTCTACATCTTTCTTAGGAACTATCGGAATTACAAATGGTTTCACTAACTTATTGTGCGTGAACATATGCATAGAGAACGGATGACCTTCAGCGTCCCATGCTTTGAGCGGGACTTTATTCGACGGTTTTTCGCGTGCTTCCTCGGATCCTAATGTACACAGGCGTAGTCTAGTTTTTTCTATGATAGGGAGATCCATTTCTGCAGCGAATGATGAGTCAATGAAAGAGAGTTCAACTCCCGTATCCAGCAAACCGGCACTTTTTGAAGTCTTCCTGTAGTTGTGTTCACCACTGTAATTTCTCCGGTGAGTAATACCGTGGGCTGACTTTGGAGATGCGGATTTTCGGACCGAACTTCTACGACAATAGTCTCCTGTGGTACAGACTGTTCTTGATGTTGATTGACGTAGTTGATTTTCGACGTTGGCTGGTACGTATTAGTCTCCTTAGTGCTATATTTCCTGTCTTTAATGACCTTGTTACTGTTTGGTTCGTTTTTAGAACCATTCTGAAAGCTTGTTTCTTTCGACGTTGATTGAAGACAAAATGAAGTATGGTGCCGTCTCTGGCATTTAAAGCAAGATGACTTCTTGCATTTAGTTGAGTCATGGTAGGGGGTTGCGCAAATGGCGCACAATTTGTTAGTTCGGAGGTATTGTGAGCGGGCATATGTCGTCATGTACATGTCGCAATTGAACGATTTGTGATCGGGCTTACAGTACATGCAGCAGTACTTCTTGTCCGAGATCCACGATCTGCTCTTATTCTCTTGTTTTCTAACAGCAACAATCAACTGACATTGATTGGCACTTTGCCGTGTACTGCCATACTTTTTCCTCTTTCGATATAACTTCCTCGATAAATTGGAAGAGTTGGTCCATCTGGAAGGGCTTCTCTTTCTCAATCACAACGTCATGTTTCTTTTCGATGACTTTCCGCTGTACGTTGTTAGAAAATTTAGTCAATATTTTCTTAAACACACATTGATCGTCCACATTTCCACCTTTTGCTTTCGACTGTGTTGCTATTAAGTGCAAATGTTCGAATAGTTTCCGCTGATCGTGCACCGTAGTGGAACGAAGCTGGCTGTTGTCTAGTTTGCCCATGAGTGCTATTATGAGTTTTTCCGAGTCTGCATACTTTTTAGTAAGAAATTCAACTGCCTTAGCATAGTTCTCCTTAGTGAGTTGAAATTTCTTCACCGCATCAAGTGCTTCCTCTTGTAGCGAATTAAGCAAGTAATTGAATTTATATAATTCTGATATGTTTTGGGAATGTATATTCGCTTTGAATAACTCCTAGAAATTATCCCATTTCTAAATGTTACCACTGAAAGTTGGTATCGAGAGTGTGGGTAGTTCGAGACGTATTGCTGTAGCTGTAGTTTGGGGAACTTCGACTGCTTGGGTGTCTGTTTGTACTCTTGTTGGGGTGTCTAGCTTTCTTTGTGAAGTATTAGCAAACTCAAAGCTTTTTGTACGACTTTTGAGTTTTACTAAGCATTCTTCTGCTGCCTCAGTTGTTTCCTCTGCTTTGCTGCAATGTATTTCGGTGCCGTCCTCGCTCTTCAGTGTTAGATTCTGATCCGAAGACTTTCTTTCGTACTCGACTAGTGCTTCGTTTAGCTTTGCGATAGCTCCTTCGATGGTGAGAACTCTTTTATTTAGTCTGTAAATGCCACAAATGTAAAATGTCACATATGAAGGTTTCTGCTATCTCGCCATCACCGGATGACGTGCTGAGCACTTCCAATTGCTCATCTTTGAGACGCGTTAGTATGGTCTCAAGCTTTTTAGTGTAATACGTGATAAGTCGTTTTAGAACTTTCAATGAGCTGGTCATGGTAAATTAAAGCAGAAAAAAGATTTTCGTGGAACTAAAGTTTGTGAACTCACGAAAGCAGTGCCAAGTTAAAGTGGTGGCTGTGAAGTTGAACTGCGAAACTTACTGTTGTTAGCTCCTTTCAAGCGGCCAATGCACCATGTAACGAAATAGTTAGCAGCGAAGTGTAGCGGTTCAGATTGATGTCGAATATTAGCCACGCGGGCCTTTTGGTTGTTGTCTAGGAAGATAGAGAACTTTTCCAGAGATAAGTTCTCTATAATGCATTTTTCACGGGTGCACTGCCGACTCTACTTCTAGAAAATCATTCCGGGGGGTGAGGTCCGGTTTTGGGAGACACTTAGGCTAACTTCTTGTTCAATTCCAGTTCTGGTCTATTTCTTTAGTTAATTTCATAAATCAGGTAACAACACACACTTATGAGAAGCGCCCTTCAATTTAAGTTTTTTAAAAAATCTTGTAAACCTCGAGAATTTTGGAAATACAGCTTAACTCACCTTCAGGTATTCTCAAATACTGAGCTATTAATTGGTTGAAAGACCTCTCCCTACGATTAGTGTGGAACACTAACTTCTGGGTATTACTGCATGCGCGTTGGTGATTAGCCCATTTATTGGATATATTTTTATCCTTATTTATTGCGGGAAGTTGAGAGGGTTGGTTCTACTTGTGCTCTCTTCTTATAGCAGTCGCTTGTATCCGATACTTGATGAGCTTGAACACTCTTGGCGGATTCTAGAGAGTAAAACACGAAATAAAAACACTCTGGAATCACATAAATCAATATTTAATGCTTGTTGTCCGATATACCTTTAAGGTGGTCAAATTTTTAACACCGTTCTGTTTTCCAGAGGATCTCTGCGCATCTGCTCCGTGCACGCATGGTCTTTGTGTGGATACGCTGTTCGATAGACGTTGTGTCTGCAATGAAGGTTGGACTGGGGAGAATTGCGACGTGAACATCGACGACTGTGCCCCTCAACCTTGCAAGAATGGCGGGACATGTACTGACCAGGTTATAAGTGTTATTATTTCATCGTTATAGAAATAGACGAACGGTGGAAGTTTGATGTGGAAATTTTCTAACTCCATGTGAAATCTTGCAATAAGTTTTCCGATGCGTTGTTATGGGAATTAGGCATTTTAGTTTACGTAGATTTTTTTCAAACGAACGATGAAACCTTGCGGCACTCGGTACTTCTCAATTCCTTAGGCATATGCCATGACTTCGATTTTATCAAGCTTCGTAGAGGCGATTGAGTGTATATTTAACTTATACCATGATTTGTAATGGCCCAGCGATGTATGTTTATGTTTTTGTCCTCCGGGGAACGTCGCCAATGTGCCAACCGCATAAATATGGAACCCATGGTTTGCCTAGGTCGCTGGATCGAATCAAAGATCTTCTGCATATTGCAAAGCACCTCCAAGTATTGCGCTACTCGCGTCGCCCCTTGTAAATTTGGAACCATTTGTGGTCGTTTTTGCCTACAACGGATTGCACTAAGATTATGGGCTTTGTAAGGCACCAATATGCTTAAATTTTCGCTATTGTTCTTTTAACGTCTTTGTGGTTTCTTGATGGATTTCCTATCCTATTGAATAAACTTAGCGCAAAAAATGTTTACAATTGGTTTGAAAGAGCAGATTGATAATGGGGTGAGTGCAATTATGAACAGTAGTTTTTTCTTTTACTATGAAACGATAAGATCTAAGGCAGGACCGGACTAATTATACCCATTATCATGGTGATAATCTCAAATTCTTTTGTTTTGCCCCAATGCACCTTTGTACAAAGTGCAGGTTTTTTTGAATCGGGGATAAGCCACAAACGGTTTTACGCGAGATGATGCAGAAGTTGAATTTTGAAGAAGTGCAAATTTCAATATTGTTCTAATATACTGATGTTTTCAATGAATTAAGGGACTTCAGCTTTACTCGTTCAAATTAACAGGTTGCTGGCTTTTCGTGTGCTTGCCCAGTCGGCTACCGTGGAATCCGCTGTCAACACCTTGTTGACCATTGTGCAAGCAGTCCCTGTAGAAATAATGGTATGGGAAGAAATTACCTCTTCTTGGTCCAAATGGGGAAGTGAATACGCGAGAATATGTGCCGCAAATGTGGAGGTTTTTAGCCACCTGCACAAATCTGGGAGCACTGTATCATTGCGACTGTCCGCTAGGATTCGATGGAACTCATTGTGAACACAATAAGGATGACTGCGCTCACGGACACTGTGATAAAGCAGGAACGGAGGTATATGTCGGTTTACATATTTGTGATCTATTTTTTTAAAGGAAATTAAGAGAAAATCTCTCTTATTGGTAGCACAATGGAATTAAGTGGAGCTCATAACTCGAGCTACTTTCTACCCATATAACCAACTAAGTCACTCGTTTCTTATCCGCTTCATAATGTGTTTCCAAGTAATCAACTTAGACTTTCAATTGCGTTCTTCAAACACTGTTTTACAGTGAATCCACATACGGTAATCCATTAAATTTGGAAAATAGGTCTAAGATTGTCATCACTGGTCATGTGTAGAGCGCATATTGACTTATTCTAATTCTTTTCTTTGTTCTATTACTAACACGTGTACTAGACTGTGTAAAGATCCGTCCAACGAGGAATAGCCATTATTTCGCACTTGTGTTACTTTTACTAATCACTTCCTCTTTAGTTCTGTGAAGATGGTATCAACACGTTCAACTGTGTGTGTAAACCCGGTTATAGCGGCAGGCTTTGTGAAATTCGTACTAGTCAGGTTAGCCGGCCCTAGATAGGTAGTTTCTCACATCTGTAGTTCGCTTTTCATAATGTTCAGTGTGCATTCTCTCCATGCATGAATAATGGTACTTGCAATGATGAAGGAGCTTCGTACAAATGCGAATGTGCTAGCGGATGGACAGGAGCGACGTAGGTTTTATTGTCGTCCGTTCAGAAATGTATACCTTATTGTACAGTACATCGAGTGTTGTGCAATATATAACTTAGTTAAACTATCGTATTTTGTCGAAGAAGGTGTAACATATTCTCGTCCAAAGTTATTCTATGGCATGGTACAGGACGTTCTGCAATGTCAACCTTCGGCCGTTCATCTTTATGTCATAGCTACTGTAGAATTACTGCTGCCTTCACATCGCCCTGGACAAGCCTCTTATCCCTCTGGGGTCAATAAATTTCTACCAAACTTGTCTGTAAACAGATCGCTTTTTCCAGTCAACATGAGCACACTCTGATACGGTTCCTTCAAGTATAAGCAGAGGCTAAATGCAAAAATCTTGTTACCTACATGGAAGATGGATCCTTGGGAACGAGTCGAATAAAAGGAGCGGTGGTGTCGGCACAGTAAATGTAAAGACGGTCATGTAAAATAAGTAGAGAAAATAGCATTAATAAACCGTAGAATTTCTGGAGATTGCCAAATTTTTATTAGCCGAGATGAGCGATTACCGGTTCTAGTTGCGAACAAGAAACTGGCACTTGTGACACGCACCCTTGCCGTAACGATGGTCAGTGTGTGAATTTGGTTGCTGACTACTTTTGCGTATGTCCTGAAGGTTTGTGATTATATTTACTTCCTCTTTTCTTGATTGTTTGCCTTTGTGTCATAATTATGCTTTCCTGTTGCTTTTGCTTTTTGCTTTTTATAGCGATGAGAAGCGGGCAATAAGGCAGTAGTTACTTAAAAACTAGGATAGCTCATGTGCATGAGTCGTGACGTCGCAGTACAGCTGCCATTTGTTTCTTTTAATCGTGGTGGTTCATGTCGGTAGTCTTTTCTGAGCATGTTTAAATCTTCAAGTTCCATTCTGTTATTCAGAAATTGTTAGCAAATGCAGGCATAGTTTTCTATAGAGGATAACATCCATTTCCGCTCACGAGGTGATTACCGTGGAAGACGTTGGCCTCCTTTTAGGTTTCAACTTAATACTTTTTGTTGATGTCTTGTCAATTATTATCGTCATATACGATTAATCCATGTACGTCTCGGTTTTTCTGGTTATACTTTCTGAATAGAGAGCGGTGAGTAAAAGTGTTGATGAGGAATTCTAGAATCAGTAAGTTGATCTTGAAAGACCCAAACGATGTCCATGTTACTGCAGTCCTATCGTTCTCTCGCCTCGTTGAGCCCTTTAGGAATTCTTACTGTCTTACTTTACTATTTTTTTTGCTTTCTTTTTTAGTCTTTTTATATTTTAAGATGAAAATTTCGTCGTCAAAATGAATGTTTCACAAGAGCTTACCATCGGTGCACACGCATTTCTGGTCCGAATTGACTGATTTCATTTATCTACCGCAATGCGGCGGTTAACAACTTCACCTAAGTGCCGTCGCTCTGTTGAACCGCTTTTCTTATAGAAGTGATAATTATTCGATAGAATTGCTACATTTTTGAGTCGTAGTTGTGGTAACAGTCAGATACTTGATACTTGAATGACTCGTCCTCACTGGTTGTGCCACCCCTAGCATAATCTCCATTTTTCAGAGATTTCCAGGTTAAGCCATTATGATTTCCTGGAATCCCAAGGTCAGCCAAGCCAAAGTCTGCCCCAGGTCTTCACCACCACAGGCAGTCGCAGCCCTTGTGGATCAAAGGGAGATTTGCCACCATTCGACTTTGATACCAGGACGATGGTGGATCCTGGTATTGGTTTACTCTTAGCTAGGCTCCATGATGGAAACACCGCACTCCTTCTCAGCTTGGGATTCGCTGCTTTCAAAAATAATACACTTCTTAATCGACAATAGCTGATAGGAAACCATTCATTTCTACTATGCTAACACACTCTCATCGTCGACAAAGGTTTGGACAACAGGCACATAGTATGTGCGACGGACTCCTGTGAACAAAGATATGGTCAATGCAACACCGTCCTCATTGGAATGTTATTTGCTGAAAAGCTTGATTTACGTTTAAAGTTCTTAAAATGTGCGATAACATAATCATTGTGAAGATTTTGAGAAGTAGCACAACAAGCAAACTGGATGGTAGTTACGAAGATTCTTTTGGTCACCCGTTTTTGAGAAGGATGTCCATGCGCGATGTCTATCACTGGTGCGAGATGCTTTTCTTTTGAAGGTAAAGTTGTCGAATAGCTTGCTAGGAGCGCTTGGTAGCAACTAGGTCCCTCACATAAAAGTTAATCCAAGAAGAATCGTGAGGTCGAAAAGGTGGACACGAGATCAGGTGTTCGTTGTTCTCTTCGCTATATCCCGACGCCCTTGAAAGCACCCCAAGCCGTTCGTTTCCTTCTGTTTAACTTCGGAGGTATTGGTACTGTTGAGTCCGTGTGGGGCATAAGAAACCATTCCGTTCCTCATGAACATCGTTTTTACGAGATTTAGTGGAAACCTCATCCTCGCACAAGTGTCAATAAAATCGGCCACCACTCGTTCTGCTTGGCTAATAGTCGGTGTTATAAGAAAGGTGTCATCGTCATCAACAAAGAGAAGATGGCGTAATTCTCGGGCATCCATTTTCACTCACATGTTGTTCCATTCCATACCCGCATGACGTTCTCGAGTGCAGCGGTAAATAGTTTTGGCGAGATTGTTTCGCATTGCCTAACCCCTCTTTTGACGTTAATGTTAATATCGTTGTAGAATGCTGATATCTTGATTGTGAAATTTTAGTACAGCTCACGAAGAATCTTTATATACTGAGTAGGGACTCCTTGACCATCAAGGGCTTCCATGACTGCTTCTATCTCAATTGAATCAAAGGCCTGCAAATCGATGAAAGTGAGACAGAGCGGTCTTTTGTACTCTCGCGATACTTCGGTGAGCCCCGTTATCGTGTGGATGTCGTCGTACTGAATCCTTTTAAAACTCTGCTTGCTTACACAGCTGTCCTTCGTCCACTGTTCTGTCAACCCCGTTTACGATGATTCGACTGACAAGTTTATATACTACAGAGAACAAACAGATTGGGTGATAGTTGCGGTATCGTGAAGGTCACCTTTTTTGAAAAATAACAGTTAAGTTGACCTTTCTAGGCTATGAAGAAGGCTGAACCGGTGAAACGTTAGCTGTTATATTCTAATAAATTCTATAATACCAACTTCGTATTTGCTTATTGAAGAAAAACAGCGCATTGTGATTACTAATTTAATTGTAAATCATCATCATCTTCATATAAGGGATGATGAGATAGTTCTAGCTTATTTCTTCTACTGTGATGAAGTCTGTATTTCCTACCACTCTTGGAGACTTTTTCTACATTTTTTGTTAAAAGTTGTGTTTCCAACACAAAAGTTCTTGGAAAAAGAGATTTTGTCAAGCAGAGAAAGACAACGTTCTACACTATGTCTTCCGTGTTTACGAGTATCACCTTTACGTTGAAAGTTTTAACTCTTTCGCGACTACGCGTACTTATTTCAATCTCATCACCGCTCCACGCTTCGGGCCGTATGTCTTGATCTCAATGTGCATTTTGATTCCTCTCAAATGACACGTGTCCGATGAGTCTGACACGTGACAGTGGCCGCGATGGTGAAAGGTTCAAAAAAGTAAACATGGTTTTTAAAGTTTTAGCAATTCCATTTTCAATGAATTTCAAAGCTGAGGATATAATTTGTACAAGTTATATATGCGATTAAGATAGGCTGTGATCAAGTATTTATTGTCAGTGATCGAAAACCAGCGTTTTGTTTAGGCGTTAGTGGGAAAAACTGTGAAATTACTCCAAATCGCTGTCTCGGTGAACCATGTCTGAATGGAGGAGTTTGTGGAGACTTCGGCTCACGTCAGGAATGCAGTTGCCCGAGAAAATATACTGGACCAGGTAACGCCAAATATGTTGACGTCAAACATCATTAAGGCATATGTAGCGCAGATTTATTTGATGGGTTAATTTGTAGATGAGTGACGAACTGGTATAAAAAGAGTTGTATTCAAAAAGACTTTTTAGGATGTCAGTATCTAAGAAATGCTTGTACTGAATCCGTTTGTCAAAATGATGGTGAATGCAACAGAACCTCTGATGGTGGATTTCACTGCAGCTGTAAGCCAGGTATGTTAAGTCTCTACGTTTATGTCACTTTATGTTCCCACTATTCATGAGAGAAAACAGACCAACGATGTCAGATTGTAACTGGAACAGCATTGAAATTTGACTTCTTCTTTAAAATTACCCGCTTAGGCTTCACCGGGATTTACTGCGAGACGAACATAGACGACTGTGCCCGTTCACCTTGTCCGTTGGGCGCCACATGTATCGACCAAATAAACTCGGCTTACTGTAGATGTCCTTTTAACATGACTGGAGCCAATTGTGACAAAGTAACAGCTCGCTTTAATGTCTCTAATCCACCATCGCCAGTCTATCATTTTAGGCAATTGATGAGGACTACGATTTGCACTTCTTCGATCCTCTCCGTCCTTCAAGTGCGTCACTTGCGCTGCCTTTCATCATCAACACGAAAGCAATTGCTGTAGCTTTATGGGTAAAATTCGATCAAAGTCAGAGCCATGGTACTGTGCTAAGGATGTACCACAGCAAGTAGGTTTCTGTGTGACAAGTGAAGTCGTTTCTACAACGGTACTGAGATATTTGCAAAACTCCGGATCGCAAAATGCCGATTAATGCTCCCTAGAACAATCGCGTTGACGGGTGATTGCTTTAAACGCCTATAAAACACGGCTGAGAGGAAAAGGAAATAAAGGACGCGCATGGTCTGGTGGTGAACACGTTAGTCCTCGAAGAGGGTAATAACGAGATTCGGTCTCCGTCGCGGACACCTGTGGTCCGGAGTTTTGCAAATATCTTGGCATCACTGTAGTTGTATTTCATATCAGACCATGCCGTGAAAAAACAATAGGCAGTAAATAAAAAGTGATTATATGGTGAAGTTTCGGTTGCACATATGGGTCCTTTTATTGTAGGGCCTGTCATTAATCTTGCTTTGAACCTGTGTGATATGGAAAATACTTCAAGTATGCTATATTAAACCCATTCGCCATGGCACTTAATTCTGTTTCGGGGTCACTTGGGTTGATTTCTAATTCTTCTCTTGACGCGCTACGAATCATCTCCGTTTTGCTTCCCAAAGCCGTGTTTTTTTTGTCTTTTTCACTCCTTTCGTGTTTTCTGCCTCACATATAATTCAGTCTTTGGATGTATTTTTTCGCTCGCCCCTGTGGTATTTATGTTTGAGCCTGTATGTTTCATCTGTTATCGTCCCATCTTTTTGGAACATATAGAACCCATGTATGTGATGAAAAGACATGTCGAGCATCCAGTGTTATTCAGCATTTTGGAGTCCATTTCTTAATTACGCTGAGTACATTTCGACATTCATTTTTTATACAGACCTTTTCCATTAGCGCAACAATGACTTATTTTAGTGAATTAAAAATGAAGAATCGGTTAGTGACTGTTAGGAACGGGCGGTTGGCCCAACCTACTTAGGTCCTGGTTCGCTTCTGCATCGAACTCACCAAGCCGCTCAGCTTTCTGAAGTCGGGAAATGATATGATATTAATCTGGGACAAGCTCACTCCCATCAATCCAGGTGCGATCACCCCAGCGCAGCTATCTCAGAACTCGTGGACGAATCTACCCGACCAGCATTCAACGAAATTCGTGAGGTGTCCGCAAAATCCTCGCTAAACAGTTGAACCTACACATTAAAAATGTTCAAAAGAGCCTTGTCAACGGTAGTTTCAAGGAAACGAATCGAAAGCGTGAAGTGCTAGTACCCGCGTATTGTGATACATGCGATATCGGGCCATGTAATGATACAATAAAATAATTAGTGGTCAAAATTGAATCTTGAATGCATGCACCTTCTTGACCCAAGCTGGAAAAATTCATTGTTGACTGGATGTTCATTCAGAGTAGGGACTAACAAGCTGAAGCCTCTGAGAGGACATGAATCTTTCCAATTTCCCAAAGGATCTGAAAACTATTGGAATGCAGCATGAGTACAAAGTTAACGGTGATGTTACGCTGAAAGGTCAAAGAATGTGAAGCCGGACGACTCCGTATCCTCGAGTGCTGGCCAATTTGAAGTGGATTCATGGCTTCTGTGTTTAATTTAGAAACGGATTCTCATCTAGGCGAGCAAGGCTGATGAGAGAATGAGAAAACAGACAGCATTCGAAAAGAAGAAAATATTCATCGTTCTTTATTCTTGTATGGGAAGTGTGAAATTGCTACTAACCCAACATTTTCAACATCACTAATTTGCAAAATAATTCATTATCTTGGGCGCGCGTAGCAGTGGTCGGAGTCACCCTACAATGCACATGGGATCGATATCACCTTCACCAAGCCTTCCATCTCTTCGGGGTCGGCAAATTGTTACCAGGTTTCTCCAGGAGGATAGCAATACTCGCTCGGCTCGATACACCTCTAGCGATGCTTAATGAAGTCGAATGCATGACACATCCCTCAGGTATTGATCAACTCCGACAGATTTATCTTTTTTAGAGTTTTTACTACCTTGTGGAAATAAGACACCCCTAGATATCGGACTTAAGTATAAAAGTACAGTAGGGGCATAATAATACTCTTTCCACCAGAAACAACTTCACGAAATGAGCAAAGTCGTTCAAAAGGGGGTTCCTTGTAATTACTAACTGCAGAGAATAACAGTTCTCGGACAACGCTTTTTACATCTGCCACGGAGTAAGCTTCTTTTAAATATTGTATAAGAAGTCCTCAAGCAAAACAAATGAACAAAAAACACATATGGCTCACCAATTTGTTAAGTTATATCCTTCATTCATTTATAATCCATGATAATAACTACTTTCTGGTTTTATTATCTTCGTGCGATCGTTATTTTTCCTTAAATTCTTATGACTTGAAATTCTTCTAGAAGATTTTGGTGGATAGTTGGATAGTTATGAAAGCGTTTTAGCTCACTGGAATAATATGCCTATTGTCGTCGTTTGTTTCTACATCGTTACTTCGTTTATAGGAAAGCCAACTACAGCGCTAACGTGACTGAAGTACTACGCATCGACTCAGAAGGGGTGACCATTGCACTGTTCAGTAATGAGAATCCACTTCAGTTACATTATCCGATGAATCAAAAGATCAATGACGGATCATGGAATCATCTTGTAAGCGTGACTTTCTCGAAGACCGTGTTATGTTCAATCAATTGTCAAATAATAATTGTTCATTGGTGTCTGTCATAAAGCTGTAAGTATACAGTGCAAAAGTGGAGGTATAAAATAACATACTGCCATCTTCTTTCTTTCAAGGTGTTCACTTGGTCGTCAGAACTTGGAACGTACTCACTAATCTGGAACTCAGTTCGGATATTTGCAGGGGATGGATATGGTGTCGGTCGGGAGATTAAAATAAAGTGAGTGGAGTATTTTTACTACTATTTCGTCTTTTACGCGTAGAGTGCTAGCCTAGCTGGAAATCTTTCAGAGTTCAATTTGACTAAATTGCAATAGTATAACAAGCAAAAGCGTACATTGTATGCTCTCTTTTATTAATCTAAACTTATTTAAGGAAGTAAACTCAAATCAGAAGTGCAATGTAAAGAGAATGAGGTGGGAATTCGTTTGTAAATCAAAAGCTTTAGCGCCCTCATCACATTGGGTAGTTTGGAAGCTGAAGAAACATTCTTTGCTGGTTTTATAACTCGTGTGTACATATGGAGCCGTGTGTTGGACTTCAATAGTGAGATACCGATGATGGTCGCGAGCTGTCGGGAAGCAGAGGTCAGATTTCGAGGTGTCAAGTTGTCTCGTAGGTTAGGCGCTTGTCATAAGTGCAAGAATCTGTAGCTTTACAAGTTATCTTCATTCGTGTGCTAACATAGTATATAAGTTGATTCATTTATCTATAAAAATGTCTCCAGTCCTTTTCAGTTGGTCTATGACAAATTGTTGTTACGATTTGCTGGATACACAGAGATGAAGGGAAAGGTGGAACGGATACCGAATAGCACTTGTGGGCGTGCGAAACGTAAACGGCCGGAATCAACAGTTAAAGCAACGGTTTGACTTTATCTGACATTTCCAATGGCAGAGAATGCCTTATTATTACAAAGCTTCCTTGTTGAAAATTCCTATATGAAGTGGCCTTGTTAATTTTTTATGAACAAGGAAGTGATGGTGTCCAAAATATATACTTAATTGGATGGCTCGCCCTCACTGGTTATGCAAGTCCCAGCAAAATTCACATTGTTCCAGAGTTTTGCTGGTTTCGCCATTATGGTTCCCTGGAGTCCCAAGGTCAGCCTGACCAAAATCTGCTCCAGGTCGTCACCACCACAGGCAGTCGTCGTCCTTGTGAATCAGAGGGAGATTTTCCACCATGCGACTAGCTTGATACCAGGGCAACGGTGCATTGGTTTACTTCTAGTTGGGCTTCCTGATAGAAAAGCAGGATTCCTTCTGAGCCTAGGAGACCCTGCTGGAGGGAATGAATCCTCCGCTGTATATCGCACTGTGGCACTCAGGAATATCTCGCAGCCATGATAAGGCGGTAAACCGTTGGAAGGAATAAATATACACAGAGAGCAAGAACTACCCATTCTCAGCCTGCTCTCTAAAAATTGTGTAAAACGAATATAAAGATTCTTACATAAATTCTTGCAGTTCATATATATATATATATATATATATATTATAGGGACAACATATATATATATGTTATGGTTTGCGTTCTATTCGGAACTTTCTTAGTTTTCGGAGGTTGAAGGATTGACCCTTTCCAGAGTTGTCCATCAGATCAGTTTGTGATAACGCCACAACGCGAAGTGAACGTCACATGGCCCGAACCAGAGTTTCAATCCAAAAATCCTTTAGAGAAAGTTCTAACGAATTTCAAACAAGGACAGGTAAGCGGAGGGTATGGGGAAGTTTTAATTTATTAAAGCCGACACTGCCTTGAATTCGCACTTTAGAAACCTGAAAAAGCTTTAAAAAGTAAGTTGTTTAGGTATTCACCTGGGGTGAATATGATGTGCTGTATGTCGGTTTTGACAACATCTCCAATACAGCAGAATGTAGTTTCAAAGTACGTTTTGTAAAGTGCTGTATAGGTCAATAATGAACATCTCTCGGTCTTATGAGTCCTAATATTACATTCTGTTTTAATTTCATTTTTTTAGATCCACGTGTCGCGAGAACACTGTCCGTCACCTGAAGATCCTGTGAATGGTGTTCAAGCCTGTGAATCCTGGGGACCAAATCTGCGGTATAAGGTAGTGTCATTATTTTGTTATTTTCGCGTTTCGTCACTTTATCAAATATCGCCACCGCCATGTGTTACCAATTAACTGCCACCGGCCACAAAACGACTTGAAAAAAGGCACCACATCTAAGCTAATGAAGCTGTTGATAATTTTGATGGCATCCTTTCTCAGACATTGCAATCAACGAGAACTAGAAAAGGGAATAAAATACTTTTAGGCAGCCTTCTCGTCTTTAAATCGCAGTCTGTAGGCTTATGCGTTCTATTTTCTCTGTCGCGTTGTAAATTCGCTGACTTATTGTGGGTCTTTCGCGTTATTGTAAGAGTGATGCTGCAAGTATTCCATATTACGAAAATGAGAAAGGAAACTTGACGTCTCGACTTATGGACTGGGTATACGCGGTATCGTTACCTGGGTTAGATGCGTTTAACGAAAACTTGTCGGCAAGGATCACTCATGTCTGATCCCATGATGTGTCAAACCTAGAACAGGAAAATCGGGAAAGTAATGGCAAAATTCTACAACGATCCTGGGCTGATAAGGGGCATTAAAGATAAAGCTCTCCATGTTGTCAATCAATCGCTGTGGGATGCAGTGTACATTCGACTTCATCAAGCATATTTAAAAGGTGATTGAATGCAAATCTGGCATATACAATGGCTTGCGGTGACTTACCGAAATACCACGTCAGTGCTGCTATCCTTCCAAACAATTCAGGTGCGCATTTTACAGAACCTGGATGAATGGAAAGCTTGGTGAGCGCAGTACGCGAGACCGAGCCAAAGACAGAGTGTGAATTGCAGGGCACCTTTAACTAGTTCGCCAACGTGCCCTTCTCGGCTAATAAAATCTAGCACGCGTAGCGATAGATGAATACTGCTTTTCTATGCATGATGAAGTTATTCAACAATCCTCAGGAGGAAAGGTGAAACAGACCGCAAAATTTGCTTTACTTCCAGGCTTGCTCAGTCGAGTGTAATGATGGCTACGAATTCTCGCGACCTCCTGCGATCTTCTACACTTGTGCCGCTGACGGTATTTGGAGACCACGTCAACGAAACCAACTAATGTTCCGTTATCCTCAGTGCACAAAGTCAGTTCACCGCACATCTTTTTATCGATAATGCGTTATAAAAGCAGCGAATTACACGATGTTCTGTCAAAGTGCTAACTATTTTGGTTCTCATAGGGTGTATAAACATGGGCTGTTCTATTGATATCGCTTCTGTGAACAAGTTCTTGTTTTCCTTTTTGTTTTTGCCTTTGTTTTTCCTTTTGTAAGATATTGATTTTAACCAGCAGTTTTACTGAGACAATAATAGTAGTGTAATGGTAAAAATAACAGCTCCTATTCCATTTCTTGAGTCATCTCATGTTACCTACAAACATATTTCTTAAGGTCCGTACCAGCGACAAGGGTAGTTCTACTTCGCGTGTCCTACCCAGGCTCGTCTCCCTGCTCAGAGGCAAGCCGTGAAGCGCTTAGAAATCGTATTTTGGCAAATATTCAAATAATAAATGAGAAATGGGATATCTGTACACTGACGTGAGTTATTTTTACGAAAGATCATCATCGTTCGTCATTTACATCATTATTCTTATTAACTCCTACGTCCGACTTTCTATTAACCTCGGCATTGGTTGGACAATTCTTTCTACTTCTGTATCAGCAAACACGAGGTGCTGTTTTATTTCTTTATTTACGTACAAGCTGACGTTTCGGTGGATTTCGCCTTCCTCAGAGCCTGGAAAAGTCAAATTGACAGCAATCTGTTCGGCCAAACACCTCCATAACCAAACAGAGAAAACGCTAAACCAAGATTTCAATCCACAGCTCCGCACAATCACCGCTTTCCTGTGGGTCTTCCACTGAGTACGTCGCGTGAAGACCAACCGCACAAAATTCACATGGAAGCGTAATGTGCCCCTCCCATCAGAATCACTGTGATATTATCACGTGTGATAATGAGGCATTCTTTCCTGCGGTTCATTTTCGGATTTATGGAGTTAATCCAGAACGCCTCGAGAGTTTTGCGCGCTTGCGTTCGTGTTTCCTGTGAGAGGATCGTGACACGAACTTCGAAGTCCTCCCCGTTATGTCTCTGGGTCTATGCGTGCCTAGCGGGGTATTTGGTTTATTTGGTTTTGGTCCCCAGATCAACCCCGCTGACGGGTGATTGCTGTGGCAAAAAAGATCGATAGAAATAGCTGAGAGACGTGCGAAACAAAGGACCCGCATGGTGTGGTGGTGAACGCGTTACTCCCCGGAAAGGACAATAGCGCGTTCGTTCCCCACCATAGACACCTGCGGTCCAGAGTTTTGCAAATATCTCAGCAACGTTGTGGTTGTATTTGGTTTATGTTTACCGGCTAGGTGCTCCTTTATGCGGACACAGAAAGGTCTGCCCGTTCCGCCAATGTATTCGTCTCCGCACGCCATACAGGAGATCGGATAAACTATACCCGAGCTCATGCAGTCACCGTCTTTACCATTGTGGTAAATTATGCAATTTTGCGTTCTACATAGACCGTCATATAGGCGGTTATGAACTAGCTGGCGCTTCTTAGGCAGCGTTTTATAGCTGCACTTACTTTATTTGAAATGAAGGGTCGGATAAACGGGACCTTTCTATCGCTAGAGTTGTCGTTTTGGGGCTTCCGATTTTTCCTACACCTATCGCGAGCTACAGTTTCGTTGCCGTTGGAAATGGCTATTTGCCGCGCCAAGTTCCGGGACTCCTCTGCTTTCTTCCCGTGCACACGTTGGTTGCTGTTCAAAACATGTTTCTTACAAGCGCTCTTTTCGTGTGAGAGGGGTGAGAAGAGACGTAATGTACCAAGATGTTTTAACTACTTGGCTTTCGGTACCACTTTGTAATGTAGCCATTTTCTGTTAGGTTAATATGGACGCTCAGGAATGGAAGGCATTTTTCTTTCGGCTTCTCTCGGGTGAACTTGATATACTTTGACTGTGCATTCAGCAATTCGAAGCATTTGTCTATTTCCTCTTATGTTGTGCAAAGGACAAAACAGTCATATACATATCTACAGTAGAGTAGCGGCCCGAGATCAGTCACAGGTGCTCCCACCTTAGACATAAATGCAATGGCAAGGCTTGGAGCCAGTCGTTGTCCCATCGCCAACCCTCTTATTTGAGCGTAGTACTTTCCGGACCATCTGAAGATTGAGCAGCTCAAGCATTCTTTTAAGAGTGCCATAAACTGCTCTACCTTAAAGCCACACATGTTTATTTCTCCTTCGTGTTCTATAAGGAGTTCGAATATGGCTTGCATTGCGAAGTCATTCGACACGTTTGTACAATGGGCGATAACGTCGAATGACTTCATCACGTACGCTCTGCTGGGCTGCGTAGTATGTAGACGATCCAGAAACATCTGGGTATTTGTAAGATGGGCTGGAATGTGTTCCAACAACTGGGCAAATATTAGGGCTAGAAACCATATTATCTTATCCATTGGCCCGTCTACACAGCTAATGATAGGTCTAACCTTAAACAATGATGGATCGGTAGACGCAAGATCATCGCTGGATACTAACTTATGAGTTTTTATAAGTAAGTACAAGACGGGGCATGTTGGTAAGTCAACTTTTAGTTGAGAGATAGCTGATGGTTTTAAACCACCAGCCCTTGCCATTTTGACCCATTCGTGGTTCAATTTTCGGTATTTACTTTTGAATTCCTCCTCAGATGATGGGCGATAAAGTGAAGCATCTTCAAGATGCTTTTTCGTTACCTCAGCATCTAACTGATGGGGAATTACGACAAACTCTCCACCCTTTTCACTAACGGATAGTCTTATGTAGTGGGTGGGTCAGTGTTGATTTTTAACTCTATTAGGTTTAATGCTAAAGTAACTTTGCAGAGAAAATTCGAAGACCTTTTGAGTAAATCGCATAACACAGCTTTAATAGCGCATAGAAATATCGCTAACGAACATCAAACAGGTCACAGTAGGATAAGTAATGTGCAAAAAACTCAAGGTTAACCGTGTTAGGAGGCATGACTCTCCCTGACGGCGCGCGCTCGTTATTAGAATTGGGACCGAGTTTCTCACCATCTGAACCCATTTCTAAGATAACCTTGCGTAGGGTCGCATGTAGTTTACATGAACTAAAAGGTAGACTCCGCAAAAAATCTAGAGATGTGCAGAGCCATGTTAAATGGGATTGAAATCTTGGTTTAGCGTTTTCTCTGTTTGGTTATGGAGGTGTTTGGCCGAATAGATTGCTGTCAATTTGACTTTTCCAGGCTCTGAGGAAGGCGAAATCCACCGAAACGTCAGCTTGTACGTAAATAAAGAAATAAAATAGCACCTCATGTTTGCTGAACAGAAGTAGAAGGAATTATTCTTAGTGTTCAGTAATAAAGTTCCACTGTTAAAAAGTTGGTTGTGACCTAGGATTCTAATTAGCTTCTATATAACACTACAGTAAGTGGATGGCATTTAACGTAAATCAGCTCCCAAAACGATACGGTCCAGGGAACATTTACAGTTGTACTGTCTTCTCGTAGTATATCCTCTATGTGACGAGATTCTTGCCTAATTTAGCGAGTGCTTCTTTGATTTAGCGATCAGACCGGATGTGTAGGGATTCGCATAGAAGTGGACTGTTCGGACGAGTTCGCTCGCGTGAAAAGAGAATCACATTCCTTCAACGTTCGAGTAGAGCTTCCCGTGAAAAGGTGAAGTAATTCATGTGATTCTAGCTATAAATGTCAAGTGTTCTACGTAGCATGAATTGTATTCCTGCCAGCTTTTCATTAAAACACACTCTTCTAAAACGTATCAATCCATTTTCATGCAGAATGCTGTTTTAAGTTTTGGGATTTTTATTATCTTTGCATCCTTCTACGTAAAGCATGATTAATGTTGACTAAATGAACATCAGCCCCATACAGTGACTTGCGCCGGTCTACCGATTTATAAATCAGTGCTGATGTCATCCCAGATAAATTTGGTACTAATCTGGTAACCCGCTAGGAGCGAACGACTTAGTGAACCAGGAGCACGAGGTCAAACTAACGACTGCGTATAGCAGAACACCTCTACCCAATGCACTATACGCGCCCTAAATCGCAGGTACATAGGAGGAAACCAAAATCCCTCTTGTGGGCACTAATGTGCATCATGTACAATAACCTAATGGCCGGATTTGACATTGCTTTTCAAAAAAAGTCAATATCCGTATTCAGAGATTTCGTCACACATTCGATAAGCGGGCAGAAGTTCAGAGTGATAGACGTTATTCAGACCGAAATCATCAATCACGGCGCATTCAACTTAGAAAAGGTTTTGTTACTTTTCTTCATTTTTTTGCCTTTAAATATTCCACCACTACTTTGTATTTTGGACTTTCGTATGGAAAAATAGTATACCTACAAAACTTTTCTGTACTGATTTCATATCATCTTAAGTTGATGATTAGTAGTTATCTTGGCCACAAATAATAAGTTAGCCACATTTTTTAATTGTATACTGGCGTTGTAATATATATAAATGAAATGAATATGCAGGTTCTTCCAAATGGTCGTCCTGATTTGACTTCTTTCAAAGTTCTGGACGAGTTCCATTGCCAAGCCGGACAGGTTACTGTTAATGATATGTGTGGTGTGTTTATCAGTTCTACAAATCTTACTAAAATATTTTGCTCCGCAAGACTGAGATAAGGTTGGTGGGAGCGGTCGCATAAGAATACTGAACCGCCTGCAGTGCGCTTTGAACTCGATGCAGGCGATCCAACCTGTTCGCAAAGATGACAACCTTTTTTCTTTATGTGTTCGAAAAGTTTTAAACTGCAACGAAAGAGATTCATCTTCACTCCAACAATGCTGTTTCCAGTCGGTTTCTCAATATATTTGTTATATATACCTCATCACTTTGTTTCCGCCCATATTTGTGCACGAGAGAGTCGAAAACCTGCAGTGTTGTCAAAGTTACACTATGTTTTCCTGGAAAATCAAATACCCTCCTACTCACTAGCAACAAGCCAAGCGCAAAAGGATAAACTGGTGCGACAAACGAAAAAAAGCGTTACAAATTAAAGTCTGTTGAAAATAGTTTTCAAAATAGTAAACCTGGTACAACATTTTTTTTCTAAATGCTTTCGAAAGGATTACTGCGAAGTATCTGTATAGTGCAGAATAATAATTCCGGAAATGCACCAATGCATGAGGTCACACATGTGCTTAAACAACTTGACTTAACGAGGATAATAAATTATGGAAAGGCTAAGCGCTCACAAAATTCTCGCTTAGCACTGTTTTCTACAGAAGCTTTTTAGAAAATTGCGTGTTTTTCTATAACCTTTCACTGACATTATAATCGTTTCACATTGGAACATTCATTTTACAACCGAAAATTTCCACGGTTCACTTCTCTTTACGCACAATCTTCACCCGCAAGCTTTGCAATGCAAACTTTTTACATACACAGTCGTCAGTCTCTACGATTTACATTTCTTGTAGCTGTTATCGCAACAGGAGTGCATTTATCGAAGTGGTTAGTTATACACTCCACCAGGAAGCAACTGTTTCTTCCATTCCCCAGCGCTTTCTCCTAATCTAGGTGGGACAACCTGGCTCACCTATCCTCAAGATTACAACGAGCGTAAATTCATCCAACATTCTACTGCATGAAGTCCTGAAACATGAAATCCTTAAGCAGCACAGTATTCAAAACATCGAAGACAATTGTTGACGACGAATACGGAGGAAACGAATCGAATGCAAAAAGTACTCGGATCCCCTCAATAGGTGCGATGACTTGTCATAGATTATGAATAGTAAACATTATGACAAAAATCGAAACAAAACGTGCTTTTGCACTGGCTACATCTTTTTTGATCTGCTTGCACTTTTTTAAGAACATATGAGATCGTGGTATTCTGCAATCGTATGGCAGTCAACAGAACGTCATCTGACACGTAATTTGGCACTGCACCAGCCTCGTTAAGAACATGCTACTTGTAAACGAAGCGACAGTAAGAATTTGACGAGAGCTTATTTACGCTAAGCATAAACAGAGCCCACTGGGATACTTTTGCATGCGACAGAGAAAAATGGAAGTTTTACTGGCGCCCCCTCGAGTCATTCGACGATCAACGGGGCTATGGGTGATACAGGTGTTAAGCGCTTAGCATGATTATACCCTTCGATAAGTTGCAGCTTTGTCACGTTCGTTTAAGAAGTCGCGTCATGAACAATGGAGATCATAATGTTTTTTTTTCACCACTCACTTTGGTACCATTACTCCATTCTTAGAGCTGCTTGAGGATGTCGTTTTTTCCATTCTTCCTGCACACACTCATATGATGAGGGCTCGAGTGATTTTTCAGCCAATGAAACTCCTGTATACCACTTGTTCGTACAGTATTTCATTCTTATCTAACAGTTTGTCAGTAAGGTTCAGATTTAGTGACATCCACACCCACCACCTTCTACTTTCTGGATGGGTATTTTCTTTGTTGCCAACGAGTAAGATCTCCATAGTTGTATGGGTGGACAAGCTTTTCCCTTTCCACTCAAGAATTGGAAATTTTCCAAAAACTTAAGAGAATGAGTAGGAGTGTAATACGGACAATATAAAGAGTATAGAAACTTCTAAAAATACGTAGAAGAAGCGAAAATGACAAAGTGTAGGCGTCGTCCGTTTAGGGGAAGCAAAATGAACGACAGGAATTACATAAGAGCACGTGTGGCGAAAAATCCGAGTATGAAAAGTATAAGTAACATTATTTTTTGAGATTCGGCAAAGTTACTTCTTAACAATTAATGGATTATGTCATCGATAATCTATGCGTGAAAACATCCTCTAATTTCTTTCTAACCTTCACTCGTTATCCTTAGTTTAAATGCTGTTAAAGGTTTTTTAAAACTGTTGAGACGTTACACACTATTT
Source organism: Angiostrongylus costaricensis (assembly GCA_900624975.1). Taxonomy (NCBI): domain Eukaryota; kingdom Metazoa; phylum Nematoda; class Chromadorea; order Rhabditida; family Metastrongylidae; genus Angiostrongylus; species Angiostrongylus costaricensis. Next base: position 147,925 of record UYYA01003934.1, read on the forward strand.
TTTTGACAACGTTTACAAAAATGTTAGCTAATTCTTCAGCTAAAAAGCGAAGCTTGCTATGATGCTCTGTGTTTCACTGTCTATTTTCAAAACTCTAGCATTCTCATAGGAAGGAGAAATTGATAACAAACAGCCTTTGATTATTGACCACATTATTGCTGATTACTTGATTAGTACAGAGTTTTGCGCGTCGATACTCTTGGTGTAATATTATCGACGACCATAGTTGTGAAAGAACTGATGTCTACTTATCATTTACTAATTTTGAGCTAGTCGGTATTTGACCCAGAGCCTAGAATTTTCTAGTGCCATGTGCTCCTGGTTCATTTTTCTCGATGTCCACTTCACATTGCGAACTGTGCGCCGAGGGGGAGTACCAGCCACTGGCAGGTCGAACCGAGTGCTTTAAGTGCGCTGCAGGTCAAGTCACAGCAGGACCAGGTGCAATCAGTGAAAACGAATGTAAAGGTTTGTTTGCTTAGTCATCTCTCGGTCGACCAGACCATGATCAAGCACTTGCAACAAATGTATCGCGTTAAAATGTTATTATAAGTTACCGAATAAAACAGCTGCAGTCCTCAGAATAGAAAATCGGGTTTGAATGATTGCTTTAGGATGCAATTTATCTTTTATATTAGGGTACTAAAATTCCTTACTATACATAACTCCCAAAGTTTCAATTAAATTCGTTTAAAGCTTGGGTAATTAAACCAAAAACCAGGTTTAATGCCTATTTGTGCTTTTCATATCATTTTGATGGGTGATTGCTGATGACACCGCTGAGTAAAAAATATTGGCTGACAGAAAGCTGGAAGAAGGGCCTAAGCGATGCCGTGCGTAATATATGAATCCGCGGAAAGGGTATTAAGGGTTCGATCTGGCTTGGAGCCCAAGTTTTGAAGACATCTCACCTTTATGTGGTTGCATTTCACATAGTACCGTGTTGTGAAAAATAATAACAGGCAGTAAATAAAAATTTAACATTGTGATTTCAAAATATAACTACTACAATGCTGAGATATTTGCAAAACTTCGGACCGCAGGTGTCTGCGGTAGAGAACCAACGCGCTATTGTCCTTTCCGAGGAAGAACGCGTTCACCACCACACCATGCGGGTCCTTCGTTTCGCCTGTCTCTCAGCTAATAAAAGTTGATTCCCACTCAGTAAATAGAAAGGTTAAGATTGTGATTACAGTTGGTTGCTTTGAGGTAAATATAAGTTGGCGCAACTACTTTGGGGACATTTGTATCGAACCATTGACTTCAATGCATGCGCTACTAAAGTTATTTTAGATTTTAGGCCAGTAAATCTCAACTCGTCAGAGGTCTAAAACCTACATATTCTTGCTAATAGAGTCTAAATCTGCTTAAAATCCGCCAATTTAATTTATACACGAGCTACAATTCTATCTTTACGAATAATTTTTTACAGTGCTAATGACATCTCGAAAATTTTTCAGTAAAAATAGCCTTCAAATATGTGGTCATTATAGCGTTGTTTAAAAGAAAACCGTGACACATTTTTGATTTAACCGCTTTAATACCAAAAGCGTGGTGTAGCAGTGTGTCTATAGTGACTGCTTTAGCAAGCTGTCCTCCTGGCCACTACTTCAATATGGCATCTTCTCAGTGTGTTTCGTGTGGGTTGGGATTCTTCCAGCACCGTAGTGGATCATTCGAGTGCATACCATGTGATGTAGGAAAGACGACCATCAGTGAAACCGCTGTTAGCGAAGAAGAATGTCGCGATGAGTGTCCAGGTGAGGCGTTATGAGGTCCATTGAATGTTCTGTGCATTGATATTCATAAAACCAGCACTCTATGTCATTGACTACATTTGGAATAATCCGTTAGTATTACAACTAAAAAGTATATATTTTGGTGGAAACTTGATGACATACTCATTTCAGAGTGTAATGAAAAGCTAGAATAAGGTGAAGAGAACAGAAAAAAACTGGTATTTGAGTTCGAACATTTGCTACCGATTTTGAGAACGGCTAAAGCAGCCAATTCAACTAAAAGAACGTCTATGTATTAAGTTTGCAAAATCTTTTTAGCATTTTTTTATTTTATTTGATTCGCCTTCATGTCTATGTGCGGATCCCAGCACTTCTCACATCCCATTCCTTTCCTCACTTCCATCGTCCACGAAGGTTTTTCAATTTTTACATGTGGCTTCGGTTGCTGCTTGAGGATTTTTATTTCATCTCGAATGTCGTAGAATGCTGGTCGAGCGATTCTCCTGTAGACCTGAGATAGCCGGACTGGAGTGTTCCCAATCTGATTTCAAAGAGTGATTTTTCCCATACAAGTACTGTACCAAGAACAATCACTATGCTCGTGATGACGGACATCGCTGCCACTGTGCTATCTGTCCCATCATTACATATTACCTCATGTTTTTATCATTACATTTTAGCAAAGTCTCACAGGTTTGCGTTCCTGTCGTATATTTTTTCAAGCACTGATTTCCATTCCACACACGTTGCCTTGTATAAATTTAGTGGTAAGAATGAGAAGAATTCGAACAGCTGTTGGATGAAAGGGATAAAGCTCTTGACGTCAATCAATCCCTAAGGGTTGCGCTATGCATTCGGTCTCATTAAGCATGGTTGGAGATGACTGAATGCATATCTGCCTTCATAATGACTCGCGGTGTCCTATCGTTGCATCGAGTCAGTGTGCTGCTATTCTTCAGACAAGTCTGTTAGCAATTTGACGATCCTGGAGAGATGGAAGGCTTAGCGAACCTTGAGCGTAGGATCGATCCTATGTGTATTACAAGGTGTCTCCGATCACTGCTACACGCGCCTACTTGTTCGTAGGGATTCCAAATTCCCGTTGTAGGCCGCAAGTGTTTCGTTCTACCAGAAGGTCGTGAACGCTTGAACGTCGCTGTCAGAAGTCCCATGACAGAAATGAGATCCTCGAAGATGAGAACCATGGTTGATATATTGGCAGCCACCATAACCATTTAATGCCATAATGGGAAGCATATTGGGCGCTCAGCCATCAGAAGGTGTCTGTAGTACACCCATAATCGTTGGTTCAATTCCGTGGTACAGTCCCCCGTCCCCTCTTCTGTATGTTTGGGATGGAAGAATTGGTGCCGCACAACCTCCTGCGAGAATTGGAACAGATTGATACATCGCTAAGTCCCTGCAAGTCATTGAATAGGAAAAATGTACATTCAATTACCACTGCAATCCTAATCGAAGTGAATAGGTGACGCACCCTCTAACAGAATCATCAAAACCGTGCGCCGTATCGTTCGTCCTGTTTTGGTACAGATCCTTGCACAGTGGCTCGAGAGATTGCGGAATAAATGTAAGTATATAGATAGATATATGTCTTTTTTACATGCGCCGTTATCACATCAACAGTGCGCATCCTAAAACTTTTTTTATTCGATTCGATTTCTTCACCTTGGAACACTTAAAAGTTTAAAGAGATTGACATGTTATCCACTTCATTTTTCTTCCAAATCACTGCCAATTTATGCTCCGCGGATCATTCCCGTTGATGGATTACTTATATAACATATTTTGAGTCTAAAATGAAACAAATGAAATACTTTCTTCAAAGAATCATTCAATATTCCGGAAATCAAAGAATTATTATGGATACTTTTTCCTGGGCTTATACTCTGTATTTCGTTCACTGCTTTTTTTCTCCTCTGACTTCTTTACTAAGATGGCGAGCAGCTGTCGTTCTCGGGGTCTTGCCAGCCTTGTCCAGCCGGTTTCTATCGTACACGTGGTGTGCACAAGCAATGCGTAGCATGTCCAACTGGTACGTTTAATAATAAAAATCCATATTTTGTCTTTAATCTCGTGTATTTACTGAATTCTTCACAAAATTAGTACGTAATCAATATGGTTGTCTTCGGGCTGACATGATAACTGCCACTTTACAGTGGTGAGTGGGGGCATTTGAAGGAAGTAAGGAAGTAAGTTCGAACATGAAAAAATCTAGTATGGCAGTAAACTGAAGTTGAAAATAGTGATCGTCGGCTGACTGTTCAACAAGTCTTCTTGGTTCAAATCAAGTGCAGAAATATTTTCTCCACTCTTATTGTCTGTTGTCTAAAATATAGCTGACGTTTTGTTTCAGGAACCACCACCGAATCAGTGGGTTCAATCCGTCGGGAGCAATGCAATACGCCGCGATGTAAAGTAGGACAGTTTCTAGTGAAGGAGACGTAAGTGTCTTTTTCGTCGAATAGTTATTATTTTCAACTACATATCAAGCTCATTACTTTGTTCCTGTGTCAAAAACTCGGGAAATAGACCCTCGAAACCCATAAATTGAGGTCAATAATTTTTTTTCTCAGGGAGAGTGATTGGTGGATTTAAACTTCACCCAACGCCCTTATTGAATCTGTCTACATGGATATATGATTTATATATCGAGCTGATTTATTCACTGTCACTAGATAGGTTACCCTTTTCATGGCAAAGACGTTTTTCGATAACCAGAGCACTTCAGAACTAAAGCACTTAAGAGACTTCTGGAAGAAACTTCACTCGATCACGCTAAGAATATATTATTTCGCAAGTGTTCTTTCAATTTCGTTTTTTAAAAATCGGATTTATGGAGAAAATAAAGAGGGAATGTAATTTTTTAAAATTCCCAACGTAAAGGCGACAGTAACAATAACTAACGAGTCCTTGGGAAACACCAGCTTGTTCCACTGGTCCAGATACCGCTTGTTCGGTGGCCTTCGTGTTAGAAGTACAAGCTTCAACAAAAAGAAAGAGCGGAAAGGTATATTTTGTGTTTTCCAAGAGTCCAGCATTTTATTTTGGTGCAATAGGGAACTTGTATCTGGTTGGCGGAATTCTGTAGAGGTACCAATGTTTCCGATGTCATGGATAGTGAATGTATAACGAAAATTATTCAGCATGAACATTTCGTTTTTCATTGAAAATTTTAAATGCCATAACTTTTTTGAACCTAGCTCTTTCAATTGGAATGAAAAGTACTAAAACCAACGAGGGTTTTTTTAGCTTAAATGTTCGTCTACAGAGTGTGGAAAAGCCATAGAAGGACTTTTTGACTGCGCGTCGAATGGAGCAAATGCTTTTTTGCAAAGGAAGTTGTACACGTGTTTTAATAATATATTCTTGGCAAAAGATCTTTTAGTAAAGCGAGTAAGGGGAACTCTGTATTCATCCAGCTTTTTGATAGCTAACCTAAAATTGAAACATGCAGCAGAATCAACTGTATTCGGTTGACAAATGTTTGTTGAAAACGTTTCAGTTCTTTCTGGACACTGTGGACATCTTCACAACAGTTATTTACTGTAGTGGTTTCACCAAGATTTAGGAGGTTATGAATGGCGATTTCATCTGCCAAGCACGAAAGAGTCATCTTAACCTTATAGCGTAATTTTATCTCTGGAAGCATTTCGGTGGGGAGTGTTTTCGCGTTCAACCTTGATTATTCTTATCCAAAGTCATTAGTGATTGCACAGAATCCATTTTAGCTCATATTACTTCTTTTAACAGTTTTCGAAATCCTATATGTGGCCCTGGGCGCGTGTGGCGCAGTGGTTGGAGGCGCTACTGCGACGAACACGTGGAATCGATCTCCGAGCCCATGGCCCACCAAGTCTTCTCTCTTTCCGGGGTCGGCAAATTAGTACCAGACTTGTCTGGGAGGGTAGCAGCACACTGGCTCGATACATCGGTAGGCCAACGCGAGTCATTGTAAAGGTCAGATATGCATTCAATCACCTCCAAACGATACTTAATGAAGTCGAATGCATGGCGCATCCCTCAGGGATTGATCAGTGCCGAGAGCTTTTTTTTTATATGTGGCCCACTCATTGCTAAAGCACACGCAAGAGCCAGCCAAGAGAAGGTGGCGCATTATGAGTCGCGTTAAAACAGAGATTTGACAATAACAGGAAAAGCAGCATAGACCTAAACCTAGAGAAGAAAAGTTTGCCACTTGGTAGTTCTCCTCAGTGCAAAGTGAAGTAAGCTGTCTGGTCGCTCCCTCATAAACACAGAAGATTCTTGAGATGGCGGAGTTACTAGGCAGTATGAACATCATAGTAATGTTGGTCTTACTTTTCCGCTTGAGCACCCTTAACTTACATGTCATAAATAACCTATTTTCACGTGTGTACCATCAATTTGTCCACTAATTTCGTTTTCTTGCAACTTATTTGTAGGAGTGGTCACACCACGTGTAGATTCGTCTGCTCTTTAGTGATCTAAAAGTTTATTTTATCTGTGAGTGCAGCTCCTTCTCAAGTTCGACGAAACGCTGAAACGTCTTTTAGGTTATCTTGACGGTCTTTCTGACTTTTTCGAAATCCATCTATTATTCTTCTGGCCCACTTGTTACCTTTTTCCTTCATTAATCGACGGCTCCGTCAATGTTTAGTTCTTTGAATTCCGCAAAGGCCGGAAAAATCTAGACCCTTCGAAGATCTTAGCTGCGAAAATCAGTTTAATTTCCACTACTTGGTTTTATCTTCATAGAATCTCGCTGGGGCATTCTTTATGATTTTGTATTTTTTTTTTTGAATGATTCGTAATTGTACATTTTTCCACATTTCCTGGAACTTGACATGCATTCTGCTGCGCTTCGAAGAGGTGAGCATATCGTAGACAAAAGGAAAGAATCGAGAACGTAACCCTTTTATCGCATTTGCCCATCAGCTTTTCCGTTTCCGATTTCCAGTGGGTTGTCTTCTTATAGAGTTCTTTCCTCTTTTGCATCTACCGAAATTGATCTCCATCTGTAGTAGTCTTTCACCATAAGAGACACTCTTGTACTTTGTCCCCATACAGGTGACTCCGTTCATACAAGAAGCAACTTTTTCACAAGCTCTATGTGTGTGGTACGAAATGGTAGGTGTGATGAAAATAGAACGCCAAAACGTTCTCTACATATGCTATGCACCCAACCACCAAAGACCGATGGAGTACATTAAACTATACGTAGAATGGACATCGAATCTGAAGGCATAGAAATTTCTTGGAAAAAACTGTGATAAAACGGAATTACAGGGTGAGAATTGCAAGAAAAAGAAATGGCGTGGTTATTTTTCGAGGGTTCTCACCTCATGATTTGTATGACTCTTACGGTGTGTGTGTTAAAATTAGGTATTATGAATTTACAGCAAACATGGGCACTGAAATCTATTCAAATTTTTGGTTTTATTTTGTTCTAGCATGTTGTGAAATACATTTCGTCTTCAGTACAGCAGGTAACGAAACATTTATGTAGAGTACATGATAAAACATTTTCCGCATAGCAGCAGTTGAATAGGAAGGAAGCACTTGAACTGCAAAGGGTTTTCCCCTTTGTGCCCCGCGTCTGTGATTGGTGTGAATCATATGTCCTTCAGAAAACACTGTCAGTTCTGTCCGCGAGGAACATTCCAAGACGAAGAACAACATACGACCTGCAAGCTGTGCCCCGTCGATCACACCACAGCTGCTCAAGGTTGGTTTACTTTTCTTTGGTTTTCTAGGATATTGCTCCTAAAGAACTGAAGTTTCTCAATCGTTCGTGGTCCGCTTATCATTATATTGGTTCCCAATACTTACTCTGAAGTGAAATGCGTTTAAAAATACTAATTTGAAATACTCTTCTTAATTTACGACCGATTGGATTTGCCAAGGAAGATATCACTTGTAGATACCACATTTCCAGCAACGTTTTTGGCAGTTTCGACAAGTTGTCAATAATTATTCACTTGTTTTCAATATTCTAATATGCATATCTCTACTGCAATGGAATAAAGTCTCTTCTGCAGGCATATTTGTTTCGCAAATTCTGCGAGAGAAAATTACCGGGTGTTATCAAAAAGCTGACATTATCTCTCATGTAAGGGCGCGTGTGGCGCAGTAGTCGGAGGCGCCCTGCAACACGCGCGTGGAATAGATCCCTGCGCCTATGGCTCACCAAGTCTGCCATCCCTTCGGGGTCGGCAAATTGGTACCAGACTTGTCTAGGAGGATAGCAGCACTGGCTCGATACATCCTTAGGCCACCGCGAGTCATTGTCAAAGCCAGATATGCATTCAAACACCTCCAAACGATACTTAATGAAGTCTAATGCATGGCGTATCCTTCAGGGATTGATCAGTGCCGAGAGCTTTATCCTTTATCTATCAAATTGCCCACAACTATAGTTATGCACGCAATATTTCACAAATTTGTGCTTTTTAAGTGGTGCTAGATAGGCTGGTTTCATTTACTCGCGTGGTGTGAAGGGAGCACAATAATTGTTGACTTTTTTTTAGTACGTATACGTATCTATTCATTACGCTTGAAGGCCAACCTACCCTCGTGCTGGTTCGACCCTGCGTCTGGCTCACCAAGCTTCTCATCTTTCCTTGGTGGAGAAAATTGTCCTAAACTTATCGTTGGTAAGCCTACCGTCTCTATCCCAAGTGAGAACTCCTTAGAAAAGGGCTATCTAACGATTCGAAAGAGAATCGGTTCGACCAGCATCAACGACTTTCGTGACGAAGACGAAAACCTTCAATAAGCGGCCGATCGATCCCACGTACAAAAAAGGGTAGTGCAATGGTCGTGGTTGGGTCTGCGTAATGTGATGCTGTGATGTTAGCTCTAGCATCGTGCCCAGAAGGGCAATATCTCTACGGAGCGTCTCGGCTACTGCGCAACGCGTCACTAACCGTTTCGTGGGGCTCTGTTATTTAGGAATTTTGTAAGGACAATATTCTCTATGCCGTTCGGCTTACTCAGTATTCGGTTAGTGGAAGTACCATATTATCCTAAATGAAGGAATACATATGGTTGATCTTATGTGTTGTATCTATCCCAGTACGAGACCTTGGAATACTACTAAGAATCAACATGCCAGTTTCTCAAGATTTGAGTATGAAAAACGAGTTGGAGATCAAAGCATTTTTTTTCATGGATCATGCTGGAAGAAGCTTATTAGTTCCTGTTCCGATTGAGATGCACCAGACAGAGATCGCTGAGAGAACGGTTGATTTCCATAGTCCTACCGTTTGCACATTTTATACATACGTAGAGCTGATTTGGCCCTCTATGCGACTTAACAATCTATATTAGTGGGCTCTACGGTGCATACTTTCAGTTTTTCTTGGCATCTAATTTTACCGCAACTACCAGGTGCCATTTCGGAATCTCAATGCTATTCTACGAACCAATGTTCGACCGGCGAAGATAACTGTTCCTGGCATGCGCACTGCATAGACTTACCGGACGACAACGATCTGCCTTCGTTCCAGTGTAAATGTAAGCCAGGATTCCGTGGAAATGGAACGTACTGTCAAGGTTAGTGCAAGATCGTATGATTCTGCTGACTAATTTAAGGACACGAATCTCGATTTTTTGAAGAACGTACATGTCTTAAAGTCTACGCACGGTAGCCGCCTTTAATAAACTTTTTTAAAAAATTGTTCATAACTAATCACTTTAGTCTGTATAGCCACCATATTTTTCACATTTACTGGAATACGTTATCATGTAGTAGTGCTCTCCTCAGTGTTTCTAGTTCTATTGGTCGTTCAGACGCCTGTACTAATTACTGTCTCAACGATGGTGTGTGCAAGAAGAACCCTATTGGTTACGTGGAGTGCGCTTGCAAAGAGAATTTCAGTGGGGAACGGTGAGCATCCCTAGTTTGTACCTGTTTAGAAGGTGCTTCTACTGCTGAAGATGCTTACTTACCATTGAATCCTTTAGTTGCGAGGTTCGATTCCAACCAAAGTCTCAAAGATTTGCAATTATAACTGCTGGGATAGGTGAGGTCCATTTATGTTCTAGTTTATTCCTTTCTCTGGTTTCGGTTGGTTGTTGTTAAATAGTTCATTATTGTCGATGTTTCATCTTGTTTTTCTTGCTATTCAACCATAAAAGGATAAAGGATAAAGCTCTCGGCGTTGATCAATCTCTGAGGGATACGCCATGCATTCGACCTCATTAAGTAACTTCGGAAGCAATTGAATGCATATCTGGCCTTTACAATGACTCACGGTGACCTGTCAATGTACCGAACCAGTTCTGCTATCCTCCCAAAGAAGTCTGGTAGCAATTTGCCCACCCCGGAGAAATGGAAGACTTGGTAAGCAGGGATAGATTCCACGTATGCGCCTCAGTGGCACCTCCAGCCACTGAGCCATACGCGTTCTTTATTGGACCATAATATGAGAAAACGGCTGTGAAATTGGTAGAGGTGCGTTATGAAACTTCTTCAAGATTCGCTATTTTGTGTGATTTCTACAGTATTCCCTATCTTTCTCCCTTTATGCTTCATGTGTCAGTTTTAGGGGCTGTTGTTACGATACTGGTAGTCATCGTCATCGTAATACTCATGATCTCGTTCCGGTTCAAACGATCCGACGTCGTTCTTGTGGATAAAGTGCAAATCGACGAGCTGCAACAGTCTAATTTCCTCTATGGCCATCCTGCATTGGGTGAGTTGTTCGGCTTCTTACAAAAAAAAAGATAAAGTTCGGCGTTGATCAATCCTTGAAGGATCCGCCTTGCATTCGATTTCATCAAGAATCGTTAAAGGTGGTTTAATGCATATCTAACCTATACCATGACTGCCGGTGGCACACCGGTCCATCACGTCAATGCTCCTATCCTCCCAGATAGGTCTGGTACCAATTTGTCGACCTGGAGGGATGTAGGGCTTGGTGGATCTGGGGTGCGCGGTCGAACCCATGTGCAATGTAGGGCGCCTCTAACCACTGCACTATAGCCACCCTCTTTATATACACTATACTTATGGGCTTTCTATACATTGATAGAGAATCCCTCATTTTTGAGGGATCCACATAGCTCTCGATCTTGACGACTTCTTTGGAAGTTATTTCGTTGTCTTTAAAAGTTACATCAAATGTTTTTTTGTTGAAATTTCGATATGTACTGAAGTGGAACTGCATTGAAAATCCCTAGGTTTTCATCACAATACTTTGTTTAAAGAATTTACCCTCGACCACTAGTGAAAGGGGATCGCTCTATGTATCGCAAGAAGCAAGACATGCATTATCAGTAGGTGGACGGTGCTATTTTTAGAAGCTCCACGTCCAGTCGGCTACTACTACGAGGATGACGACGAGTACGAGGCGAAGGCTATGTACGTGGCACGAGAGGATGATTCCAAAGAGATCGAGCAGCGTCGACGGATTGCTCAGCAGCACATGTATCGACCATCACAAACCGATTAACAATCACTTACTACCACGTGTTAGCTTCTCGAATTTTTCGAAATGTGTCCATGCAGTAAGTACAGATTTTCCCAATCAGCTGAAGATACCTTACATTGAAGATACGGAGTCAGGCTGCTGCGGACACCACATTGTCTACGACTTTTCTTGACACGAATCGATCTCTTCGATTTGGTCGATGCGATTGCGTTTAGTAACCTCAGTTCATCAAACTTGAAGTCAATCCCCTTTTTTTTCATCGTGGTGTGTCACTGTCCAACTTGCTCCACACCATTAATCCATCGTTTTTTTCAATTCTTGATCTGCGTTCGAGATTTAGTAAGCTCGTAGTACGGTATTGCTATTTATAAAGGTCATTTTCAAACCTTGGAATAAAGTTCTATTTGAGTGAATCAAGGCAATTGATTTAAGACAAATGCAATAAAACAGGCACTCAGTTAATGGACAAAATGTACTTTATGCAGAACACCCTCTACTCATAGCTTTTTTAAGCAAACATAACCACTTGTACCTTAGCACAATGTGGTCTAATGTTAGTCACGCATCCGTGTGAAAACGTTAAGTTACTAGTTTGTTGACAATACTATAGAATACGAGTCGTCCTTTCCTGTTATCTGCCGCCTACAGCTGTAGTCGTACTTCTCCTGGTCTTCAGGTAACTAGGGACAGGCTAGATGATCTCTCACTTTGTTACCACCGCACTATAGAGCTTAGTGGATGATTCCTTCTATACACACGAAGGGCATAACATCTTTAGCACATGGCCTAATTTCAGTTTTTCACTGTGACGCCGTTACAGGTAGTTCGCATATTTGTATTACGCCATTAGTTCTTAACTAAGGTTCAGCTCGGAAGTGTTGAACTCTTCAGCTTGAGCAGTGTGACGAACGGAGAGAGTGCGGTTCCCACATTAACCGTACAAAGTGACAACTTTGTAAGAAAAGAACAGAATAATCCTAATTGTCCAGCTTGCTATTTATAGCCCTTATTTCGACATTTGCATCCTACGCCGTGACAGCATAAATCAGCTGCGATACAGCAAGAGTACACAGAAGGAATGAACCTATGGAAGTAGGCAGAAGATATTGACGACTGATAACAAATTGTTAAAGTGCACCAAGATTTATTCAGTTGACTCACATATACATGCATAAAGGATCTAGTAAAATGATATGCAATCATCTATTTCTTGACAGCCACCGGTGCATCGTAATCAGGATTTTTTTTTAATATCACCAAGCCTTCCAAATAAGGAGTCATTGCAACGTCTAAACATAATATGAACACTGGTGTATGTAATTGGCAACTTGCTGCTAGAAAAAGAAACGTGTATACACATAAAGAGGCATGAACTCACATTCTTCGTTAGCTAATTCAGCACGCTCACCATACGCTAGTAGGACTGGGGTAGTGTGTGTCTGGAATCCAGTGATCGTTTTTGGTTTACCAGCTTGTGCCACAGTGTCCACCGCTTGCCCAACTCTTACGGTGACACCAATCTGTAGTATTAAAAATTAGGAATAAATACTCTGCAAAGGAATAAAATCCAAAACAGTGACAACCAAAGTGTTAAGGATACCTGTTTAAGATTACCAGGTTTCTTCTCGTCATCACATAACGTCACCAGCATACGAGGTTGGATAGCTAGCACTAGACTATACAATAAATAATGTTGCCGATTATTCAGCACCTAAAATGACGAGGTTGAAATTTCCGTAACGCTGTCGAAACATGACAGATAGTTCCAAAAATACCGAATTATTCGCATCCAGAAATGCGAAACAAATTGTGAGCAGTGCCGCGATAGCACTTGGACAAAGCAATTGGCGATCGGAATGCCATGGATTCAGAGTCATTGTTCCTTTCCCAAGGTGGGTAAGCCCTTGAGCCAATCGTACTAACATCAGAGATACCTAAAAGAAAAGCCCACATTTATCTTAATAAGTAAATCCTGTCACAAATGCACATAGTGTTGTCATTTTGCGACAACACCAAATACTCTGAGAGAGCAAAACTCGCGCTACACACTGTGTAAGTCACAAGACCCACATAGGCGAATGTGCTACCACGGAGATATCGGACAACCTTCTCATTAACACCAGTTTCTGGGCTACTATTTCCACACAAAACGAAAGTGATCGCAAGACTCAAGGATGTCACAGGTTGCCAAAATAACTGGTTAACTTAACAGCTATGATGCACTTTCCGTACATAAGCATTTTTCTAACTCCGCAGTAGTCTACTCAGTGGACGAATAAGTTTATTCGAAAGGTTTTTACAATATATTCAGTGTACCGAGCGCCTTCCAATGGCCAATACCTGGCACAGCAAAAGCTGTGTTGGATAGATAAATTAACGAATTAATAGAAGGACAAAAAACCAAAAGTGATGCAGTAAAATAAGGACCTAGGAGAGAAGCTTAATATATGCCGCTCTTTCCCATATAAATGCGCTAAGAGTAATTACCTGATCCTTATGATGATAGCTAGCCAACGATCGAAGCATAGCAACGAGACGAGCGTTATTAGTTCCAGCACCAACCTTAAGTAGCAAGTTTAATAAGACACAAAAATTCCCGTGCTGCAAAGATCACATTAATATATACATATATATATATATATATATATCCATGCTTCACCTGATAAAAGGAAATCTTAATGACGCAAGCATAATGTACAAGTTGGCGCCACTATAGCAAAAACAAAATCTCTATACGTGAGAATGTGAAAAGACGATATATATGTATTCATGTATGTGTATATGTGTGCAAATCTAAATACTAGCTTCAGCGATGGATCGGTCAATTCGCCTATCGATGAAAAACGCAGCTAGCTGTGCTATTAACCACGAGTTGCGGACGCTTAGAGTGGTGAAATTTTGAACGCATAGCGTCGTTGGGTTTTCCCTTCAGCACATCTGGTTCAGGATTGTTAAACATTGAAACTATTGTCGCATACATGCATATTACACATTGTTTACGCATGGAAGAATGCACGAGATTGATCGTCTAACGCATTCTGTGTATACAATTCATGTGCGACTATTAGTCAAGCGGCAGCAGTAGTCGTTGTCGTTGTGGACGTCGACGCATTGTTCCCGTTTTAGTAAAGAATGAACAATAGCAACATGCAATAAATTATGGATGTCTCGATTTGGTGGTTGGTGGGGCACGGCCGTTCTTAGTTGGTGGAACGATTTGTCTGGTTTATTCCGACAACGAGCAAGACTCTAGTCTGCTGAACAGTGACTAGATTCTCGTGTCTAGTCTACTTCTTGGAGCTATGAGCAGTGTTTAGCTGCACGAGATTGAGCGATAATAGGTCCATATCAGTCCCTCTCGTAACGGCAAGGCTCTGAGAAAGGCGAAATCGCCGAAACGTCAGCCATCGACCAACAGCACTAACAACAACGAAAACCTGTACCAACCTCGCTTCATCTCAGAAAGATCAGTTCATAAGATCGTGTAAATAAATATATCAACTACTAATGCTAAAGTCTATAGAAAATCGAGTTTTTGAAATTAATTAATTAATTAATGGAAGAATCAGCTGGCCTATCCATTGCCAGAAGATGTTGGTAAACTGTTGAAACTCTTCCGTGACCGGGGTAGGGAATTGTAATTATTTTCCTTGAACAAGGAAATAGTTTCAGTACGATTATAGACCGCGAAAGCGTCGCCTATCGTTCCTTTTAATCCAGAGAGTTTCTGGTAAGTTTCTGGTGAGAGGTGAGCATATACAGGAAATGAGAGCTTATGCCCTAGTGCATGGCTTTAACAGTATGAATAATCTCTGCTGGCTGCACTCTTTTTCCAGAGCTAGAGCACAGTTTTTCAATGTCGGGGCACAAAGTCACAAGTATATGATATGCATGGGTCATGGTGCTGAATCCAGTAGAGCAGCGCTTGTCTCTTCCGGCTTTTCTATCAGGAAACCTAGCTAAGAGTAAACCACTACCAGGAAAGACCACCGTCCTGGAACCAAACTATTCACATGATCTTCCTCCCTCTGATCCACAACGGGTGCGACTGTCTGTGGTGGTGACGCCCTGGGGCAGATTTTCGCCTCGGGGTCCGAGGGAACCACAATGACTGAACCTTCAAGTCTCCAAAAAAAAAAAATAAAGAAAATTGGAGATTGTGCTGGCACTCGCGCAACTAACTAGTGAAGACGGGCCATCTAAGTAAGTATACATACATATATACTGCTCCTTTAAGGACTCACAGTACGGTTGATCATTTTGAATGCTAGCTAGATGAATCCATGAATTATGTAAAGAATCAATGCCCAGATAATTAGGAATACATGACTCACCAAACCCATGGCGAATATAGCATTATGTGCAGTGTCTGCATCGGCATCGTGAGAGAACTTGCTCAACGTTTCTAGAATGTTTAGCTGTGGATTTGAGACTGAAACCAGGGCAAGAGCTAAAGGAACTGCTCGTCGAATAACTGCTTCGCCGTACCGAATAAGGTGACCGAAAGTTCTCAACGCCATCTGAAGTATAGGATAACCAATTTCTATATAAAAGACTAAACAAACCCAGCTATATTAGTAGAGTTGCAATAAAAGGGGAAAAAAAGCAAAGATACTAAAAATAATATCGTTTGAAATACCACGAAACAACTCTGGACCATATGAAATAAGGTCACTTACCTGCGAACCAACATCATCACCCATCGCAATTAGAGCAATACCAAGAACAGCTACTGCTTGTTGCGAAGACAAATCAGGCTTCGAGTCCTTGTCCTTCTCATTTTTCGTATCTTTCTTAGTTTTATCCTCTTTCTGAAAAAAAAGCGCGAATTACATTTGAAAGTGTTTTGGCAATTTTCCACTAGCAAAAATAATTTTTAAAGGGGTCACACGAAAAACATAAAGGAAACAAGGAGATGAAGTAATGAATCAAAGGCATATAAGTAGATAAAGGGCACTAGCTAATCAAATTCAGTTACCTTCTTCTTCTTGTCCTCAGTTTCGTAATGTTCAGAACACATATGGAGCAACTTCTGTACCTTAAGTACATTACCCGTTCCAGCATATGCACACACATCAACTAATGTAGACACCTTAAATGATTTGAAACCTTTATATTTCATAAACAAACATAAATTGTAAAACTCGACAAACATATCCAACACAGAAACTTGAACTTTCCTAAAGCTTTAAAGACAGAAAGACACACCATTGGGCCAAAAGGTTCCGGTAATGAACGAAGAGATTCAACAAACACTTCACTTTTTTCCTGGGTACCTAAAATAACATTAACGATGAATCGCAGTTCTTGAAATTCATAAAGTAAAATTACATGGGAAGTATAACGTAAACGTAAACCGTTGTGAAATATTCAGTAAAAAATCACCTAGGAAAATTAACGCAATGCCAAGAGCTAAAAAACGCATATTTGGGTCGCTGAGTTCCGATTCGCTGCGTTCCATTAGAGTTTGCAACATCTCCATGGCTACAGTGTGATCAGCTGTTCCTACCATGATAAGACCAAGGGCGAGACCACTTAAACCCTTCACTTCACTTGTTGCCGATGGATTCGAATCCGTCAGAACCTTATATGAGAGTAATTATCATTATTAGCTAGATATTGATCTATAGGACACAAAAATGTGGAATAATATACCTTCTTAAGCTCGAATATCACCCCACCTTCCTCATTTTTCACGACAGTTTCTCGCTTAGAGTTAGCATAAGCCAAACCTAGTCCGAGGACCGAACCAACCCGAATAACAGCTCTAAACATAATTGCTAGAGGATAAAAAATCTATAGCGGAATACCACTGATATCACAACAGTTTTAAAATGTACTTGATCAAAATATTTGTGAGGATAGTGGAAGGTTGCGTAACTTGCCAAATTTTTGGAAATTTTCCTTAAAAGCATGGTGGAATTAATTGACCTGGCAAAGAATGTCTACCCTTCCGACACTTGATCTAAATTGCTTGTTTACCTTTCTGAGTGTATATGATCAATAAGAAGAGCAGAAGCTGGATCACATGCGTCTTGTATCCCAGATGAAATAATACCAATAGCTAATAACGTCCCGGCCTAAAATTGCCATCTATGAGTGCTTTTATGTGAATTTTAAACCGATCACTCTCCTTACCTTGATAAAATCATCGTTTACATATAAAAATTTGTCACATTGTCCAAGCCCAGAGTCAATATCCCAACGCCAAACGAGTCCCTGAGATGCTGCTGCGGATAACATGCCTTAATTAAATGAATTCCTTGAAGAAAGTTCTAATACTTGAAACAACGCACCGTACTCCTTATTCTTGTAAAACCATTTGCTAGCATCTTCACTCTCTGCCATCATTTTATCCACTCCAAAACCGCAATTGACAAACCCATTAACAAAAGCTGCTGCTAGGTTCATTCTAGCAGAATCGGGAGCTGCGGTATTTCCAAAAGGGCCTGGAAGCCCATATTTTTATTCAATCCATACCTCACTGGTATGTTAATAAAGCAAAACAGACCAAAGAGGATAAGTTACAAGCTAATACATATATTCTAAAGAGAACACGGAACTCCTTAAAGTATTCAAACTCGGAGATATTTTGTAACTAACGACTGTGCTCTAGATGACTTTTGTAGACTCCTTCAGGCGTTTTTGGTTCCATGATGTCGAGCTCTCGAGCAAGGGAATGGAAATATTCGTAAAGATGAGCATTTGAGTTCAACTCTCCAAGTTGTTCGCCATTAGGAACATTTTCGAAGTCGAGGAATATCTGATGGCGACCAAGCAGTATTGCCATTTGTTTTTGTAGCAGTCTGCAATGGTGTTAAAATGTTCCGATTAGTTGGAACAGAATAAAGTCTTGTCAAAAGCTTTGCTCAGAGGAAAAATAATATTTGAAATTTCCGAGCCTTTAAGAAACATGACCTGATTGTTTTTTCACCACAAGCACTGTGAGTTGAAATATACCTACGATGGTTGATATGCCACCCCTCATCTTCCAAATACAAGTCAAATATACACAGTTTCATGCTACTCCTTCGCTACGAAATTAATTGCCGCTCTCTGCAGGAATTCGAATACTGGAAGTTAACTTCTTTTTTGCAAATCATTACGTGTGAAAAAGAGATTTTCTGGTTCTACATATACGTTTTTTGTGTTGAAGAAGCCACTAGTTGCAAAAAAGTTTAGCGAGAAGCCTCTTTGCGGTAAAATAAATAAAAATGAAGTGAACCGACATCAATTCAGACGAACCAATCTGTCCTTCACCTGGACCAACTCACGTCGGGCTCCAGGTGTCAAAACACCCAATAGAGAACTACGATGTCACGGGAAAGATAGAAAAAACGGAATGGAATAACTACAATGAAATTATTCGCAAAACTATAGCCTCAATTTTTGGGTTCTATACCTATTTGCGCTCTCTAGATCATTCCCACAGACGGGCGATTGCTGATGACATCGTTCGGAAAAAACTCGTTGAGAGCAAGGCAAAGCAAGGACCTCGATTCGCGTGGTGGGTGACACGCCAACTCCCGGTAAGGGTAATCGTGAGTTTGAGTCTGGCCTGGGGTCTGAGTTCTGCAAATATTTCACCATCATTACGGTTGAATTTCACATAACACCCTGCCAGGAGAAAATGCTAATCAGTAAATAAAAAGTTGCACACTGAAATGATCGCTGGATGAAACGTTCTAAAAGAGAGAATTTATGGAATTAGAGCAAATAACAATAATCTCTCGAGTAAGTTGTTCGACGTACTGCGAATGGCTGCTACTTCCCTGCTTCTCAAAAGAAAGAAAGACAAAATGACAGTTCAGTTGTAATAATCTACCCTTTCCTATCTGTTTCACGACGCGCTTTAACTGTTAGCACCGGAAATGTTAACGATGACTTCAACCAATTCCCACCACTTGGACCACGACCCTACGTCGAAGCGATTAGAAATACTCAGGTTGAAATGAAATGTACTACTCACGTGTCTTCAGTCATGGTGAAAATCTCTTTGATCTCGTTCGGTTCATTCAACATAATAGCACAGCGTACAGCTTCCAGATAACGCTGGTACTTCAAATAAATATTCTTCGCGGTGCGAATGAGGATGACATTGTCTGGATCAGGAGTCAGTGGTGCACAACTAAACAATGATGAGCAATGATTCAGATCTTTTTCACCGAATAATAAGAAAAAGCTATTGCTGCATGATTACTGAAAAAAGACTAGGTTCTTAGCTTTGAAGAAAAACAACTTTCAACGACGACACCTGAGTAAATAGAGGCAAACCCTCTGATGATCGACATCTACCACATATTCCATGAGAAGATCAAGTCGCTCAATCTCGATAAGCAGATCACACGCCTCCACCTAGACCTTTCAAATTTCCATGATGTCAAAAAACTTGATTAATTGAACAGGAAACCGCACGGACTTCTGCATTGTGCTTCATATTGTGCATAACGATATCCCTTGCAAGCGTGAGAAGTTCACTGCGCCTAAAATGGACACTTTCGAAAGATATTCAATTTGCATCTGCAAATCCTTCCTGTAACTTCTGAATTGCAAAATTTATAGTAAAGCCTACTACACTCTAAGTCCGCCTCTGAAATGTTCACTGAAAAACCGGTGCTCAGCTGAAGAGACTTCTCAACTATAAATTGTGTATTCAACAAATCATAGGAAGGAAATAGACCAGAACACACAAGTGCTATGCAGTGGCATGCTGTAACACTAATTCACTGATTCTAGTAAGGTAAACTAAACACAACGACTTATTCCCACGACCGACTTCCTGTTAGCCTTGCCATTGATCAAATGAAAGGATAAAGCTCTCGGCTTTGACCAATCCCTGAGGGATGCGCCATGTATTCGACTTCATTAAGCATCGTTTGGAAGTGACTGAATGCATATCTGGTCTTTACAATGGCTCGCGGTGGCCTACCATTGTATCGAGCCAGTGCTGCTCTCCTCCCAAACGAGTTTGGTACCAATCTACCGACTCTGGAAAGATGGAAGGCTTGGTGGGCCATGGGTGCGAGGGTCGACGCCATGTGTGTTGCAGGGTGCCTCCGACCACTGCGCCACACGCGCCACATTGATCGAATAGTTCTCGATATTCTTGTTCAACTAAGAAAACGTGCTACTTTATTCTTTATTCTGTTAAAGCTGATGTGTCGGTAGTAACGTTTTCTTCAGAGCCTGGAAGGGTATATTGATATTCAAATTACTAATTGAGCAAACACGAGGTGTTAATTATTGAAGCGTTTAGCATAATAAACTGCACACACCCTTTCAGACTTTGAAGAAGGCGATACTGCCAAAACGTCAGCTTTAACGGAATTAAGAATAAAATAACATCCTGTGTTTGCTCATCAAGAACATCGAGAACGACTTATTTCCTGTCAATATCAGCACATGCACCGACAAGTGTTTTAAAAAACCTATGTGCCCAAGAGTTACGTCTTTTAGCTTTTTCTCATACTGTTAAGAAAATTTTGTGCACACATACCTAGCTTTGCTTTTTTCTGAACCGTCAGATGATTGCTTCCACTCTTCTGATAATTCCATGGCTAGATGGCGGACATACTCATGACCCCAGTCACCAATCGGCTCATGCATTCCCTAGAGAAGTTGATTTCAGAATGTAAATGTAAGAGGAAACAAAACTTAGGAAGAATAAGAAAAAGTGGATTAACTGCGTCCTAAATCAAACACAACTTCCTCTAGAATACCTTTCAAACCTTCACCTTAATTATCTCCGAAATATATGAACACACCTTCATTCGAAAATTGATGCAATCGCTCCTCTCATCAGAACACATCGCTAACACGGAAATAATGTCGGCACAGAGTCTCTATAAACTATAAAACATGTACTGTAGTACAGAAATATGCCACTTGCCATACCTTTGTTTGCTCCGGTTGCATTTTTTCGAACACCTGCTTCATTTTCGGATAATGAGGACGCATGAATTTAAGCGGCTTTGGGACCGAGGTCATAGACGTGGTGGATGCCCGAATCAGAGAACGCATCATCTCCAGTGACGGTTGATACAGACTACTGTTGTTTTCCTGCACAAAAAACCTCTATGCTTCATTATCAAGTACTACATAAAGAATACGAAATAAACAAAGCATAAATAGCGCCTACAGTCAGACGCTGCACGAGCATATTAAGGTCCTCTTCCAGCTTTTTATCTTCCTCAGTCTGGAAATCGAAATAGGTAAGAAACAAGCAAACTGGCAATGTCTTCTATCAACAGCCTACACATACCATCTCGTCCTTCTTTTCATCCTTGCCAGTTTTTTTCTTCTCATCTTTGCTCAACTTTTCTTGCTTAGTCTTCTCATTCTCTTGCGCTGCTTCAGCCATTCCCGCCATTGTGAGTCTGGAAAATGGCTTTATTCAACTGATAATAATACAAACATATATCACGACTGCTAAAAGCAAAGGAATATATGTTAAGAACTAAGTGCCATATAATACGATACAGATGCATACATGCAATAGTGAGATCCAAAGGATTAGACCGCTGACTCAGATGGTTGCACCTGCATTCGCTGCTTGCGCTAGTAAAAGTTCTATTCCACTTACGTAGTTGCAAGCAGGTGATTCGCAGATATCGTTACAACGATGGCATAACCTGCCATATGTTTAGGGGTAGGACACTTCGGAAAACGATCTGTATCATCATAGAAAGCATTTTCAACGGAAGCGATACTTATTTCCCACTTTTGTTAAGCTTTCCCATAGACTTGACGAGTGAGACTGGTGAGTATGAAGAATTGGATCGTTTACTTTGAACACGAAGTGGTCTCCACGTATCTTCACAGCGTTTCCGAAGGTCATCTGGGCAGTTTTTCAGAATAAATGCGTTCTCGTTTCTGTTAAGCTTGTTCGCTAGCAAATTTTTCACTCCTGGTAGACAGAATACTTTAGCAGTTTCCGCGTAATTACTGAAGTAAAGCCCAAGTGCGTTAGAGACAGCACTGGGGCGAGGACATGTAGAATCAAGAAAAACTATAGCTATCGCTTCGCTCTTCACTTGATCCACACATGCTTGAAGTCCGAATGCAACGCTATCGTTACTGAAATTAGACGAATGATGGGAAGACTCTTCAGTCTGGTCGTTTCCACAACCACTGCTCTCAAGGTAATCCATAACATCAGCTAACAGTGCATTGGTGTCATCCTCAGACACGTCGCGCCATGAATTCCATTCGAATTTGAGCGATGTCTTTAGGTAAGGAAGACCTCCTTTACGCTGTTTTCCCATGGTGTCCAAATGAAGGCAAGATTATGACTGAAAATACGACCACCAACAACAATACACCAGCCAGCAACCAATGAAAGGTCCACCAAAACTGATTATGATCGATTTCACTCGTATCGGTTATTTGACAAACCTAAAACATAAAGTTACGAAGAATGTGAACTTTGTAATTACGTATGAAAAATGCGAAGGTATGCAGTAGAGAACCCTGGCCCCTCAAGAGCACTGGTGTTGCTTCAGACATGCACAGGTTGAAATCTTAGCAGCAGCGGACATTAACTGTAAGCCATCATTGAAACAGAATTGTCAACGTAATGTACAGCACTCTCTAGGTTAACTAAAGTGACACTCAATATTCTTTCAGAACGGATTTCCCTTTAACCTTGCTATGACTAATCAAAATGTATTCTTTTCCCGCACGTAACATCACTGCTCTGAGGAAGGCGAAGTCGCCGAAACGTCGGCCATCGATCAATAACATCAAAAACAACGACAACGAAGATCTATACCAACCTCGCGTCAGCTTAAGAAGATCAGTTTATAAGATCACATAGATAAATATATCAACTATGCCGAGGTTTATAGAAAGTCGGTCTTTCGAATATGTATTCTTTTTCTGACAAGCTTACAAGAGGTTGATAAATATTTATTTTCGGCTACGTTTCGACGTCTTCGTCTTCCTCAGAGCCGGTGATCCGAGTCGATGTCCACAGTCGATCGTCTTCTTGATGTAGTTTCTTTACCGCCGTACGAACAGCGTAGTCAGAACAAGTTTGAATAGTTTTCGAACAGTCCGACATGAGCGACTGTGTACATCGACTCAGATCATCGGCTCTGAGGAAGACGAAGATGTAAAAACGCTGGCCGGAAACAAACATTATTTATCAGCTCAATATTCTTTCTGGATTTGAACCCTCAAGGGTCATTCCTAAAAACATCTTAAGGAGATTCAGGTTCCTATTTTCGATAGACGAATACATTATGAAAAGCAAAAAAAACGCATCCACCACGTTAAACGGCAAGAACCTAGGACAAAGGATTCTCGTCGGCAACGCAAACTCTACGAGGCACTTATGATAGCCGAACAGCGTAAGCGTAAACTTGTACAGATTCCTGACAAAGAAATAGATTCTATGACTTCAAAATTACGGACCCAGTCGTGACCGTATCCCAATCAAGTTGGCCCGTCCCAAAGAAAAAGAAAACAAAACTACAACGCGCAAGAAATGTAAAAGTCCGCTTCACACGCACTTCATACAGCAAATGAAAACGGAACTTTTAAAGAAGCTTCCAGGTCCGGTCATTCGGAGTCCCAGGATACAGCACCGGATGACGACTTGACCAGGAACGAACTCCCACTCAGCACTAGCAAACACTATTCACAACTTGTGGGCAAAGTCATCACGCCTTGTTTCAGACCCCTCAACGATTGCGCTACAGTACCTGATGGACGTGAATGGGATCAGCATGAAACTCGTACCCATTTGAAAAGGCGCTGAACACTGCGCCTGGGACCTTCAATATCCAGTTCCACTGGTGTTCGTTTTTCATTCGAAATCACTGTGATGAACACTCCCCATGTACGACTCTTTCGATGTACTACATTAGCAGGGCACTTTATCTGCTCCTTACTATTTTCTGGGTAGTAATTAGTTAACAAAAACAAGGAAGTGACTGGGCTGGGGATTTGCGAGCATTCTTTCCTGACGTGTATGAATCTCCGCGATGTTTCCAAGGTAAGCGAGCGCTGACCAAATTGCTTTTCCAGGTATAAGTATCTGCACGAAAAACAAGCAATGTGGCTGCTGTAATGTGATGTGAGTTTGCGAACTTTGCAACAATTTCGTACCACGTGGTCCTCCAGATATACTGGTTTGGTTAACGGATTTCCCTGCTATACATCTGCACACGGACGCAGGACGGAGTGTTATCAGACCTGTCTGCGAAGATAGTAACACTTAGTCGATACATCAGTAGGCTATTGCGAGTCATTGTAAAGGCCAGATATGCATTCAATAACCCCTGACGATGCTACGAATGGAGTTGAATGCATGGCTCGTCCCTGAGGGGGATTACATGGATGGAAATGGCTAACGCTGAGAGCTTTATCCTTTCTGTTTAATTTTGCAGCTCTCGTATTTCTGCATATGGGAAACACCACTGACGAGGACTGAGGAGACCCGTGCTACTCTGTTATACTGCTATCCAACGTGTCACTAACGGACGAGTTCTCCGGTCTGTTGCGCTGTGCTTTGTCACAAGGACTGTAGTCCGTGCTATCCGTACCCACCACGTTTATGGCCCTGGCCACCATGTCGATACTGAAGTAGTTCAAGCGGGAGCCAGGTGCTGTCTCACTTCGTCTTCACATTTTGGAGTGACTAAGACATTTTGGTGGGACACTCTTGTACTACCGTTCCTTGAGAATGTAGCCGCACTGAGCTCGCATAGCTCACGTTTACCTTGAGGTCGGCCTCTGGATAGTGATGTCGAATTCTTTCCCATTTTCATTTGTACTATTGAGGGATCTATTCCGCAGTGTTAATCGACCCTTTTCGCTCGAAAACACTTTTCCTCCACGATGAGATTGGCGGTCTATTGGAGTGTTAAATGTTAGATGTACATCGCTGCTTTTCGCTGAAGGAATTATTTGTGTAACATTGCTCGGCTCTACTTTCCCCATTCGTCGATGCTGTATTTTTCATAATTTGTTCGTCTGATTTTTTAAGTGTTCTTCATACAGGATGTGGGTACTGTTCCTACTCTTTGTGGGTATTACATCTGCCAGCGATTGGAAAGTGGTCAATGTCGAGAGGACTGTGGATATATCGTCGCAGGTTAAGTGTTATCTTTTATTGTAATCCTAAGGAACTTCTGTTGTCTGCTTTTGGCTATTCTTCCTTTTCTTTATAAACGTTTATCCCAAAGCAGACCATAAGATGTGGAAAAAATTGCCGTTGCTGTGTTCATAGTATACCAACTGATGTTTGGGTTAGAAGCATTCTGTAGCTTTACTTTTGGTTACATGGGGCTACTGTTTTACCGTTCTACTTTATCTTTCTTATTTTACTGTCTCTTTCTACTGTTCTTTGGAGGATGTTTTAGGTTATAGAGGTTAGGAAACAGTCCTGAGTATATACCTACAGTGGTCAAAACAATCATCAAGTGAGCCAAACGAAAAAAGAACCCACTTTTAGATTGTGAAGGTCTCATCACAGCTAACTTTATTCAATTCTGGATCTACCGATGCTAACTCCGTTGATATTGTGATCTCTAAAGAGCAAAGCGGACACCTTTCTTATATTTCTGCTGAGGAGTTCAAGAGCAAAGTAAAGTTGCAGATTTCAGAACAGCGTAAGGAGACACATGGCTACAAGGTATCCATGGACTATTTATTTCACAGCAGTTTTTTGGGACTAAAATTAATCGGGATTTATAAGTCTCTTCATGAATAACGCTTGTATTGCACTTTTACAGATCTATAAAGTGGAACTTCTTAACAGAATTGCTAAGAATAGTGAAGTGAAGCTGAAGATTGAGTATAGACTTACGGGTTTGCTAACACCATTCCCAGCAAAAATCACCCAGAAGGAAAACCAGTGAGTTGATCTTCATTATCTCCACAAATTTGAATGAAAAACTGTGTTACCTCCGTAAAAAACTGTGTCTCGTTTCTCGTTCCATCTTTCTTTTTTCTGAGAGACGCGGATGGGAAAAAAGGCGAAACGAACGACCCGGATGGTGTGGTGATGAACGCATTAGTCCCCGGAAAGAGTAATAGCTAGTTCGATACCCACCGCCGACATCTGCGGTCCGGTATTTTGTAAATATCTCAGCATCGTTGTAGTTACATGTCACATCGTACTGCGCCATACAAAAGAGTGGGCAATAAATAAAAGTGGCTACATTGTGATTTCCTCTTTTTCTTTTTATTTTTAGTGATGTGATTTCCATATCTTCTGTGATTCGTAAAGTATTCCTGGCATTATTATTCAGATTCGTTGTGTATCATGGTGACGCTCATTATGCTTCGGCATATCCCGTTATGAATGAGAAGACCATTGTTAAGACTGGCTCTGGAAAAACGTTTTCTGTCACGGAAGTAGTGCCGACTAATCGGGAGAATGAGCGTGTAATATACGGCCCATATAAGGACCAACCTGCTTTTCGAAGCGTATGTTTTGCTTATTTTATATATCCATTCAGAACTTATCCCCTCTTCAAAGTGTATTTTTTATTACAGGAACCAATAAAGATCCATTATGAGAATAATTCTCCATTTGTTGTGGCAACCGTAGTCGAGCGATGGATTGAGATATCACATTGGGGAAACATCGCTGTCGAAGAACATATTGAGCTTGTACATAAAGGAGCGGAGTTGAAGGTGATATTGCTGTACTAGAGCACGTCGCTGCGTTCATTCCTTTCCCCTCATAGATCTATTACAGTGTTTTTTGTGTCATCGGAGTTAATTCTTGAAAGTGTGATTAGGCCATGGAAACTTAAGTAGTCCAAGTACGAGTCCAGTAGTGTTTGTTTTCGAAAATAGTCGAATTGCTGTCATCTGAAGCTCTTAAGAAGCATGTTTAGGGTCCTTTTTCACGCTTGGACCAACAGTTGGATCGACGCGGACTACGTCAACCGGCACTGCTGTACTTTACGGTTAGTCGAAGTGCTAATGTCGGAATGTCGCGTAATCGTCCAAAATTCTTCGGAACACTTCCAGTCAGTTTTTTTCTTGTGTTGTTTTAGACGGTATTGCCAGCTTCAGCGAAAGACATTTATTATCGTGATGTTATTGGAAATATTTCAACATCAGCAGTGCGTCCTCGTTCCGATTCTGTGGATGTCGACATTAAACCAAGGTATTGGTTTCTTAAGTTCTTAGAATTTCTTTCTATCAACGTTCAGTTTATCTGAAACATCAGGTTTCCGTTGTTTGGAGGATGGCGAACCTCGTATGTCATAGGGTACAATGTTCCCTCCTTCGAATATCTGTATAACAAAGGACATGACTATGCGTTGAGAATGAGAGTTCTCGATCATATTTTCGACAATGTGGTAGTTGAAAATCTAACTATCAAGATAATTCTTCCGGAAATGGTCAAGTACGTTGTCATTTTTTCAAAAAATATTGTTATTTGTTCCAGCGTACTTTAAAAAATCATTTGACGTTTCGCTATCTCTCTGAAACAAACAAAAGGAATATTGACGTTATGCTGTTGTACTATCTATGGCGCGCTTGGCGCAATGGTCGGTGGCGCCCTGCGACACACACATGGGATCGATTCCTGCTCCCATGGCTCACCAAGCGTTCCATCCCTCCGGGGTCGGCAAATTGGCACCGGACTAGTCTGGGAGGATAGCAGCACTGGCTTGATGCCTCGGAAAGCCACCGAGAGTCACTATAAAAGGCCAGATGTGCGTTCAATCGCCTCCAACGTTTCTCAACGAACTTGAAAGTATGGTGCATCCCTCAGGGATTGATCAACGCCGAGAGCTTTTATGGTCTGTTGTAGTAAGAAATTTCACTGTTTAGGAAAGTGAGGATCACCACACCATACTCTATGACTCGTCGTCCAGACGAATTACATTCGACTTATTTGGATACAACTGGACGCACTGTGATTGTTCTGCAGAAAGCGAATCTTGTTCCAGAGCATATACAGTTGTTTACAGTAAGTCTTCATATTTCCTTTCTTAATTACGGGGTTTTTTTTAGTCTTTCAGTCATCTGTTAACTTGTAAGATCCACCATTCTTTTCGAAAGTGAGGTCTTACAAACAGTTTATTTCAGCTTTTCTATGAATTTGACTACGCTAATATGATCCGTGAGCCATTGATAGCGACAGCGTTCTTTTTTGCTCTTTTCACTGCTGTCATCATTTATATGCGATTCGACTTCACTATTGTTCCGGTGAGTATTCGTCTGTTTGCTAACGTAATTTTTACTAATAAGCGTATTTTCTTGCCTCATTGGTCTTCCACAAAGCGGCGGAAACCTTAACATAGTTCCCACGACCGCCTTTCTGTTAGCCTCGGCATTGGTGGAGTAATTCATTGTTTTATTGCTGAGCCAGTACGAATTTATTACTTTGTTCTTCATTTATGAACAAGGTGACGTTTCGACGGATTTCACCGTTCACTTTTCGCGGACTTTTCTTTTAACTCAGTGTTATATCCCTGAAGCTCAAAGCTAAGCTTCAAGCTAATTCTTCAACTTGAAGTTAAACCAAAATCTCCACTAGGCGCTCCTAGGACACAGAGACATAACGGTGAAGATTTCGAAGTGGAAGTTACTATTGTCACACAAAAATCGAAAACAACAGCATACAGAACTCTCGAGGCATTCTGGATAAATTCCAAGAATCCGAAGTTGAACCGCAAAGAATGCCTCGTAATCACGCGTGATCTTACACAATATTTAAGACTTAATTTTAATGTGCGAGGCACACTACGCTTCCATGTGAACTCTGTGCGGTTGGTCTCTAAGTGACATACTCCGGGGAAGACTCACAGAAAGTAGTGAGTGTGTGAAGAAGCTAATTTGTTCCCAAAGCAATTGAAATTTTGGTGTAGTACTTTCTCTGTCTGGTTATGGAGGTGTTTGGCTGAGTAGATTGCAATCAACTTGATCTTTCCAGACTATGAAGAATGTGGAATCTTCAGAAGCGTCGACTTATTTATAAATAAGGAATTAAGTAACAGCCTCGTGTTTGATCATCAAGATAATAGTTAACATAGTTGTTTCAGCACATTTTAATAAACACAGAAAGAGCAGTTCTTCATGAACGAAATTTCCAAACGCTATAATTTGACTCAAACCAAAATTTATTGATTCAACTATGGAATCCACACGTTTTTTCAGAACGTTTTTTGAATTGCTTGGAAAAATGACCAACCAACTAACGAGCGGTATTTGATGAATTGAACAAAATGCAGAGTTTCTTGAACATTTGCAGCTTTAAATGTGTAACATGTTGTCTGTTGTTTTCGTTCAAGAACGTTGGACATTTTCTTTTAATCAGTTCTTAATATGTTCGCAGTAATTTCTTAGGCGTTTCATAAGTCCCGTAACATTGCTTTCTGCTGTCATTCTACGCTAGGTTTGAAAATGTTTCATAGTTTTACTAGCGGCCAACAGGAAAGTCAGACGATTTGTCGAGGTTTTCTGCCATTCCAGCTTCTTAAGATTAAAATCGTTTGTCGAGTTACTAATGTTGGGTTCTTCATCAAGCCATCGAGTTCCGTTTTTATAGAGTTACCTTAGGTTATTGCCTACGGACGGTTATCGTTAACTGATTTCGGGCTCCCACAACCTTCCCCGTTACCGTGGCTGTTATTCCAATACGAAACTTTTCGATCTATCTTGATAGTCTGCATTCGGAAGCGCTACTCTGAACGATGCTTTATTGGCATTTAGGGTTACATCCATAGAATGATTACAAATTTAGACTGATAAATCGAATCGACAAAACTTTTTTGTCTCTAGACCATCATTTCAGCAAACATGAAACCATCATAAATCATCTATTAGACGATGTTTACGTAGCAAATAGTTAAGAGAGAAATAAGCTATGAAGTGGTTTACGGCTGTTGTAAGATTGTTTTGCAAAATATATAGCTGTAAGAGCGGCCATTCTTTTTGCACGAACCATTATTTACATGGGTTGCAACAGTGTTTTAGGTTTGTGTCGTGATGGATTCATTTCTGGTTTCAGTGTGACATTTAGCGTTTAGGATCCCGTTCGTGAAACACGTGAACGTATTCAAGGTAAAGTAGCACCATTGCCTCACCTTGTTGATAAGAAGAATCGTGTGTTTTCACAATTTCTTGATGCAGTCACACATTATAAATCTACACGAGACCTCTCTGAACTAGAGGTAATGGAAAATTGCAGGTTAAATTACAGAACAGTAACTTTTTTGTTTAGAATGGGAAGAAGAAATTAGAGGCTGGTCGAGTTGATATCAACAACAAACTAGCGAGTGCAATCGACACTCTGAAAGAGGACTGTCAAAAAACGTTTGATAAGGTGTCTATTCGTTTTAATAAGTTTTGTTGGTTCAAGATTGACTCGCTAGTGATATCATTGCATATACGAGTTCTCTAGTGATATCGATATTAATGTTGTTAACGAAGCTCGTTAAAACTTTAGGCTTTCTTATTAACATCAAAGTAATTATGGTACGACAAAAATTTCTGTAAATGGCGATAGTTTCTCAATTTTCCTTTTTTCAAATTTTTTTCAAGAAAATTTCCAAGTTTCTCAACGAATCGAATGTGAGAAGTGCTGGGATGTACACGTGAAGACGGGTCATATAAAATCAAAAACAATATCTCATAAGCCTTAACGGAGAACATATTGTTGCATATATATATATATATATATATATATATATATTCACCTTAGTCCGTTATGGTTATTATTTATTTTTGTTCTAGTGTAATCTGCCTAATTTTGGTTAAACGATGTTTTGAATTTCTCCCACACGTATTTTCTCTGATGTTCAGGCTCAGGAACTCTTGAAATATGAGAAACCGATCGTGGATGCATTGGAAGGCTACATTGCCAGTGTGCAGAAGAGTCAACAGAAATCTGCGAGCAGCGAGGACACACAGTTCAGTCAGAAGGTGACAGAAGCACGTATGCGTTCGGAGTCAGTGCTTGCCTCACTCTAGTTTTTCTGTGGTTTTAAAAGGGATACTATATTCTGTATCTGTGGAAGCGTGCAAGTAATTATTCTGCGTTCACACGTTCACTTGATACTCGTTACCAAAATCTTAGAGTCCTTCAGACCTTAGTGGGAGATATATTTTTCGTTAAATTGTTTGGAAAACTTGGATGCAATATTTTTTATGTGTTGATTGTTTTTTTTTCTCATTTCTCCTGGAAATTGTTCTGATTCAAAGATATATAATGTATGGGTAAATGTGTGTAAGTTCTGTTTTGGTTGATAAAATCTTCTCAACTTACCTCTGTTTGGATATTAACAAGATTAATTTTCCGATACATCTACGAGCGTATAGAATCATTCATTTACTAGAATTTAGACTAGGAACAATTCACTGAAGTGTACGGTGCCACATGTTAGAAGCAATTATAAAATAATTAATGGTGTTGGACATTGTGCCTTGGATTTGCTTCGTAGTCAAATGCAAGCCATAAACTTCATCGCGATAACTGATATATTTCGCGCTTGATTCCAACCAGTCACTTCCTTTCATTTAATTTCGTATGCTTTGAGTTAGAAACGTCATTGGAGTTATCCGTAACCTTAGGTTACAAATGTCATTGGGGTTATCGTTATTCGTAAACATGTTTTTTTCTCTTTATTTCCCCATTCTTTCAATGTCGTCTCTACTCGATAACTACAGCGAAGCTGTTATTCACTAAAATTGGATGAAAATGTGTATTCAAAAACAACTATTTGAACAAGCTTTGAGGTGGCAAGATTTAGCGCTGGAGTTGGCACGGTCTTCGGCTTATCAATCAGAATTCTTTCTCATCGATTCGCACGAAAAAAGTTTTTTTTTACCAGCTCTCTGTTCACCGCACAGTTTCGTAATGGTATTTGAGTGGAGAAATAAACTCCTAAATATCCTTAGTGGTTGTTCGATACATTGTTCACCACGGAATACGAAGATCAACAGAGAATTAGAGCCCAACTTCTCCACCGCTAGGTAGTAGTCCAGTTTAATAACAAATATCATGACTTTTCGCTCAAACAAACACCGACAAGCACTTCCAATTAACGATTGAGTAGTAGTAGTATTTACTAAGCTTCCAGAAGAACTACTAGTGCTGGTTTTCTTCCGTTGTATGGTTGTACCTATATGTCAGCGAAAAAATAAAAGCTGTCCGATCCGAAACTGAGGAACGAAAGTTTTACGACTCATTATCTTTCGCCTTCACGCATAGAAATCTTGATAACACGCTTGGAAAGCGACATAAAAACCATGTACTGGGGGAAAATACTGCTGTGGAGCTGTACTAATACCTACGTATTTCCCGCCAATTCCATCAGCTCCCACAGTCCTGTACACATGAATATCATATTGGAATAGAACATATATAAGAAGACAGACTATTTCACGTTCATTTTGTAGTTTACTGAGGACCAGAAGGTAAGCTACCGGAGACTGGGTCGGCTCTGCGGGATTCCTGCATTATTGAAACTCCGAGAAAGTGTAGGACGTCTGGAGCAGCTGCAATCACATGATGGGTCGAATACTGAGGATGTCGCTTGCAATGTTGGAAGCACTGGTTTTTAACTACTACGACGTAGCGACGAGGCAGCCCTTGAAAAGACTCCAGGGAACGTCTCCATCCACTGAGCCAAAAACTGTCAGCAAATATTCCACTAGGCGGCCTTGACGAGAACCCTTCGGCAGAGAATCTTTAAAAGACCTCGATGCTAGTTGAGCAGGATATCACGACTTGTAATGTACGATGTACAACATGTATCGTTTCACAAAAAGGAAGTGCACGCCAAAAACCACGAGTAGTCTAACTTCGACCTGCATGATTTCGTGAGCAACTCCGTTGAGAACACCGCTTTCGGAACGGAAGACACAAGTGCTTTGCTAGATTAGAAATCGGCGAACAAATGTTAACTATTAGACCAATCAACAGTGAAGTAGACGGGACTAGCGTTGT
Source organism: Angiostrongylus costaricensis (assembly GCA_900624975.1). NCBI lineage: Eukaryota > Metazoa > Nematoda > Chromadorea > Rhabditida > Metastrongylidae > Angiostrongylus > Angiostrongylus costaricensis. The sequence continues at coordinate 181,020 of UYYA01003934.1, forward strand.
GTCTTTTTGGAACACATCACGGCTATCATTCATCACTGATTGAAATTGAACCGCCAGATGATAGGCAGTGATGAATTCCGGCATCTATCATCTTGTTACAAAAATAGACTTCATTGAATTTTGTGGCAACAAGACAAGATGGTGTTTTTGTCTACTGCTAACTCTTACTTACTTAAATACCTGGATGGTCCGTCCTCACTGGTCCTGCTAGCCCCAGCATAATTTCCATTTTTTCGGAGTTTTGCTGGTCTAGTTACTGTGGTTCCCTGGAGTCCCGAGGTCAGCCTGGCCAAAGTCTGCCCCAGGTCTTCACCACCACAGGTAGTCGCCGTCTTTGTGGATCAGAGGGAGATTTGCCATCATATGCTTAGTTTGATACCAGGACTGTGGTGGATACTGGTTTTGGTTTACTCTTAATTAGGCTTCCTGATGGAAACGTCGGACTTCTTCTCAGCTTGGTAGACCTTGCCAACGGGATGAATCCTCCCGCTGTACGTCGCAGCCCGACACCCAGGAACGGATTGCTAACTCTACTTATGCTATTTCTTAAAATGAACTGCGCGGATTTCGAAATCCAAGTTATAAGCTGCGAAATTTACGCCAAATGCTGAGGAGGAAGTTGCGGAAACTAACACGTGAATTATGAATACTCAAGCATTAGAAGAAATTGTTCGATCATTTCTTTCTGAATATAGCACTGATGAATTTCTCGTCACTATTGCTTAGCAACCAAGGAGCTGAATTCTGCACTTTTGCTAATGTGTGTATTCCACTTACGGGTCTCGGTCGGTTAGTCGTAAGGCTTCCTACCGTTCCGAAACCTGAGTAGGCTATATTTTGCATGCCGATTATACTAAAATGCGAAGTCAAATGAACGAGAACAACATAGTGGTACTTCAGAGTCACCTACGAAAAGTGCGCAGCACATCTACTTTGCTAGAGTTTTGAAAGCCGTTCAGTATTTTCCTCCAGAAACAGCGGAAATGAGGGGCCTCATTTTTCTACATTTGAATGAGCTCTCGATGCGCCTGCTGTATGGTAGTACGATTGTTGAAAGGCTGCTAAAATCTCAAGGACATTCTAGGCTGTAGAAATCAAGGAGAACTGTGACAAGAACAATATCCACTAATCATGCACATAGGCAACCTAAAGAAGCAGCTATTGAAGAGCTGATGATACGGGCTGAATCAAAGTACGTCGTCATCGACCTAACTAGTAGAAGAAGACGCCGCCCATCAAATTCCGCTTATGATATCGTAGAAGATGTGAGAATATGTGCTCCTCGTAATATACCGTCGTAGAGAAGTTGGCCCAGGTCGGTGTTGGATTTAATGAAGCGATAAGGCGGTTGTTCGCCGAAAACTTTCACTATGCTATGAAGTCTGAAAATACAGCGGTTTCCCTTGTAGACACATTGTCTCCTTCCTGTCTTGAAGCATCCGAGCAGCATGAAACGATTAGTTGAGATGCATACAATCATTCACACCACTTTCTAACGTGCATGCACCTACCCCATATCTACGGGAATGCATTCCTTTGTTGTTTTCAACAATAACTGCAATTTCGTGGTCATGTGGCCTTTGATAGTTCACACATGTGTTGCTCTAAAAAAAATTCGCTGAATAAGTGAAGTCGGTCATTGTAGTCAATAATTTATGGCTACGCACTAAAAATTCAGAACACGTCAATGCGCGAATACAGTCGGAATGAACACCACAACTTTGTCATGTTCGAACTACACTAACATATTCCTAAGTGTGTTGGTGTATTTGTGTGTCGGTATGTGTGTGTGTGTGTGTGTGTGTGGGTGTGTGCGTGTCGAAGTGTGGGTGTCTGTTTTTCCTCAACACAATTGAGAGGCACTGAACAAGTGGTGCAAATTTTTGAAATACTTATTACACAAAGGTCAATATCATTATCTAAACTACGACTTCAAACCAGTATTTTTCGACTTCACAGTGACATCATCATTGACATAAACAAGTGGAGTCGGACATTATGATATTGTCAATGGAATTATTCAATGTTGCTCTCGAAAATGTGCTGTGAAGGTTGTGAGGACATCGTTTGGACGTGAAAATAATGAGGATGGTCGGCTTTTACACCATTTCACATCGCTGATGGCGTCCTTATTTTAATAGCAAACATTGGCATGAAGCATATGGTATAGAGTCAAGGGTGGTTGTTGAATCTGTTAAAGAGCCTATGGTAGACAGCCAAGGGGCGCTTGTAGCCCAGTGGTCGAGGGCGCCCTGCAGTACACGTGGAATTGATCCCCCCGCCCAAGGCTCGCCAAGCCCTCCATCCCTCCGGGGTCGGAAAATTGGTGCCAGACTAGTCTAGGAGGATGGCAGCACTGGCTCGAAACCGTAGGGCATCGTAGGCCATTGTAAAGGCCGGATGTACATTCAATCACTTCCATTGGTGCTTAATGAAGTCGATTGCATGGCGTGTGCCTCTGGGATTTATCAATACCGAGAGCTTCGTCTTTTTATTTATCCTTTACGGTGAATATCCGCTAACGTTGTAATCGTCGTCTTCCATTCCATTCGTCGTTCAATATTTTTATAATGTGAACCATTATCTGCTCATTGTCGCAGTGCCACCTTTCCTCTTAAGGGATATTACGTTTCCTCTTCGATATGCTGTTCGTGGAATTCTCCTGCTATCTATTGAGCGATGCGCGTTCCCACAGCAACAGCTCTGCTGGTTTCCCGGAAGGTTTCCTAATCGTTATATTCTTCCTAACTGGAATATGAATGGAATTATTAGCAAGTAGTCGAAATTTAAAAAAGTGAATACAATGGGTGGATGTGATGCAAATAGGCAATAATATGATGTTGAACAAAAAAATTGAAGTGGGTGATGTTATTCTGTGTTTATGTCGCTCTATCAGACTGATGTTGCTTCCGATTCTCCGGTCGACAGTGCGAAACGATCGTACTGACTACGGCGGGCGAACGGGTGTGAGTGCGATGACCACATCGTCGTTTGCCTTTGACCTCTTGCACTGTCTAGACGGACGACAACACCGTCCGTTTCTGTCGTTTGCCGTCACTGGCCGACGACGTGCAGCGAACGGACGCATTTCTAATGGCCATTGTCACCGTCTGCAGCCCGCCGTGGCCGTTGTCCGCCTTTCCAGCTCCGGGGCAAGAGATCAAAGCGCACGCGCCGCCCGCCATATCCGGTCCAGCACAGCTCATTCTGCTGGCGCTCGTCCACCCAACTGGTCGGCTGCTCATTTTATGGCCACTAACGCTGCTTGTCGAAATCTCAAACCTTTTTGTATCAGGCACGATTGTCCGTTCGACGGAATTTGTTGCGTTTCTTGTGGGTGGTCGTGGGCCTGCCTAATCTCATTAGCTTCTTCCTCCCTCACATTTCACTTCGCTTACACTGTGTTCATAAGTTCTAGGCTTTTTCGCAACTTGTTATCCATTGATTTCATGAGGTTAACTCTAACTGGTTTTCATAGCGTGTAGAATCAGATTTCCTTCGTTCGTTAAAATCAGGCTACTGAGGTGTTTTTGTGAACTGGCAACATGCCTCATCAGTCGATTTAACATCTTACTATTATGGTAGTGTTTATTGCAACTTTCTGTCCTCGCTTGCTATCTTTTTCATCGGATTTTACGTCAATTCCGTTGCATGTACCTAATTCTCATCCATTGTCGTTTAAGCTACGCGCATTTTGGTCAGTGTTCCGATCGATCAGGGGGTCCGTCATGAACGAAACGGACTTGGTCGATGGGGAGTCCGTGCATGAGCTCATGTCACGTCATGATGGACTCACATACAGGTTCGTCATTCAGTCATGAAATCGATTTTCTGGTGCCATTGGAATTTTTAAATACCTAAGTTTTTAAAGGGTTTTAGTTCAAACGTCATAAGTTGTTTGTTCGAAGAGAAAAGTAATGTACATATCCGTTAGTGTGCCATTCGTTTACTATTTTCGAGCGAGAAAGGAATTAGTACAGTTTAGAAGCAAAGGACATTTAAGGGGAAAGCTCATCTGTAAAGATACAGATGACATCTATATAAGTAAAAACAACTGGCTAGACAGACATTTTCACAAGAAGGGTGGACAGACGTACAGTGCGTTCCGAACGGGTAGATGACGAACGCTTTGCAATCGATAACACGCAGCGCTAGTGGAGAACGTCGATCACAAATGACCTTATCAATTCACTTTTTCTCAGAATTTCATCGCTATGGAAGGACTAACAAATTAATTCCCACCACCGACTTTTTATTAACTTCAGCATTTATCAGATAGTTCTTATATTCTTGTTGAGCAAACATGAGGTGTTAGTTTTATTCTTTATTCACTGGCAAGCTGACGTTTCGGCGAATTTCGCCTTCCTCGGAGCCCACTCACTATTCTCCAGAGGCGAACCTCCAAATACTGAGCACAACAATTTTCCTTCGTCTCGCATTTCTTTCACTTGGCGAACATCTGGTCTTGTTTGCTGCATAGATAGGTGTGTATTATTCGCATTTCGATGTCCAGTACTCAGTGGGAATCCTCTGGCGGCCCGCATACATCGTGTAGTCGTCTTCGTTTGGTAAATGTCGGAAAGATTCGGTATTGTAGGTAGCGGCGGAGAAAGTGTATTGCCTGTCGGGCTAAGACGGTTTTTTGCCTTTGTGACTATACTTTTTACAAATCGGAACTATCTTTCTGGCACTTCTCAAACAAACAAGCAACGTTAACAAATTATTACGACGAACCTCAGTCTCATCAAAGCGCACTGGTTAGGGATACAGTTCAACAGTAATTATCGTTCTGGTTCGAACCCACGCGCAACGATCTTTTCCAATCCACGTGGGAACACACTAACTCGGTTATCCAGGAGATTGCAGTGGGAATCGAATCCACAATCATTCTACGGCATTATAAAGAAGACGAATTCCTCACCCAGCAGTGGAGACAACACGCGAAGTTCGAAGCGAATACAAGAAGTGCTGGGATCCGCATAGTAGAGATGATGAAGAGTTGCGTAAAAAGTTAAATGCTAAGATGCTTAAAATCTTCGTTTTCTCCTGACGCCGGAACGTCTTACAACGAATTCGATGTCATCAACTGCCAGAGTCCCACGTCTACTGCGATTTGATGGGTGGTGATTTCGACAACTGGGTATTTTTAGAAAGTGTGGCGTGGTTAATGGTGTTTTTTGAATCTTTCACTTGAGTTGTTAGAAAGTTCTGAGGAAAGATGGCGATCAAGGAGTATAATTTGCCCCAAAAGAATGTGATAGGTCGAATATTCGCTATTCCATTCTGTAGCGTGAGAAAATAGATTAAGAGCGGTAGCTTGAGTGTTTGTTGTTGGTTTTTAAAAGTCTATTTCCTAAGCGTCGACGATGTCGTGGGTCACGCCACCAGCACTGTTAAAATAATCACAAAGTACACAAATTTCTGCTTCACCAATTATTCTCATAGGGGTTCCCTCTCGTTGTATTCTACCGGAAAGAGCTCTGCATGAAGGCACACGAAGCAAAATGGATTTGTGCTGTAAAGCTGTCGTGTAGTTACAGTCTGTAGTCTGTAGTTGTATATGTGTTCGCTGGTTTGAACCTAACCGATCTGGCTAACGAGGCGTAGCATCCTTTCAAGGTCATCGGGTTAACAAACTTCTCTCAGAAGGGTCCAGTCCCACCTAAGAAGGCTGGCGACTGCTTGAATGCTTGTGATGAGCACCGCGGAATGCTTTCACACGATTCCAGGGGGAATCCTGTGGGCATTCAACGACATTCATGAAGGCGAAGCTCCCAAGTATCAGCTAAGAGCTCACGTAAATTCGAACGCGAATTTGAAAGCCTTTATGGTGCATGATGGACATGAGACAGGGAAGTAAATAAAAGAAGTGCCATTGGAATTTGCGGATTATTGCCAACGGAATACAAGCTTTTGTTAATTTCTGCAATATTAACATTCTCTTTTTTGTAGCTCACGGTCTATTTGTTTTTCGCTTTTTTCGCATAAATCTTGTGCCTCAAGCTGCGGAAAAATCTTCAGAGCTGGATTTCGTCCGACGAAACACGATAGTTTCCTTTGGATCCTTTCCGGAAATATTTCCTAGTGTGCTTTTTTGAAAGAGAAAAATCGAAAAGTCAATCGATAAATGGAGAGTCAATATGTGCACAAACATGGGATATATGACTCTGTGTAGTTCTCAGGCCTCTATCACTACTGTTGAATCATCGGGAGAGCTGCAAACGTTGAAATTATGTCGACTTAAGTTGGTTTTTAAGTTCAGTACTAAAGATTTCATCATCAGCTTGTAAACATGCACATGTGAATAGTTGACTAGGGATCTGTCGGTACTCGCTGTTATCACGCGATACATTTTTACATCCAGCATATAATCCAGAAAATTGAAATTTTTGTAATTCCCACGACCGATTGTCTATTAACCTCGGTATTGATCGAAGAATTCTTCATTTAGAAGTTAATTCAATTAAAAGTGTTGTTCAGAAGTGTTGTAAATGAAATGCCTCCATAGAAAGTTTGCACCTGGTGGATTGGAATTGTTCAAGTAAAGATTTATTTTCTGTTAATCGTTGAGAACTGCACTGATTCAGTGACTTCAACATTCTTCCCGGTGTGATTGACTTCTCCGTTCATGATGTGAGGCTCGACACACAAATAACGAAGAATATTCGAATAAAGGCGCCTCTAGTGTCGTCGCCCATGGACACAGTGACGGAAAGCGGAATGGCGATCGTGATGGCGGTAGGTTAGGTCACATACTGTTGCTATCAAGCAGGTTAACTAGATAGTGGGCTAAAAAGAGTGCGACGCAAAATGACTACACTCGGTGCTGGTTGCAGCAGGGGCCTAGTTCAGCAAACGTGTTTTTGGTGTTGTTTATGGATTTGGGTATCCTATATATTGTCCCCTCCCAACGGTTTACTGCCTCATCGTGGCTAGGAGGTGCTCCTGGGTGTCGGGTTGCAATGTACGGCGGGGGAATCAGGGCCTCCCAAGCTGAGAACGAGTCCGGCGTTTTCACCCTGAAGCCCAGCGAAGAGTAAACCAATAACAGGATCCACCACCGTCCTACCAAACTAGTCGGATGGTGGCAAGTCTCCCTCTGATCCACAGGGGCTGCGATTGCCTGTAGTGGTGAAGACCCGGAGCAGACTTCGGCTCGGTTGACCTCGGGACTCCAGGGAAACAATGGGTAAACCAGCAAAACTCTGAAAAAATGGACATTTTGCTACGGCTCGCACAACTACTGAGGACGGGGCGTCCAAATATCCAGGTAAGAAAGTATATATGACAACGTTGCTGAGATATTTGCAAAACTCTGGACCGCAGGTGTCTATGGTGGGTAACGTTACTACCCGGAAAGGACAACAGCGCGTTCGTTATAGATTTTTTTGCGCTACATTTTTGCGAATTATTAAGAAAATGGCCTGAATGGTCAGATTTCGGAACTCTGTATGAAATGAAGTCATTGATTTCATGATGTACTGAGTAGAGAGATTTCCTTCTTGTTAGGTCGTTTCAGGTCTTCATGAAAATGTGAAATTAAGCATTTGGTGTTGGCGCTTCAGTTTCAAGTCCATAAAATGGACCATTTTTTTTCTATTTACCTGTTTCGTAATTTTATGCAAAAAGAATACCACTGTTTAAGCTGTACGGTGGTATGGGTATCATCCATGCGAATTTTGCAAGATTAGAAGATCAAGCTGCTGAAGTGCTCAAAGTGAAGGTAATCAACATCCATTGTAATTTCTTAACTTTGCAGGTTGTTGCCTCATTGCTTGCGGTTGTTAGATATTGAGCTCTATTTTTAAGGAAATGTTTACTTTTTTGTTTTGAAAATTCGTGTCTTTTTATTTTAAGAGAATTCAATTTCAAAAAAAGGTTGAAACAGTGAATAGTTGAGGAGTGGGATGATCTCAAAGCATTTTCAGTCACCGGTCGTAGAAACCATCGTAACTACGTTTTACAACGGCGTTACTTTACTACTCAGTCACAGAAAGAAAGTGTCGTTCATGCTAGGAAGGGGAACAAACGAGTATAGCGGACTGCTGATGGATGTTCCACAAGGGAGAGCATCTATTATTGTAACACCCTATATGTAATGGGAAAGTGAAGAGTCTCCTGGAGACTTTCGCACTTTTAAGGTAGGAACTGGTCCACATAAGAAGGAGCGGACGATATTATATTATTTATGATGTTGTTTGGAAAAACGTAACCAAGTGTGAATTCCGCATAATGTTATCATGAGTCAGAAATGATCACGTGTTAGGGAAAATCATTTAATCAGTGGGTTCGCACAACCGCTGAACAACCGTCTGTTTCTGGGATATTCCGTCGTCATAAAAATAATAAGGGAAGGTATCAGGGATTTTTGATACGAACTACGTTGTGGTTTTTATAGCGTTTCAAGCAAGGCTTCGTGATGCAACCGCATTGCCTGAAACCAGACGCAAGTCTCTGGGATATGTTGCAGATCAAGAAGAATTACGGTTATACCGGAGCACCGGTCACCGAAACTGGCAAAGTCGGTTCAAAATTAATAGGTTGGTTTAAAGATATCTCTGACATCAAGAAAGGTGAAGAACAGTGTTTATATCCTAGGTAGAGCGCAAAATATTAATGGATTAATTAAGTCAGTTGGTCCTTTTTCTAGGAAAGAGCTCGGTGGATGACCCAAAACTATAAAAATTCAGCGACATCTACTCTTTTGTTCACTTGTTATCCGGTTTCGTACGACAGCTGATAGCTTGAATACCGTAAGTGTCAGACCTCAAAACAGAGAGGTTTCTCGGGAACATATTCGTCATTGAGTCACCGGCGGTGCGCATTAAAGTCAACGCTTGCTGCTCGTTTTCTTTCCCTCTTCCCGTATAATTCTCGTCAGCAACGGTCTCTTGTGTCACTCAATACAGAAAATGTGTTCTTTGATCTTATTACAAAAATGTTTAACTTCAGTATCCCGCTTCGGGATTTCGTATTGCTTTCGCCACTTTACCGTCAATCTTCGACAATTAAATCTTCATATATAAGTAATACAGTAATACCAACGTAAGAGTGCACTTCAGTTACATGGGTAGTGTTAAAACATAAGGCCCCAAACACGTTCTCGATAACTGACGCCATTTTAAGGGCTAGCTGGAGTACTACAGAAATTCAGAACGCCACATATTTATATAAATAAAGGGTGATTTAAAAGTAACTCCCTTTCTTCAGAAATCCGTATACTTTATTTCTGAAATATAATTTAATATAATTTATAAGGAATGGGTATGAGAAAAAACTTGTAACGTGGAGTTTTATTTCTATTTGATATTAGAACCAATGTAGGCACTTATAGCGCAGTTGGTAGAGGTACCCTGCAATACACTTGGGACCCATCCAGCGCCCCAGGCTCACCATCCTCCATCCCTCCGGTGTCAGCAATTTGGTCTCACTGGCGAAATTGTCAGAGTAGTCTCATCTCCACTAGTATCTGGTGTATGAAACAAACTTGTTCGCAAACAGTTCTATCGAAATTTTATGTGTAGGAAGTACCTTTGCTCGAACTACATCCTATATAAAATCTGGCGAAACCATCGATTTGTTAGAAGAAGTATAGCAGGGAAAGAAACTTTTTACAACAAAACGACGAAAAGGTTGATTGAGATCAACGCGCATTATCTGCTTTGTTCCTTCTACACTGCCATGTGATCATTGAAATCAACACGCATCGTTGCTATAGTGAGATTACGATTGTACACATATGGACAACAGTATTATATGTACGTTCATACATCCAAATATGGACTCGTAGGCAAATATCGTCGTAATTTTGCCTTTGCAAAGATGAATAAATTTGTGTTTATTTCCACGCACTCCGGAAAAGTATTCATACAAGTTGTGGTTTTTTTTTAACATGTGAATGTCTGTTGATTTATGGGTTTGAATGAACAGTAACTAAGGCTAAATTTCAGGTATGATTACCTCTCGCGATTTCGATTTCATTGACGTCGACGTGGAAGTTCAAAAACGAACACCGATAACCGACGTATGCATGTTACTAACTTATTAATTGGTTGTTTTTTTAATAATTCTTGCTCAGATTATGGTCGATGGCAGTAAACTCGTTCTGGGTGATATATCGCTAACCATGGAGAAGGCGCAGAAAATTCTCAAGGACAATCGGCTAGGTGAGATTCTTAGTTATCTGACTGTAATCCTTTTTTGGATTGCGAGGTTGAACAGAGCTCTGGAAAAGACTTTTATTTTATCATTGACTGAATAGGTTGTGCCCTAAACAAAAATCGATAGGTGCTGCAATGTAACACCACTTCGTTCAGTTCTCATGAATAATAACAACAGTGGAATATTTTTTGTCGTTTCTTTAATAATGAAACTATGAAGAATCGACCACTACCATCAGCAAGCACACGTCAACGGAATTGATCTGGGGGGCCCAAATCGACATTAAACCCAGTTAAGCTGAGGCTATAGTTGGATTTCACAATGTTGACTTTTTATTTACTGCCTTTCACGCTTTCACGGCAGGATATTGTGAAACAAGCACAATGGTGCTAAGATATTTGCAAAACTCAGGACCGCAGGTGTCTACAGTGGGAAGCGAACGCGCTATTGTCCTTTCCGGGGAGTAACGCGCTCACCACCACACCATGCGGGTCCTTCGTTTTGCCTCTCAGCTAGTTCTATCGATACTAGCTTTCACGGCACGGATTTCACAATGACAGTATATTTATTACCGATTGGCGTAGTGGAAGAATTTCATTTTATACGATTTCTATCGAATGCTTCACCGTTGTAGGCAATGCAAAATGGGTTCTGTAAACTTGTCGAAGTCGATACTGGGATTAATTTCTTGTCGGCATCAGAAAATTCAGTCTTTACAACACGGAGTTGCAGCTTCTGTTAGCGGTTTAGGCTAATTTTATATTTCTTTCTCAGGTAAACTTCCTATTGTCAACGATAAAGGTGAACTTATCGCGTTGCTGTGTCGATCCGATTTACTAAAGGTGATTTTCATAGTGGTTTATTATAATTTAGATGAAATATTTAGCCTTGAATCTACTGACAGACTGACAGAATGACAGAATCCTATAGTGAGGATCGACAAGAAAGAAATCGAAGTAGAATGCTGTAAGCTATTTTTAAGGGATGTCATCATAATAGAAATATAGCTCAAGCTGAACTAAAAGCACTAATCAAGAGGTAAAATGTTCAGAAACGAGCAGAATTTTTGCAACGCAGCTTCTGTTTTTTTTTTTTCTCTGAAGCATATCTTTCTTCGCTGTATCATTGCGGCTTTCGTTGTTGGAAAACTGCATGAAACAGTTGGAGAACTAATTTTGTGCCATAAATTTAACAACTTCGACACATATACACTTCATCTTCACAAATTGTGGGGCTCTTCGCAGTTTTTTTCTTCAATGTTCTTCAATGGTTTCACTCAGGCCAATGCACACTGATATCTTTTAGAGATCCAATAATGATGAAGATGTCAATCTAGTGGTCAACTACTTAGTATGGTTGTGAAAGAGCTGTTGATTTGGACAGATGAGCAGGATTTCTAGCTCTATAGGTGGCTTCGTTAAGAGCCCAAACATCATCTATACTTCCCTGTTTCCTCAACACAGTTTCTTCTTAACGTAGTTTCATATGTCCATTGAATTCAAATAGGATTTGGATTGTGTAATCAGGAAAGCATCCATATCTTTTTATTTCCTATCGTAATGTGGGCTGAATGTCCTTTCCTTTTCAGTCGAATAACATTTATTGTCTACTGCTTTGCGATAGTGTAGTGATTTGGCGGTGCGGTGTCGCCAATAACTCGAATCGTTTTTTTAACGCTCATGGAAAGCGAATGGTGGATAAACGCTCTTGATGTTGTTGAGATAGTAGTCTGAAGGGATGATTATTCAGGAGGGGTCAACCTCTAGTCGAAAATGTGAAGGCGTTCTTTTCGGTTTGGTCAAACGCTTTTTGGAACTGCCAAAGATTATGCCGAAAACCTGCCGAAACTTCGTTTAGCATCCTTAATAGTGCGTTAGAAGAACGTCACTTCCGTTGTTGAGAAATGGGGTGTTAAATACGAAGTCTTTCATTCGTGAGAGATCTCGTTCTCTTTTGAAGACGTCGTAGACGTAGCAAGAAGTGAATGTGATCCCCGGTTTCCAGCTCGAAGGTAGCCTTGGCTGTGGTGCTCTCTGCTGCTGGTTCTGCGCCTTTTATCCCCGGAATGCTAGGGACGAGAACTGTTAGAATAGATTTGTTCATCAATCTTTATCGTCGTGAGAAGTGATATTGGTTCTTTCTTCGTTTATTTCGCGTTGTAGCCGAGCATAAGATGAGCGCGTAGATACGAGATTTTGGTGAATTGGTTCTAATCGAGCTTGTGAGCTACTTCTACTAGTTTTTTGCACTTATACCGGTCTTCTTACTTTTGAAAAGATTATCTGTAATTGGAATTAATTAACACATGTTTTAAGTTTGCTGCTGTTGGATCCACTATTACGTTCCTGTTATTCTGTAGTGGTAATGGTTGAGATCTCTACCTCCGTGCTAATGGATGAGAGGTGTTCCAAACTTTTTTATTGAGAACAGATGCGTGTTCAGCAAATCTTTTACACTTTTTGGTGAGCAGTCCTTAGTTTTCTGTTCGGTCTTTCTGGATTAATTATTCGTGTGGTGAGCTGAAGAACCTTTTCTCTAAAATATTCCCTATCATATAGTTCTTGTCTATTTATACTGGTATTATTGATCTCCACATTTTCCTATCCCGCGTTCGTTTTTACTGATATTCAAACCTGAGGCAGCAAGTTTGCAAGGGAGGTTTCATTACCTAGGGCTTTTCAGGGCCGCCACCACAGCCAGTTGAAAGGCCTTTATGAGGAAGACTATTTCTGCCATAACGGCAACAGTTTCTAGAATTGTCCCAAATTGGAGAACGACCGAAGAAATCCAGGCGCTCGTTCCACCTCTGCCCTCACCGAGCTTCTCGTCTTTACGGAGTCGAGAAACGCATCAAATGTCTGCAACACGCTCACTCACACTCATTCACCTGCCAACGCCCTAGCACGGCTATTTCATTATTCCAAGAGCAATCGATTCGACCATTATTCAACGACCTTCTTTGAAAAGACCAATTTCCTCAAGCAACAGCCTACCCCATGCGCAGATTCCAAAGGCCTACGTGGATGATGGCTGCCAGGAAACGAATTGGTACCAAGAAGTGTTCAAACCTGCACGTCGTGATAAACATGATGTCAGGTCGTGTAATAAAAATGGTAATAATGTTAGTAACTTACTTGATACTTGATACTTGGATGGCCCGTCCTCAATGGTTGTGTAGGCAGCATAATCTCCACTTTTCGGAGATTTGCTGGTTAAGCCACTGTGGTTCCCTGAAATCCCGAGGTCAGCCTGGCCAAAATCTGCCTCAGGTCTTCACTACCACGGGCAATCGCAGCTCTTGTGGATCACGAGATTTGGCACCTTTCGACTTTGATACCAGGATGGTGGTGGTTCCCGGTATTGGTTTACTTTTAGCTAGGCCTCCTGATGGAAACGTCGGACTCCTTCTCAGCTTGAGAGACCCTGGTAGAGAATGACTCCCCCGCTGTATATCGCAATCTGACACCCACTAACACCCACCATCCACGATAAGGCGGTAAACCCTTGCTTGGATAGTAACAGCAATAAAAATAACATGGCGACCACATAGTTTTCATGTGGCCTTGAGATTAGTGAAGATGGGTTTTTGACACTTTTTCGGTGTTGAGGGTGTTGAATGTGCCCGCTGCGTATGTTGTAAGCAATCAGCGGCGTCCAGCGCAGCTTAAAATTTGGTTGTCTCTTACTCGTTGGTGTCACTGCTCGACGTTCTAGGCAGTAGTGCACAGTGTGTTGTATATAAACTCGAGCTGTTGTTGCTTTTACAGGTCTTTTTTGGAATTCCGAGATATTATCAGGGTATTTTGAGTTTTCATCACGCCACTCATTTGAATTTGAGGGAGTCATGTTCGTTTTGATGGCGACAACGCCAGAGTATCGACAACGTGAATGTTTCATGTATTTAGGCTTTAGCTCGGAATATAAAGGGCTGTCAACCTGGGTGGGATAAAATTTTGGTATGTAATTTAGCGTTTCTGCCAAGTATACCCCAAGAGTCCAGCGATTTTGAAATATTTTATCTTTGTCCTTAGAAATAGTTTTCACTTATTGTTAGATCTGTTTTTTTTTTGTTATTTCTAAACAGCCACAATAATAGTATTCAAGTTACTGTCTTTTGATTTGAATTTGAACGTCTTTTATGAGGTAACGAGTTTCTCGTTGTTCAGGCTCGTGACTATCCGATGGCATCCTACGATTCGAAGGGCCAGTTATTGTGTGGAGCTGCCATCAACACCAGGGAGACGTCCAAAAAGGCTCTGCAATTGCTGGTAGAAGCTGGAGTTGACGTTATTGTGATTGTACGTCTATTACTGCTTGTAGCTTCGTTCCTCTACTTTCTTCAGTTGCGATTCAAAATTACAAAACTTCAAAATGCCTAAACTACTGTATCCATAGAAGCAAAACAGTATACCTTTGTCTTATTTAGTCTCATTGACGTTCCAAATGTCTATTCTTCCTTAAGGATGCACCGAGCACTATACACCTTTAGGCATCGTGAAAGTTTTTGAATACCTTTACTATGGCAAATGGGTGCCTATCGATTTATCAAGTCAGTGCTTTTACCGTGCTAAGCAAGTCACCTGGGGATACCACTTTAAAGGGGAGATTGAGCTTGGTTTGCTCTGGACGTATAGTCGAACCAACGACCGTGTGTTTATTCTAGGACATCGTTATCCATTGCGCTTCGGGCGCTTCTACATCATTTTTATTTCGCTGCAGTGAGTTTGAATCGTGAAACTCTTTACACGTAAGAAAAGACCAGCCGTTTTGCTTGTTTAAGAGATATCAGTGCTCACACCTGAATATCTGAATACATAAATTGTTAGGACTCGATCTCGATCTCCACTCACTTCATTCGTGGAAATGTAGTGTTGATGAGATGTGAGGCGTGAGAGGGATGTCTTTTATGTCCCCTTCTCAAAGAGATGGTTTAATTAGTTGAGAGTGCTTGAAGATATCCAGTCTCTCTACTTCAACCATGTTCTTGGGCCACGAACACATTTGCCATCTTCTAGGTGGTCTCCAGAGACCATCGTTCTTTTCACCATTGTGCACATTCTTTGATTGGTGGTTTTATGTTTGGTGTGGAACTATCTATGTATTCTTCTGCATAACAAACACAATATTTTTTGAAGTTCAACTGTGAAATCTTGCTTAGCGGTATTTCTTCCAATTACGTGTACAGGAAATTTATCCCAGTGCTTCAATTTCTGGTAGGACGATTTTGAAACGAAAACTGTCAGATTAGTAATTCTGCAGTGTTCGCATTGCTAGTCACATCTGGTATTTTTAGTGAAGACCCGTTCTCACTTATCGTTCTTCCTTCACCACTGCATGCCTTTATCTTTCAGCCTTTTGCAAATGGTTTAGCGACCGATGCGTCGCAGTTTGCAGTGATTCAGTGGCTAAAGGGTTACTAAATACTGCAGCGACTAATTAACTGAATTGTTTCTATAATTCAGTTTTCAATTAATCGTTAAAATTAGGCGTAAGCCGTTAATATATTCTTAGATTATCAAGATAGTACCAGGTTGGTAAAAGGTTTTATTTGGCTAGCGTTTCGGCGTCATCGCTTTTCTTTAGAGGGGAAATATTGCCACGTGCGTGCCAGTTTGTATAAAACAGACTTCTTCAATATAAATTGCCGTCATAGAAGCCAACGATATTGAATAATAATAAATTAATATGCATCCTATATAAAAAGTAACTGCCGGGTGAGATTATTTCATTCAACCGGTACTCCTCTCCGGAAGGTTCGACTCGGTACGGCTGCGAAGACCCTAATCGCAATGACGAAGGACTGTAGACAATCAACTCGTCGCGATTCTGAAGAATGCGAAGGTGCTAAATCGTTAGCCAAATTAAACCTTCCCAATCTCGCATTAGCTCAATAATCCAAAAAAATATTCGAATAGTCGTTGCTGTGTGAGTAGTCATGCTGGGTTCTGGGAAGTGCATTTGTGTCGTGACGTGTGGGGAGCTGCGAGTGAGAGTTAAGCAGTAGATAATGCAGTATTGTGTTGTAATATCGCAGTAGAATCGCGTTCTTTAACTACGAAATGGATCTGTGATGTCGATTTCTAAGAAGAAATTAAAAGGAAAGAAGGTTAGAATAAGAATAAGAAAGAAGAAAAACGTTCTAAGTTCTAAGAAGAAAGAAGGAAGAAGAATTATAATAAGAAGGTTGGAAACTGATTCGCTGCTGCGCACGAAGTGCCCAATGATGATAGGCTGCTTGCCTGCACTTGCTTGTATCTGATTACCCTGTTTTCGTGGCGGTTTTGCTTTGCAAGTGGAACAAGCTTTCAAGAAATTCAGGAGTTTTGATGGCGATTCCAGTACACCGCTGTAAAAAAAACCAGTAGTTTAATGGTTTTTTTAAAAGTAGAGTTTTCATAAGGTGAGGTCACTACTGTGTTTTTAAAATGAATCATAAAATGCTTGGGAATTTATGAGGTTTGGTGTTGTTCTTTTCACCATAAGTATTATTTCGAAACATCTTTAGTAATATGGATAGTTTGAATAGTTGCTTTATACATTTTTATTTACAGGACTCGTCAAATGGTTCATCGACATATCAGATTGAAATGCTCAAGTACATAAAGAAAACCTATCCGACTCTGGATGTCATTGCCGGAAACGGTACTGGACTACGTCGTTTGTTTTTTTTCTTTTCACTTTTATTCTTTTACACCTACATCTTGAAATTCTCCCAACCTGTTCTTAGCAGATTTCTTTTCAACTCGCAAGAAATTCTGTCAAAGTGAATCACGATTAGATATGTCTTTGACTTCTCTCCTGGTGTTCTATTGCGGTTATGGTTGTGAGGAAATTCTACCAACGACCAATTCTAAAGAGTTTCTTGATTGTCTGGTTTATCATCCTCGTTTTACAGTCCTGATTATCGTCTTTGTCCATATTGTCTTCGTTGTTTTACACCCATAATTTATTATTTGAAGCATCAATAAGTTTAGTGGTGACCAAGGCGCAAGCGAAATTGCTGATCGACGCTGGTGCTGACGCGTTGCGAGTCGGAATGGGCAGTGGATCAATTTGTATCACTCAAGACAGTAAGTTGTTAAACTCGCCGCATTTCCTATAGAATGATCTAAGCTGAGAACATAAGTAGACGTTAGAGAGAGAGAGAGAGAGAGAGAGAGGGGGAAACAGATGTGAGTTGGGGCAACTAAACAGATCGCAGGTTGAACGGAGCTACATCGTCACCGAATGATTTTATCACTAGCAGAAAAGATGAGTGTGGAAAAAAACAGCTGTCTGTTTTCTGAACACTGCAAGTTGTCGTGCAGTACTACCCCTCTGCATCATTGAATTCCACGTAGTTGAACACGAATTTAGCTGATTTTCAAACGAACAGGCCAACTTTTTCTTTTCATCTACAGACGTGAAGTTGATAATATTTTCTACATGTCACGGATCTCTTTAGCAGAAGAGATATGAAAACCATATTCAGGTTAGAATGTCTAACAATTCTTAGAAATCTTTGACCCTATTAACATTATAATAACGTAAGCTTTGTTCAGGGTCAGGGCGAGTGTGCCGCAATAGTTGGAGGCGCCACTTTGACACACACGTGAGATCGATCCCCGCGCCCATGGCCCACCAAGCCTTCCATCTCCGGGGGTCGGCAAATTGGTACCAGACTTGTCTGGGAGGATAGCAGCACTGGCTCTGTACATCGGTTGGCCACCGTGAGTCGTTGTAAAGGCCTAATATGCATTCAACCACCTCCAACGACACTTTAATGAAGTCGAATGCATGACGCGTCCCTCAGGGATTGCTCAACGCCGAGAGATTTATCGTTTTTATTTTATACTTTGTTCATCATGAACAACAACGTATAAATTTGTGCCTAGAAATTTTTTTCTGTGTGAATTTAATTCACTAATCTGAAGAGCTTTGAATCCCTATGTAAAAATGGTTCTTATTTTGAACCTCATCTCTCTAGGACGTGAATTGGATAAAGAAAAATTGTGGTGTGTGGCCTTTTTTATCATAGTTCTCCTCATCGTTAAATTATTTTGTCTTTTCAAGAAAGTAGAAAAAAAGGAGCATCGTAATTATCGATGATTCTAGCTCGCAAGTAACATCCTATGTTACTGCCGGTGTGTTTGCTTAAGCTCTTCATCTGAAGATGCTGTTACAGTTATGGCTGTCGGAAGAGCTCAAGGTTCAGCGGTGTACGCCGTAGCCTCATATGCGCGAAGCAGAGGAGTGCCCGTACTTGCGGATGGCGGAATTCGCGATGTCGGTTACATTACAAAGGCGGTCGCTCTAGGCGCAAATGCGGTCATGATGGGAGGTCTTCTGGCAGGTACCACCGAGGTAGGTGTGCTGAATGGAAACAGTTCTATTGCCGACATTCGCCATTGGTTCCACCTTATTTTAAACCATTAATTTTAATTTTTATCGACGCAAGTGGTACCTTTAGGAAAGTCTCTAAACTAGCAGTTTTCCTTTGAATAATTTAACGAGGTTCCCTTTAACCTGAGAAAGGTATGTTTAAACATCAGTACATAATCTCGCATGCCTACGAGCTCTACGAGGTTAGCAGTTGCTATTGAAGTTATGTCTCATTCTTTGATATACTATTTTCAGGCACCAGGGGAGTATTTTTGGGGTCCAGGTGGAGTTCGTGTGAAAAACTACCGCGGCATGGGTTCACTAGATGCGATGGAAGCACATACGTCTAGTCAAGACCGATACTTCACTACGTGGGTTTTCCTGTCCCTCAATGCGAATCATGGTTCAGTTTTTAGTGCTGTGTTGTAATCTTAATTTGATTCAGAGATTCGGACCAGATCAAGGTTTCTCAGGGTGTTTCGGCGACTATGAAAGATCGTGGTTCATGCCACAAATTCTTACCATATCTAGTTCGCGGCGTGCAGCATGGCTTTCAGGACATTGGTGTACGTTCGCTGGAAGAATTACAGTAGGTTTTTCTATTGTTCCGTGTTCCTATGTCCATGTTATCTGTTCCTGAAGGAATTGAGCAAAATAAACATCATCAATACATAGTAGTAGAAGGAATAGTAGTATATTAAAATTTATCAGGAATAATGTAAATAGATAAATACGGAAAGTTCTGTTCCCTCAACGACTGCTATGCGATTTTCAGTGAGAAGGTAGCATCCGGTAAAGTACGTTTCGAGAAGCGTTCGCCGAATGCGCAAGTCGAAGGTGGTGTGCATTCACTTCATTCGTAAGTATCGCTTTTAGTCCTTTTCTTGTTGTTCGACAACTCAATAACTATACAAGCGCACGCAGGTGGAGGTGCTCGTTTCTAAACATTTTTGCTTTATAGGACATATTGCTGTTGTTTGATTTGATACTCCACCGAATTTCAGGAGTAGGTTTTAGTCCGAAGTCGACAAAGCGTTAATATGCCTAGATGAACTTCGAAAAGCCTAAGGAGATTTTAAAACTTTTGATTGTCGTTTTGACATATTAAATTTTCATAAGTCGGGCATTCAGCGAAACAATAAAAATGATGACTAGATAACTTTGTGGAATTTCATCACTTACAATTGGGCCACTCAGCTAAGGAAGTGTAGCTCCAAATGAGAATGCTAGATTAGGCGTCGCCGTGAATGTCTTCAATTTATCGGTTACAGTGTTTACGACGTTGAGCCGGACATTCACCATTATTGGTCAAGGGGCCATTCTGAAACAACAGCTAGGCCTATCGGTAGGAATACAGTCGTTGGGTAGTCTACAGTCTGCACCAATCACCATGTTGATTGTCATTCTTCTGCAAGTCTATCTGTCCATTAGAGTTTGGCACAACAGCCGTCACTGGTCCGCCGTTGTTCATTTCGCTACTGCTCCACTCTGTTTACGCTGCATGACTTCTCTGACTGTGTGTAAATTAACGTGCACCTATCTCTATGAATTTGCATCTATCCACATATCGGTGTGTTACTGTAATGACAAGTTTCAGTGAGAGTTCTACCTATCAGTGAATTCATTTTTTCCAGGTTTGAGAAGCGCCCCTATTAGACCACCATTTATTCGTCGATTTCAACCAATCGCATAGTGGAATGGTTGATTTCTGTTGTTTTTGTTTCTTTTTCCGGTTTTTCTAACGTGGTGCTTACTGAGAAGCACTGCCGTGAAGTGTTTCAACTTTTTCAATTTCATTTGTTATATTGTTATAGCATTTTGTTATAAAATGTCAATGATTGTTCCCCTATCTGTGAACAACAAGATATCAATTTATGTCCTTCACTGGAGCTACAAATATAATTGAAATAAATTTTGATTTGGGAAACTACGTTGAGATGTTTTATAAATTTTCACGGTTCATGAGATTTTATTTTCATACTATCATTTTCCGATATTATGTTGCGTTCAAAAATGAAAATGAAGTATGCATCCTTTTATTCTTACTCTTTATTCTTCTATTGTTTTTACCACTTTCTTTGCAACTTCAAATAAACAGATCGAAGAATAAGTTGAATACCACTGATGGAAAACTTCTGAAAAAGTCATCTAGTTGGGGAAGGTTGTCCGCCTATCCAATCTTCTGCAGCAGATTTACAAAGCACTGAAATCCATCTCCGAGGTGTGGATAACGCAGTGGTTAGTGATGCCATCGACTAAGAAGCAAAGGCGCTGGTTCGGTCCGCGCACCAACGCTCTTCTGCAATCTACGTGGGGACACCTTAGCTCGAGTATTTCTTCATATTCTTGTTGAGCAAACGCGAGGTATTACTTTTATTCTTTATTCACGAATAAGCTGACGTTTCGGTGGATTTCGCCTTCCTCAGAGCCTGGAAAAGTCAAATTGACAGCAATCTATTCGGCCAAACACCTCCATAACCAAACAGAGAAAACGCTAAACCAAGATTTCAATCACATTCAACACAGCTCCGCACAATCACCGCTTTCCTGTGGGTCTTCCACTGAGTAC
Source organism: Angiostrongylus costaricensis (assembly GCA_900624975.1). Taxonomy (NCBI): domain Eukaryota; kingdom Metazoa; phylum Nematoda; class Chromadorea; order Rhabditida; family Metastrongylidae; genus Angiostrongylus; species Angiostrongylus costaricensis. Next base: position 202,111 of record UYYA01003934.1, read on the forward strand.
GTCGCGTGAAGACCAACCGCACAAAATTCACATGGAAGCGTAATGTGCCCTCCCATCAGAATCACTGTGATATTATCACGCGTGATAATGAGGCATTCTATCCTGCGGTTCATTTTCGGATTTATGGAGTTAATCCAGAACGCCTCGAGAGTTTTGCGCGCTTGCGTTCTTGTTTCCTGTGAGAGGATCGTGACACGAACTTCAAAGTTCTCCTCGTTATGTCTCTCGGTCCTATGCGTGCTTAGTGGGGTATTTGGTAGGCGTTTGTCGGCTAGGTGTTCTTTTATACGGACACAGGCTCTGAGGAAGGCGAAATCCGCCGAAACAGCTTATTCGTGAATAAAGAATAAAAGTGATACCTCGCGTTTGCTCAACAAGAATACGAAGAATGACTTGATCAATGCCGAGGTTAATGTATCTCCAAGATCGCAAGGAGAACGAACTCAACCACTATTCTACAACATTCACGAAGAAGATGAAATCATCAAGCAGCAACTGGGACAACATGCGATGTGTTCGGAAACGATTGCGAACGATGAGTGTGAGGAAAACGAATGGAATACAGGAAGTGCGCTGGAACCCGCACAGTAAATGTGATAAAGAGTCCTGCGAAATAAAAAAGTCTATTTCCACTGAGTATGCAATGCACAGGGACGCGTATAATTGTGCCCTGCATTGCGCATCACACCAGTTACTAGTTCGATCCCGCCCCTCTGCTCACTAACCCCTGCGTCCCTGAGAAGGAGACAGATTGATATCAGACGTGTCCGGTAGGATAGCAGCACTGTTTTGATAAATATATAGGCATTCGCAAGTCATTCTTGAGGCCACATATGCTTTTAACCACCTTACGATGTCCAATGAAGTCAAATGCATAGAGAACTCCTAAGGGATTGATCAACACCGGACCTCTGTCCTTCATTCTTTCAAACAGTGCACTGCTATAATCAATATTTATTAATTATGATTGCACAAAATTTTCAAAGCGTGATCTTCAAGCATAAAATTTGTACAATTCAATACGCATTACCAGTAACGAAACATTAAAGACAACAATGTCCAGTGCTGCAGCGTCGTTCACGAACTTGACAGACGGACACCTCCACGCAGCAACTATTTCATAGTCGTAAAGGCTTAAAGAAATATGGCGGATAAGAAAGAATAATTTGTATAGTTACTAACTTCTTAATTAATGGGTAAGTCTAAAAGAGGACCGAGACAAATCGTTTTCCATGATTGAGTCCAGAAGAGTGAAGAGAACGCCGAAACGATCTATTGCGAATGTTTTGGTGTCATACTATTGGCCAACGTTATTCACTTGCACCATTTTTAATGAGTTTCTCTTGATGGAGTAACTTGCTCTAAAGCGTCGCTCTCGTCTCGCCTCATAAGCGCAGACGAGAGGCATAGTATTCATGTGTGATGGAGGGACTCTGAACGAATCAATGGTCTTTCTTTCCTAGTCGTATAAGGTAAAAATCATGTCTGGAAACTTCAACGGACCACTTACTCAGGCTTTACATTGACGATTTCTTCAGCGTCTCAAGTTCGTCGTTGTTCGTTGGCGTATCGAACTTTGTGGAGCATTGATCGTGAAGCTGAGACTAAGCTCGCTATTAACAACACAATAGAAACCGACTTAGATCCCAATGTAGTGTTTTCAATGCCTATCGTGATAGTAAATTTAGGCCCTGTAGCGTTTTTCCTTTCCATTGTGAGTTTTGCGAACAATATTTAGCATCAGGAACTTTGTTTTAGAAAATATACATAAGGCATTAAAAATTTTTGAATTCTTTACACACGAGCCAAAATCGATGGAAACATGGGTAGATTTAGTAAAAGAAAAACAAATAAGTGAAAACTCACAGTCACTTTCTGAGGTTTAGTGTTGGTAATGTAAGAGCTGGCCGATTCGCCGGATGTGACGTAGCACGGCCGAAATGAAAGGAACATGTGATGAAGTGCGTTTCGGAACGACTCATTCACCAATGCGTAGGTGATGGGATTCACACATGCTGACGAGATGCCAACCAGATGGCAGAACAGATATCTGGAACGAGCTGTCGTGTGCGATTCATTTCGTACGAAATCAAACTTGAACCTGAAGCCTAACAGCAGGCAACAGTAGAGTTGCGCTTGGCCAGGAAACCGTTAACGATCTACTTAGAAACGTTGGGATGAAACGTTCCGCAATGAAGATGAGATTGCTTCATAGTGAGGGCGGTTAGTGAGAGTCCGCTGCGTTCGTCTACGAGAAGTTGAGTTGGATTAAAGAAAATCTATGCAGAACTATCCGTAGACGAACTACTGCGTAAGCTACCAGTACCGAAACAACTGAAAGAGAAAATGGTAGGAATTGTATGAATTCCACAAAGAACAAACGAATCGTGGTTTAGAAAACATGTTGTGCCTCCTTTCTGCCAAGACCCATTTTTTAAACGAATTATGAAGTGACCGTCGAAAATGTTTTCTATGGTGGGCTTTGCATAAAAGTGAGGTTAAAATTCTACATGCTTTCATGATAGATTGATGGAGTCACGTAAGTAACAACAAGAAGTTCTGTTGAAATCATTACGTTATTGATAGAAGGTCGACAAAGCCGATCAAGAAATATGCTGTCTGAGGACGTTATTGTTAGTTTTAGGCAGGAACGGACGGCTACGTTGTACCAGGATGCACACTCTAACCAGTGGTGGTACAATAGCTCAACGAGTTAGTACGAACCTCCTCATCCGCGTTGCATACCGAACCTATAACCAATGACTTTCCATTTCTTTAAGACTCTGGAGAGAACTTTCTTCAAGAGATCATTCGTTTGTAAGTCAACAATTTCTTCGACGAATTTGTCGAGCCCTTGAAAGTGTATGGAATATTTAGGCTTTAGATAGTAGAAGTGTTCACCGCTTACTTTCACTGCAAATTTACTTCTGTTGATAAGATGGAATTCTGGTGAAGTCACATCGTCTACCATGTTTGAAACCTCTCCTTTACTCCGCGTTCTATCTCACATGACCGATGTTGCCATTTTTCTTTCAGAAATTTTAGATGGTTACTATTATTCGTTTTTTTTCTGCAGGAAAACATTTACTTACAAACTTTATGGTACGCCATCCTCGCAAGTTGCAGTTTGCTTCGCAGTAATAAATTGAACAATAGAAGGGGCAGATAGCACAGTGGTGGTGATGTCGTTCATCACGAGCATAGTGCTAATTCGATTCTGCTCCGAGCCAATCAAGCCTCCCATCCATCCGGCGTCAGGAAATTGGTGCCGGACTTGTTTGGGATAAAAGCTCACTCTGTGCAATCTAAATGGTAATGCTCCGGCCCGCCTATCTCAGGACTCCAGGAAGAATTGCTCGACCAGCACTCTAAGACATTCAAGATGAAATGAAAATCCTCAAGCAGCAAGAAAAGCCATGCGTTAAAGTTGGAAGATCTTCGTGAACAATAGATGCGAGAAAGCGAATCGTCGAATGTGAGAAGTGCCGGGATCGCACAGCGGACGTGAAAACGGACGAAATATAACAGAACAAATAAATATGATATACTTTGTCTTTCAGTGCTTAATAAATGAACACACCTGTACTGAGAATAAGAGATGACTTCGAAACTGTTCAACGCGTTGTGAATATTCATCGGTGCCCAACAAATCGCATACGTCAAGACGAGGATCATCAGAAGCAAAAGTGCACGCCTGAAACTCGAACAGATCGTCGGCATTGAGCCGAATGCAGACTATTTCTACCGCACTCTGAGATTCCTTTTTGGAAACAAAAAACTCCGACATACACAATTTTTACCGCATATTAACTAATCGCAGCAAACACTAGGCCTTGAAATATGTTTGAACATGTACACATAGTCGAGAAAACCATAAGAAATGGCGCATATACAGCTGTTCTACCTTGCTTTCTACCTATATGTAAATCAACTAAATACAATACATCATTGACCCATATAAAATTTCTTAAAGTCACAAAATGACGCCTGTATGTGTGATTCAGAACGCTCTGAAGCAAGGTGTCGTACCTGTTACGGCTCTGCATGCTCATACGTCGTGCCTGGTCGATCGTTCGACTCACTTTAGAGCGTCGTCGAATTGTGGATCCGATTTGTACGTACGCATAAGCCAACGCGCACAACGGTAGTAAGTACTGAAACTCTCAACGATCAGCAATCCGAAGCAGTTTCATGGACGCATACCCGGTTAGGTGGCTGCTTAACAACCTATATTTTTTCATCACGAACTATGTGGAACAAGCTGACAGTACTGGAGAACTGCAATCACCCATACGTCGTTGAAGCCTATCATACCACCCAAAGAAAACTCCATCACTAACAACTTCACAAGGAAAGAGCACATTTCGGGGAAATGCTAGTGCGATGTCAAATCTCATGAGCACATCGAGCACATTTGTTCATCTCCTCTTGTGTGCAGATGAAATCAATATGTATTCTTTCTTGATAAGCTTGCACGAGGTTGATAAATATATTTATTTTCGGCTAACGTTTCGACGTCTTCGTCTTCCTCAGAGAAGATGGCTCACTGAGGAAGATCTGGCTCGACACGAAGGCGAAGACGCAACGTCGAGGCGAACAACAAGCATGGACCATCG
>UYYA01003934.1:206758-236959 GCA_900624975.1 Angiostrongylus costaricensis
GCCGAAAATAAATATATTTATCAACCTCGTGCAAGCTTATTAAGAAAGAATACATACTGATTAGTCATACCGAGGTTTAGGGAAGGTCGGTTTCGAAATAAATCATGTGTAATTTTGAAACCGATCGTCATTTAACCTCGGTAGTAAAACAACCAAAATGTGTTTAAATTATTGAGCTTACATGAGGTTGATAAAGTTGTTTATTCAGCCAGCGATACCACGTCTTCGTCTTCATCAGAGCCGATGATCAGGGTCGACGATCTACAGTTGTTCGTCTTCTCGATGTGACGTATTCGTCTTCATATCGAGTCAGATCTTCCTCAGTGCATAGTCATATGAACAAGAACCGCCCTCTATAGAAGAGCATCGTGGGGTTAGTATACCTAATTCGAGTGATGTTCCACTGAGAAAAATCCGACTCGATACGAAGATAAAGACGCTTAATCTTAATCAACACAGTAGGGTAATGGCCGGATATTGATTATTGCTGCTCCAACCTTTGACACAAAACCAATCTCAGAACTTGTTACCAGCAGTTGTTCCACTGCCAATCATCTCCTTTTCCGAAATATTTCCGAACCACCTAAGGATTGAGCATTCCAGGCAATCTTTGAAAAGGAAAAGTGCCATGAGCCACTGAAATGAGAAGCCCTATATGTTTGTTGTTCTTTCATGTTGCATAAGGAACTCGCGGATGGCTTGAATTGCGGAGTCATTCGACAAGATAGTGTAGAAAGCGGTAACGTCGAAGCATTCTTTAGACAAGGCGCCAACGGCGAAGTAGATACTAGTTTTTGCATAATATCGGGCATTTTTCTCAAAACCTTTAATCGCTACTTCGATAGAAATTTTACTCACAGCCTCGCAGCAGCGGAAAAATGTGGCATGCGACATTGTACATTGCGCACGCTTCGAGAGCTAATAAAATCAAAGAGACTGTCAGTTAGTGGGGTGGAGAGTTTGTAGTAATTCGTCGCCTGTGAGATGTTGAGATAACGGAAAAACGTCTTCAAAACGCTTTCCTTTATTGTCCATCGTTTGAAAATTAATTCAAAAATCAATGCCGAAAGCTGAACACTGAATCGGTAAAGGTGGTAAGCGCGGCAGAAAAAAAAGCGTTAAGAAAAGAGCGTCTTAGCGTTCTAAAACCATCAGCTATTTCGCACATTAAAATTGAATTACCAACATGACCCGTCTTATACCTACTTATAAAACCTACAAGTTAATATTCATTAATCATCTGTATTGTGTCTATCGATCCCTCAACTTTCAAGTGTAGAACCATCATCAGTTGTGTAGACGGGTCCATGAACAGAATAGTTTGGTTTATAAAAATATTTCTCATCCTGTCGAAATATAACCCAGCCCATTTCAAGAATACCCAAATGTTCATGGATCTAACGCGCAACACTCATCCTAAGAGCGCGTATGGGTATGGAGACCTTTGGCACTACCACTCCATATACGAAAATGTAGAATGACTCAGCAATGCAAGTACATAAAATTCACCTTGGAGAAATCCAAAAAAAAGTGGCTTCCACTTCTGAACGTTCGAATTAATCAAAAATGGCTACGCCACTAAGTGGTACCGAAAGCCAAGTAATAAAAACATACTGGATCGTTAGCTCTCCTCTCAGCTTCACACACTTAAAGGAACAAACATGTTTCGAGAAACCATTAGTGCGAGCACATGAAGAGATCAATGGGAGGAAACCCTGAGGGGGAACAAACAGCTATTTGCTATAGCTACGAAGGGCTAGCTCCTCGGGGTAGCTTTGAAGGAGAAACGTTGTCCCAAAACGATGTGTTTAGTGAGAATGAGGCCCCGTTTATCCTGCTTTATTTCCAATGAAATAAGTGCGGTTATAAAAGGCTGTTTAAAAATGGCCGGCCAAAAGAATTCGGCACGAGTGACTGCTAGACCACCAAACACTCTCAGGCGCCAACTAATCCGTATCCGCCTGTATAACCGTTTATACACAATTCAGAATTGCATGATATTCCTTAAGAGTAGAGACGTTGATTGGAGGAGTTTGGGTACGGTGTACCTGATTTTTTGTAGAGCGTGCGGGGACGAATGCATTGACGAATCAGGTAGACCGCTCCTCGTCCGCTTGAAAGAATACCTAGTCGGTAAATTTAAATTGAAACCAAACACAGCACTAGGCGTGCATGGGACACACATAATGGGAAAGATTTTGAGGTAAAAAGCACTATACTCGCACAAGAATTAAGAACAACAGTGCGCAAAACTCTTGAAGAGTCTTGGATAACTTTGAAAAATGCAAAAATGTAGCCCAAGTGCCTTTTGGTAAGACTTGACCTCGCGCGATACCTCAAGCTGACGTTTTAACCTATGCCAGGCACATTCTACGCCCATCCAACACTCTGTGCTAGTTTCTACCAAATAACTGGAAGACTTACAAAGAACAAAACTGCGGGTGTTTAAAAGCTGCTTATTCAGCCAATGAAAAATTTAAGTATTAGGTTTTATCCTCTGAGGTTATGAATATGCTTGCCTTAGTAGATTGAGTGCTAATCAGGCCTTTTCAGGCTCTGAACAAGGCGAAATCTCTGGAATCCTCAGTTATTGCGAATTGATAGATGCTGTAATAAAAACGTCGTCATAACTCATCACGAAAAATCGTGTTTTATTGATCAATGCCAAGGTTAAAAGATGGCAGGTTCTGGGATTTGCTACAGTTCTAACAATTCCAAATCTACGTAGAAATGTCTGCACAAATTTTGAGCCATAAATCCACTTCATCAAAAAGAATTCAGTGTTTGCGATAGCAAGAAAACGAGTGTGTTCATTGCATTTCATAGCGGTAGATTATTATAGATAGCAGCAGGACTATGATTAAAGAACATCTCCGTTTGCAACGTCATCACCAGACAATATTTCACTACTCGCGAAAATGAGAGCTTTCAATAGGAATGGACTTCTTGAAGAATTGCTCCAGATGTTGTTAACCAGGGTGTACGATTTCAGTTCTAGTGTCGTACAACTTACTGCTTCGTCAGAGGGAACAATGCAGGTACGTGTGTTCATAAAACCGCGGTGGAAGGATGCTCAACATTCCACTACTCCCTATTTCTCCACCAATTTAAAACAATGTTTTCAAAATGGAAGTAATATATCCTATGTAAAAATCGGAAAATGAATGGCATCCAATGGATTTGACTACTAGTAGGTTAACTTCGTAGGGTTATCGCTGGTGTCATGCTGACATAACACTAACCCAGATTTTTCTAGTTACATACCTTTCAAAACACTCATTTGCTCCTCAAACTTTTCTCAGATTTGAAATCGAAAAACTTACGAGTAGTCTTGGAGATACGGACTAATTTCGATATTCAAATCAATTCATGTCTATCACCTGAACAACTTATGGTGTGTATATTAAAATATTCAAGAATAAATCTGTAAAGTCTCCATGTATTATGGTAGCAAACTAGAGTTATCCAAGTTAGGCTCCGCTCTCCCACGAAACAAGAGGGTCGGCGTTTTTGACAGGCCTTTCATTATCATTGTTCCCGAAGAGATGCTAGCCACAGGATTCCCGCCGTGCTTTTCTACAGGGGATGGGTTTACACACGAATAGCTCTACAGGTTCTCTCGGAGTAGGTGCTTCTTTCCTTGTAGGACCAACTCATATAAAATTCAAATATGCGCAAGAATACCCATGCGTGTACACGTGGAAATGATTGCACATATATGAAAGGAATAAATCTGCTCAGAATGTTAAAGACAGCAAATCTCTTCGATTCAGTTGTTTATCAAGTACATGATCAGGTTCTCACCGCGCGTTTTAACCAGAATCCGTTTGCTGGGTACGCTAGTCTCACGATTCATCGGCACTAGATCTCTCACATAAACCACGAAATCTGTGGTCCCTTTTCTATACTACAAACTAAAGCTTAAACATTTCTGGGATTTGTAATATTTTGTGATTCGTTTGGTGCTACTTTTGCTACACTCTACTGGATTCGATTACTCTTGATGTGATTACGAAGTAGACACTCGACCTGAACCATTGCGACTCCGATGAAGTCGAAAGCACCGAAACACTAGCCATCATAGAAAGTTTTTGATAATAACCTCGTGTATGCTCACCAATAGGGCAAAATGCTAGACGTTAAACAGTTTAGTTTATTTTCCTCCTGATTTGTTAGCTTATCTTCTTCCCGAATTGTTAATGTTCTGGCTAGCGTTACCAGAGGGCAAAAAATTAGCAGCACATCGGTGTACTGCGCAATACTCACTGACCTGTATGGTGAGCACAATTATTGTAAAAGTGGTCTTTGAGATATATGCTCGTTCCCAGGTGTTTTGCAGCTCCATACAGATTTCTGGATAGGAGCGTCCACAGATGCTAAGCTGAAGAGATGTATATATTACCCTTTAGTGTACTCAGCTTTTAAGACGCTTCCGCATGAACAGCACTACAGCACTACGACCAGCTTATTGACTGTTTGTCAAAACTTATTCACTGATTGACAGCGTAGCAGTTGTATTAAAAGTAGAATTGTGTGCTCTGCCTACCATAGCTGGTGTGTGCACATCGTTCCAAGGTTCTGCTCTGTCGAATTTCTGAGACTTTACAGTAAGTGAGTATGGCAGCGCTACAACGATAGATATAATCCAAACTATGCAGTAGCAGATGATCGATGCTGTGGGAGCCAACCGCCTGGAAACGGTAAAGTAAGGGCTTTTAGATTTAATTTACTTTCCTATCTTTTCCGATGAAATCAGCAAAAAACAATCCTCCCTTCACAGAAATAAATGAACCTAAAAAGCACCACTTTTACTACTTTCACTTTTTATTTTCTGCCTTCTTTAATCTTTATGGCAGGGTATTAAGGGAAATGCAACCACAATATTACTGATATAACTCGTATGAAGTGCTGAGATACTTGTATCTATGGTGTAGTGGTGAAATGCGCTGCTCCCCGGTAAGGACAACAGCGCGTGTTCGTTCCCCACTGCATACACCTGTGGTCCGGAGTTTTGCAAGTATCTCAGCACTTCATACGAGTTATATTTCACAACATACCATACCATTAAGAAGAAAAAGGCAGTAAATAAAAGAGTTAAGATTACTGATATATTTGCAAAACTCCCGACTGCAGGTGTCTGCGGTGGGAAACGAACGCGGAGTAACACGGGTAACCGGGGAGTAACACGTTCATCACCAGACCGTGCGGGTCCTTCGTTTCGCCTGTCTCTCAGCTATTTCTATCGATCAGTGCTGTCAGCAATCACCCGTCAACGGGATTGATCTCGGGAGCCCACATCAGCATTGAACCCAGTCATGCTGAGGCTGTAGTTGAATTCACAATGTTCACTTTTTCAAAAAAAATATTTTGAAGAGACGGAAGGAAGTTACCATTTTACTGGGTATTTTGTCAATAAAACACGATCCATAGCGATCAAGGCAAGAGTTAGCGATGAAACGAAGGTGTTGACTGCTTGAAGCGATGCCAGCTGTAACATTAAATGAATGGACAGGCAAACAGTTTTTGTAACAGCAACGACAGGTCGGATATAGGAATGAATCAACTTAGCATTATCCATTAAAATTTTCACATTTTTTCCATTTTTTTTACATTTTTTCCGAGGACCAGCATGCTTGCCAAAGAATCCATCGTCATTAAATCAGAAAATGAGAATAGAGAGGAAAGTCATTTAGATTGATTGATTCGCATTAGTAATGCAGTTTTTTAATTCCTCCAGACATGTCTGTTCTTGGCTTTTCTAACCCATTACTATGGTGATCCCATAGCCTGAGATTGACCCAAAGGCCACCTGTATGTTGCGAAGCACCTCTAACCGCTACGCTGCACTCGATCATTAAGAGTAATAGCAAAAGATATTGACACCAACATTCAAGCATAGTCCAGAGCCAATACAAATAAATAAACTTATGTTGACTTTTTGCTTGTTGTACATCAATGTTTTCTGAGAAAAAAATCGTAATCAGAGCAGTTTCTCAGTTTTTGGGAGAAGTGCCTTTTGTTTACGAATGAACAACGACTAACCACTTTGCATGAGATGTTTCCAAACGGCCAGAATAGGTTCGCACTGGTATAGAGAGTGACGGGCGCCGTGACCACACACAGCAGCAGATCGGAACAAGCCAAATTCACAATAAAGCTGAAATTAACCACAATGGCATAGAGGAAGAAATAGAGTTGGAAAATATCTAAAGACAACGGGCAGAGACACTGTGAGTGGCCATCGCCACTCCGGTAATAGCTCTCCGCTTTGTCTCACCAGTCTGGCTTACCTTATTTGCTATTCATCATTCCATCCTGCTCTCTTATTGCCATACCACCAGGAAAAAAAGCAAGTGCAGCCAAAGGAGACCTAATCTTTGTTCTCAACTGATTATTATTACCTGTTTCGTAGATTACGAAGGTTTGCTGTTCGAATGAATGCGAATAATACGACAAGGTTCGCCAACGCTCCGAAGGTGCACACGATACCGTATAGGAAAACAATCGACGATCCCTCGAGCTGCAGCACCCAGAAGTAGTTGTTCTGAAATTGTTGAGTTGAAATAGAGATTGTCGGTGATCACGTATATGAGTGTTCTTATCAGTTGGTACTCCTGAAGTTGACAATTTTTAAAATTTGGCATTGCATCAATAGCTTAGCATGACAACAGTATGAAATACTTCCAAGAGGTAGGTGTGAAGTATCGAAATCGCTGGAAAATTGCAGTGACCTCGCATATTTATGTAGTCCATTGCGAGATAGGATATTTAACCGTCAAGGCTCCGAAATAGGATAGCTAGAAAAATGCTTACCTACGGGTGCAGACCGCTTTCCAATAAACAAACCAGCACAACTCACCTTCTACTGGTGTTAAGAAAGTAAAATAAAGAAGGATAAAGCTGTCGGCTTTGATTAATACCTGATGGATGTGCCATCAAAGAGTCGACTTCATCACGCATCCTTAGACATGGTTGAATGCATCTCTGGCCTATGCAATAACTCGTAACCTTTGTATAGAGAAAGTGCTACTATTCTTCCAGATCAAGTATGACATTAATTTGCCGACCCCGGCAGGGTGTTATACGAAATCAACCACAACGATGCTGAGATATTTTCAAATGATGGCACTGATCGATAGACCTAGATGAGAGAGGCCAAACGAAGGATGCGCATGGTGTGGTGGTGAACGCGTTAGCCCACGGAAAGAGCAACAGCCCGTTCGTTCCCCATCGCAGACACCTGCGGTCCGAAGTTTTGCAAATATCTCAGCATCATTGTGGTTATCTCAGCACTGTTGTGGTTGATTTCGTATAATATTCTGCCATAAAAATTGTAGTAGGCGGTAAATAAAAAAGTGAACATAATGAAGATCGTTCACTGAGGATTTAACGAATTACTTTTCGCTTCTGGGTTTTACCATGAGGACAAGACTAACAAAAAGGACAGCACAAATGTTGTTTCATTTGTGGGCACTCCTCTATTGCACCGATTCTTCACTAAATTTCTGAATCCACATAAATGCATCCACTCGTAAATATTAGAAAAAAACTATTTCGTAACCAAAAGAAGGAAACTGTTGATAGCGGAACAAATTCGCAACGCTCCATGTCTCAGTGTAAAATTCACCGGTAGATCTCATTACAAGAGAAACTAATCTTCGAAGAAATCTGTTAACATTGAGCGGTTTCTTTCGTCCAAATATCCAAGGAATTCAGCGTTATACGATTCGCCGTCTCATGTGTGGCATAGAATGCTGTGGAAGCGGGACGGACAAGGAGAAAGGCCGCGGTTACACACGTGCGGAGGGCGAGCCGATTCTACATGGAGTGATTAAAATAGCCTGACATCTAATTTCGGAGACGAAAGGTAAAGCAAATTGTTTAACATCCTATTCCGTAAGAGGGCAATTTTGTATTTATTGCATATTTCTGCTGGTTATCGTCAATGTATTTTGTTCTCCTGACAGTGGGATTCTTGTTTCCAGAGACTCTAACTGGAACTGCAATCGGCAGGCAACTAGAGGTCTAGTTGTAGGCTATGAAAGACTTTAAGCAAAGATCAACAGCACTGTTAGATAAAACTGAAAAGGACACCCGCAAACTTCGCCGAGATGTCACCAACTACAAAGCCAGATGACGGATCATCGACGTGTGGTCAGGAGGGCAACCACCTTTGGACAAACAATGGAAACAGCCATCCACAACATACACTCTGCCCTTCAACAATCTTTTGTATGCCGTCATAGTGGTTCCTCCCTCCAAAATTTCAGATGCTATGTCATTAGTGAACAAAGCATATTGTATTCGGTCCCGATAAGAGCAGATCCGGAAAATCTGCGACCGATCCTCATAAAACACTGGACTAGTTTCGAGTATGCTAGTATCCAAAATGGAAGGTATCAAGTTAGTGGGAAACTGACGGAACACTGCTCTTATACAGAAGAAAATGTTCATGCAACTTCGGTTACTACTGCTGAACATGGCATTTCCTACAGGACCTTTACTTGCTTCATTCGTTACGAGCATTTGTGTCACGATATCAGTGTAATGAATGTATTTGCTCTACAACTGGGAGGGAGTAAAGTAGTGATTTAGGAGCGTAAGATTGCGTTGGATATGTGAGACAGACAAAAATGTCCGCTTCTATGCTCTTCTCTTCACTGTTCGATGGCCAAAGTTGATCATAAATTCCTATTAGGATTCCATGCCTTTTGTGCCCGTTCATCGAGAATTGCTAAAAACAGCTAAAGGCTTTTTGGTGTCTCCTTATCGAACTGAACGACAAATCAGAACGTTAAGTAACCTTAACGTCCAAAGTAAGCGAAACGATTGGATCGGAATTCATAAAGTGAGTAATTTGCTGAGTTAGTTTCCTTTGAGCTTGAATGCACTGGTTTCCAAACAAGCAATGGAATTCATGTGACTACGTCTAGTCACGTCCCGATTAAGTTGTTTTTCTACCTTGACGAATGACTTGTTGGCGTTCCACTCACGCAGGGTATTACAACAATTTACTACTCGCTTGCTTGTCACTGCCGAGTTCCGGCGGATTCAATTACGCGGTAAGCCAAGATCGCTGTGTGAAACACCTAGCTGTTGCTCATTTCTACTAGTAAACCTAAGGTAGCACATAGATATTTGATGAACAGTGACTATTTTGCAATAAGTATCATCAGTGACGACGACCATCACTCATCCTCCATGCGTGTAAGATTTGTGAGTTTTGAGGACTATGGTAACGAATCTCTTTCAAACTCGCCACTGACGTTAACGTGGGGATGAGAGGAAGAATGTAGTCAGAATTTCCCGATTTTTCAGCTTAGTACTAAGTTTGAAGTGACCAATCTATTGCTGCTACTCCTTGGTAAATACCGATAGAAGGATTTCAAGTTTGTTCCATATTCAAGAACTATTTCCTATTATGATTTAACATTCATCTAACCAATGACCAACTGCCAAACGTGATCAACAGTGGTGTATTAAACCCTACCCGCATTAGAAGTCAGAAGCAATTTGAAACCTTCATATTGAATCCGGCCTACAGAAGCAACATAACTTTTAACTGCCACGACCGACTTTCTATTAACCTCGGCATTGATCAAGTGATTTTCCAGAGAGGACCCAGAGACATAACGGGGACGACTTCGAAGTATGTGTCACGATCCTCGCACGCGAATCAAGAACACAGGCGCGAAAAACTCTCGAGGCACTCTGGATTAATTCCAGAAATCCGAAAATGAACCGCAGGGAAGAATGCCTCATTATCACGCGTGATATAGGGCAGTATATAAAACTGCTTTTCTGATGTGAGGGGCACATTATACTTCCACGTGGTTTCTGTGCGGTTGGTCTCTACGTGACATACTTAGTGGAAACCTCATAGAAAGCGGTGAGTGTGCAAAGTTGTGTTCAAAGTGATTGAAATCTTGGTTTGGAGTTTCTTTGTTTGGTTATGGAGGCGTCTGGCCGAGTGGATTGCTATCAACTTGACCTTTCCAGGCTCTGAAGAAGGCGAAATCCGCCGAAACGTCAGCTTAATCGTGAACAAAGAATAGTAACACCTCGCGTTTGCTCAACAAAAATACGAGGAAAAACATAACTTTTACTTAGATGTCTAGAATCTCTTAAGGTTAAAGGGAAAGTTGAATTATCTGGCTTGTAAATATGAATAGCTAAGTTTTTCATTGTAACAGAGTCTTTAGAAAAAATCATGAATAACGAAAGAGCTTGAAGGAAATCCACTGACGTCACGGTATTTTGAGACAAGAAATTCAACTCTTTGTTCTCTGCACGAGTCTATCAAAGACTTCCATGGAAAAGAAATTGAGTAGAGGAAGAATGACATAAGCAAACCAGAACGATAATTTTCATTCTGGCTCCAGGTGTCGGCTACACAATTAGAACTGTCATGAGACCAACAAAGGTTTTTGCGCGGTTTATAATTAGATGCAATGTGTTAGAGCTAGTAGCTCAAACGTTAACTAATATATGAATTCCAAGACCAGAAGGGAAATGGAGAAACGCGACAACAGCTGTTTGGACGGTGAGGTTATTTCACGTAATTCAACCTAGGGCCCAATTTGTTCGTGATCGTGAAGCCCTACGGTTCCCCCCTCGTGCTCGGGACCTCACCAAAGGTGGTGGTCTGGCTTCATGGATTAGGAGATTGCTTACTACCCTTGAGTTATAGCACTTTAGATCGGTACCGATTATCGACACTTGTTTTAGTTGAAAATGTCGAGTTACTAGAAAGCTTCCAAATGTTCTATTCGTGGATTCGCCCACCATCAGTACATCAGAAATTTCGACACATAGCCAACCATTCTGCTTTTAGCATACTTCAGTATTTCACACCGATCGGTGGACTAAATGCAAGGATCGTTGATGTCCTAGAAGAACCGAGTCGAGTGCAGGAAACCTCCGTACAGTCACCTACAGTAATGATCAGACAGTATTCTAGTATGGTTTCTCTAGGATTGCAGAAAAAGATTTGCCAAACCAGCACCACACCATTTAAATGAATGGGATCCGCACGACAAATCGTGAAGGTGTTCCATTCAAATTTTGAAATAAACACTATATTTTTAAATCAATTGTTGTCTGAAGACAATAGTCAAAGAGCGCTATACCACGATTCTTTTTTGCAACAACTGTTTAAGTCCGGATAATGGGGTCGAGATTGATCGCGAGATGAGTTTGTTTAATTTGGTTGCCTCTCAAAGTTCATTCAACACATGACGCGCCTAAAAACTCCACTGTCAGCCATTTCGACATCTTAACGTTTTTTTGAATTTTGATTGAATTCATCACGTTTTTACTTTACAAGCCAAGAAAAATAGATCAATCGAAACATTCATATCACAACCAACCGCATGTGTCGTCTAATATCTAATTTCCGTGCTTTCCATACTGTTAACTCGTCACGTCTCATGAAGAGTGAATGGTGTGAGGACACTGACCTGCATCGCTCGGATTCGGTCGAACCAATCGCACTCGACGACCACCCAGTCGCCGCTGGCGTTCGGCCGCATCTCTGCAATCATCAGCCGACACTGAAGTATATCAACTGAGCAGACACATCATGAACGCCGACTTTAGCGAAGGGAGATTGCGAACTTCCACACATCAACGTGCTACTGTCTCTACTTCACAGCATAAAAACACTCTTACGCAATGGTAACACCTAGCAAACCAGCTAAAGATAAAAGTGAAATGAATGAAAGACACATGTATATGAAAGCAAAAAAACATTGAACAGAAAATCGGTAAGAAAACAGAAAATGGTCGAAACTCTCCGGAAGACAGGGACATTCTTGAGAATTCTCACTTCTAAGCTGTATGAATGTGAAGAGCTGTAGTCAGCTCGTCAAATGTCATTAAACCACAGCTGCTCGTAATAATATAGTTTGTGTATGCGCATAATTAACAAAGTAAACAACTTTGGCGTTTTAATATAACAGAAAACACAGTGCTTGTTTGAAGGCCCCTCGCACTTTTAAAATCTCGGTAATTAATCTTAACGCAGATGTGTAGAGAAGTGACGACTTTAGTGAATAGCAAGAAAAAGCCGTCAGTTTACTTGGAAAAGAATTGATAGTGAAGTGGAAATGATATTGTGTAAGGCAATTAGTGTCGAAAAGACGAACATTCAAAATAGAAAAAAAACTTCTTGAAAACTTCTCGAGGCTTTTTGGGTAAATGCCAAAAACCCTGGAATGAATAGCAGGGAGGAATGCCCACAGGTCGTACGCGACCTGACCCCGTATGTTCGTATCAATTTCTGATGTGGGATGGTGCAGTCGTCAACCACATGCGACTATAATCGGCTGTTCTAAACTTCCTCATTGGAAGTCACGAAAAAAGCGGTGGGTTTTTCGAGAAGCTGTTGATCATGTAATTACCATAGAGTTTTTCGTTTTTTTGTAAGTGTCATTGAAGCGTTTGGCCTAGTAGATTGTATATCAGCATACCCTTCCAGGCTCTGAAGAGGGCGATACTGCCGAAACGTCAGCTGGTGTTGTATTGTATTGTGTTTCTCTACGGAAGTAAATGCATGCTGTTTAAAAACCTCGCGATTGCTGAACAAGAAAACGACGCACTCAAAATAGAGGTTGGAAAAAGCTTGGTGGGAAATCGCGTTGGGTGAGAACTATTATCACTTCCTTGCCTTGATTTCTATCCATGTTTCCACAGCATTTCTCTAGGGCTTAAAAAATGGATGTGAGTCTGTCTTAAGCCAAGGCGTTGAGGGATTCGCAGAAGACGCCACTAGCGGAAACGTCGGAAATCCCAGTTTAAGCGGACGATGTGGGTCATGGACAGCGTCAAACGAGCACGATATTGGACTCCAGCATCGTCATATTCTGCTTTAATGTAATTTTCCAAAAAAAAAACGAGAAACGAAACGCGTTCTTGCCCACCGCGAAGAGAGGTGTGTCTTCAACGAATAGGTCGGATTGAAGAACTGAGCCGCTCTACCTTTTAACGAGAAAACAGGTTTTTCGATCATATACAATAGTTTCTTGATCAGTAGAGCGTTTCGGGAGTGCAAAGCTCTATCAACCTGTAGAGTAGATTTTATCCTCTCGCATCAATAGCTTATATAGTTTTCATACTGTGTCCCGTGAAATCTAAACGTGTTTAGACGTAAGAGATTCAGAACTTTGTCACAGAAACGCAAGTTTCGAAATGTTCCAACGAAGGAGCGGTAGCTGCAAACAGAAACGATAGTTTGGAGAGAACCCAATCCTATGCTGCTAGCCGAAATCCCGCTTGTAGATTTACTTTCCTGTTCGAAGAATGAGATTTCGAGCAATAAAGTGGAAGAAATATACGGCTTAAGCTCCAGAAAAATAGGGTTTCATCGCTCTAAAAAAATTTTGGCTCTATAGGCAAGGATCTTCAGATTTCGATAGTCTTTACCGAAATTAATAAAATTCGTTATAAACTGAGATATGTTGATTTAAACTCGAAAGAGGAGAGTATTTTCGCACTCCTATAGAGGTCACGTCGTCGTGCAAGCGCAAAGAGGTTAAATTTGCAGCACAACGTGCTGTAACAGATGCCAAGCACAAATTGAAAGTTCGAATTTACTGACAGCATATGAGAGCAGTTGATTTTCAACTGCTATCCCTGCAACGGTACCTTTAATGCTACATGTCTCAAATCTTCCATATCTTCCACGAACTCCGTGAATAAATCAGGTAAGTGACATATTCAAGAAGATGAAGGGAACCTCGTCAAAAACGATAAGTGAAGAAACAGAAATAAGGGGGAAGCGAATAAAAACCTAAAAAAACCTAAAAAGCCGTTTTCAGTCGTAAACGACACAGCAAAAGACCGTTGAAAGCTCAAATAATCCGGCTATCATTTTGGTAGCAGTATCGATCAGTGTGAAGCGAAACCTTAACAACATTAAGTCGTAAAAGCTCTTTTCTTCGTGATGGACAGAAATTGTTCATTAAAAGGAAAAAAACATTCGACTCATTTCAGATTGTAAAAGCCTTGATTTGGATGGATATCAGTATCTCACAAAGACAGTGTTTGGCACGGAATGAAAGACTTGAGGGAAAGGCAGGATGGACAAGAACTATGGATTGATCGATAGTTTGAACGGAATAGAACGCCGTTAAGGTAACGAGGTTACACTGATAACGCCTAAGAACACCATAAAATAAGGGGATTTGAAGAATTCTTTTTAGCAGATCGATGCAAAAATTTAGAGTATGGGATTCGACTAATAATGATAACAAGCATGTCAGAATAAGAGGCGTTTAATCGTGTCATTCTTACGATGGAACCCATACGTGTTAAGAGCGAAGCACTAGAAGTTCTCAGATAACACGTGAAAGTCCACTGACGACGAATGTGACCAATGAACTTTTGCTTCTGCAATTATGCAAAAGACAAAACACAAAGCCTTCATAGTTGACCAATCTTTGAGCAATGGGCCATTCATTTGACTTCGTCAAGGCATCGAGAGGTGATTGAATGCTTATATAATAAGTTATGGTGGCCTAGCGATGTATTCAGTGAGTTATTTTGCCGCCTTACACAAATCAGATAGCAATTTGCCAGAGATAGGGAGGAAGAGAGGCTTGGTGAGGCGCAAATTCGAGCTGAACACCACATGTGTATTGAATGGCACCTCTACCTTCTGCGTCAAACGTACCATCTTTGAATAATATTACCTTTCGTCCTGTTGGTCGTCAAGTGACTCAGACGGGTGCCAGTAAAATCTCCACTTGTCACCCTCGCTTGCGAGAGTGTTTAGTGTGTTCTGCTCGTCTTAAGGGCTCGCCTCACTGAGGATCATATGTTTCTTTTTGAGTCACAATCTCAACTTGTTATTTACTGCCTACACCTTTTAATGGCAGGGTATATATTGCGAAATATAACTTTAATGATGCTGAGATATTTGCAAAACTCCGGACTGCATGTGTCTGCGGTGGGGAACGAACGTGCTATTGTCCTTTCTGAGGAGTAACGCGTTCACCACCACACCATGCTGGTCCTTCGTTTCGCCTGTCTCTCAGCTAGTTCTCTAGGTCTGGAGTTTTGCAAATATCTCAACATTATTAAAGTTATATTTCGCAATATATACCCTGCCGTTAAAAAGAGTAGGAAGTAATTAATAAGTTAAGATTATGATTATAACTGCAACTTCAGCTTAACTGGGTTCATTGCCGATTTGGGCCCCCCAAATCAATCCCACTGACGGGTGATTACTGATGGCAAGAGATCGATTGAACTAGCTGAGAGACAGGCAAAACGAGGGACCACTGAAAAACAGAAGCACTGAAAAATGTCTATAGAGCTCTAAGCAATAAAGTTCAAAAATAAGTTAGAGGTTTTGTTCCTGAGACCAAGGACAGTGTGCATACATAGCTTAAATCATCCATGCGTCAACAAGAAAAAGACAGTTTTCACTTCATTTTCAAATGCTTCTCAACTAGTATAACATGTCACATCAACGCTCTCATACTTATATCACAATTCCTCTCACAAAAGAAGGAAGACGTTTCTCAAGACGTTCCTACAATACAATAAAGAACTTGCATTTGCTTTTCACTAAATACGATTAAAAAAGTTATTCTTAAAATAAACTTAGAAGGAACACGTACGAATCCACCCATGCGGAAGAATATACACGTGGTCTCACTAATGCCGATGTTAACAACAATATGACTTAACTGAGAATTTTTGATACCCTGGAATTCTTATGCTTAACAACGGGCCACTGTTGCCTTTGTTAAGAGGTTTTGAGCTTTCAATCCCACTGACGGGTGATTGCTGTGGCAAAGATCGATAGAAATAGCTGAGAGACAGGCGAAACAAAGGACCCGCATGGTGTGGTGGTGAACGCGTTACTCCTCAGAAAGGACAATAGCGCGTTCGTTCCCCACCGCAGACACATGCAGTCCGGAGTTTTGCAAATATCTCAGCATCATTAAAGTTACATTTATTTTAGAGTATTCTTAAAAAAACTCCTACCAGCTGATCGGTGGTCGTACTGCTCCTATGGAATTTGGTCGCTAACGACCATTGTTCATCCATCGGTTCCGTTTCAGACGCATCACGTGTCGGGCTCACCTTATTTTCGACAGTTTGCCATTTAGAATGGCGTCTCCGGTTTCCATCGTCGACGTAGGGCAGAAATTCGTACGCCTTTTCTCATTTGAGTTACACGAGATACTCTTAACATCGCATTCTCGGCTGCGCATTCGATATCGTTGAGTGATCGATCATTCATCCTGATTACATAGCGATTAGGCTTCCGACGGTTATGTTAACGCAGCAAGAATCGAGGAGTCGAAAAGTGGGCAGGGAAGCCCCGTGTACCAAAACCCTGATGGTCTCGAAAGCCCCACAAGCAGCTCGGTTCCTCATGCTCAACCCTAAAGCCAAGTAGTTCACCATTTTGGCTTCCGGACCTAGATAAACGTAGCACGTGCAATCAAAGATAGTCATTCCTTTGGTCGTGAAAGGAGCATGAAAATCAAATACGAATGCAACACAATTTTTAATAATCGCTTTAGATTATGACGTTGTAATAGTAGCAAGGCATTTTCCACCGACAACTTCTAAGAGGCTGAGAAATAAACAGACGCTTCTAGAAGAAAAATTTTAGTTCAAAGATCTGTGAATAGCATTTAAAACTAGTTAGCCAGTTGTGGAAGAAGCAACACATTGATGAAAAATGTCGGCACGAAGACCAGAGTGTAAGGAGATTACGTTAAGCAAATTTAATCGTGGCGGGAATGAGCAACTGCCTCTGTCACAAAAGGTTGCTGAAAATTAATCTTGGTGGTTTTTTTCCGGGAATGTGGCTGCAATCTATCTCCTTCTGGATAAGCATTTACTCAACCTCGTTGAATCATACAGATAATGCAAGCAGAGGCTAATGAGTAATGGACTTTTCCTGAGATTTGATTCTCTTCTCCAAAAGAAAAAGTTGGATAGTCTAGTTGGGATCAAGGCGCTCTTTTACAAGTCAGAAATTAAAAAAGGTGTTCAGTGACAACGATGCTGAGATATGAGCACAACTCGGAGCCCCAAGTGAGCTTCGAACCCGCCATTACCCGTTTTCTCCGAGGCTTCAAGTGGCTTCCACTTCCACTGCACCATCCAGCCTCCTAATTTGGCTTTTTGTCACGCAGTTTTTTTTCATCCTGACGGTGTCATCAGCCATCAGCCGTCAATGGGAATGATCTAAGTAGCATAAGTTGGAATTGAACCCAGTTAGGCGGGAGCTGCAGTCGAAATCACAATGTTTAATTTTATGGTCGAGTGCATGGCGCAACATTCTTCATGCTTCTTCCCCCAAGGAAAAATCATTAACAAACGCATTTCATCCTTTACAACCCCGTTCATAGACTGACTGATAAGAAGACCGGCAGCCCAGTGTTGTCTTGAATTGTTGTTATTCGTGAATGACGACAGCAAACAACCAAGAATATCGCACGTTATGGTCAGTGAGCTTAAGTGAACCTCAAACTTCGTGAAAGAAGAATCTCAGGTTTTGTGGAATTAAACCGGAACTCCTTGTAGCTCGCTGTATGCTTTAAACCACACAACCACAAAAACAATAGTTAGCTAAAGCATTCCGAATTCTTTGTCATTTTCCCATCTGTTTAGGCGGTTATTTTGTTATTAACATAATTTTACCAACATACGGAGTGACCATTGGTAGAATGTTATAAGGAAGACAACATATTCTATCTTTGAAGATACTCATTTCTAATAGTAAAAACAGAATGGAGATGGCTGGAAGATTGGTTTGCTTAGTCGGCCTAAGGAACCAAAAGCTTTTATATTATAATCAGTTATGCACTCCACTCATTGATATGTGGAGCAGCCCCATTGTTTTCTTGATTGATATCAAACAACTTATTTTATTTTATTTGATCCGTCTTCAACTCTGCGTGTTTAATTTTATGGTCGAGTGCATGGCGTGCAATTCGTTTCCTCGCATTCATCGTCCACTAAGGTCTTCCAAGTTCTTACGTGTGGCTTCGGTTCCTGCTCGAGGATTTCCATTTCGCCTGAACGTCGTTGAATGCTGGTCGAGCAGTTCTCCCTGGTGTCCTGAGATAGCCGAGCTGCAGCGCTCCCAGTTGGACTGTAGAGAGTGATTTTTTTTCCAGACAAATCCGGTACCAATTTCCCGATTCCGGAGGAATGAGAAACTTGGTTGGCTCGGAGCGGAATCGAACTAGCACCATGCTCGTGATGAGAGAACATCACTACCACTGTGCCATCCACCCTCCATAATTCCCATTAAAACTATCATTCTACTTGTTTTGTCCGACTTCACATGTGAGGATCTCGGCACTTCCTCACTCGCTGGTTTGCTTCATATGTGCCACCCACGAAGGCTTTCAGGTTTCTATACGACTTCGGCTGTCACTGAAAGACTCTTCGTATTCTTCGCGAATGTCGTTGAATACTGGACGGTTATATTCTTCAAAATTCAACAGGAGTTTTGTAGCAAAATGGAACAACAAGCGCACAAGGAAGATATTTCATACATTTCTCCATCGGTTTATTAAAATGAAAGCAAAAGAGTGCTAGTTTATTTACGAAGTAGTTAGTTGTTATCGTTTTCTCCCGGATTAATCCGGTTCAATGGTTGAATGACCGGAACAACTACAACCAGCTTGCTATCACTTTTCTATATGCACAGGACTAGTGCCTTGTGCTTCCTTTCGTTTTTCACTGGTAGAGCAAATGCCAGTTTTTTTGGTTTTTGACATTTATGGTAATGACAGAGCCTTTCATATCACTCTTCTAGCATGCAAATGAACGACGAGCAGGAAGGCGCCCAAATTCTTCGCATAGAGCCGAGTGATGGTTCTTCTTTTTAAATAACGACGCTCTTAGTCCTTTCACTGAAGTACCTCTAGATTCTTCTGAATTTTTAATAAGTTGCGGTGGTGCCCATTCACTTATAATTTCTTCTTTAAAAAGCACTAATAAGAGAAAAAAAACGAAAGAGGTAAAGTTTTACAGAACAGCCAATGCAATTCTCCTTGATTCTTTTCCTCGGTCCTTTACAAAACAAGATTTTCAATGAATTAGCGAGCATGCTTGTTTGAGTGTAGTGAAATCATGGTTTCGAGCGTTTCCACTCTGCACACGTATCACAGAAAGTGGAAGGTACGGGACAGGCCTAAAAGTTCGACCTCAAAAAATGCTCAAGTCTTAATATGCAACAGGAAAAGTTTGCACGAGTAGAAATGCGAAAAGGAAAATCGATATGCAACCTGAGTTACTCTTGAATGACCTAAAGGACGCCTTTTTTCTTCTGTGTCTTCACGAATGCTGTCTCCACTTTTAGTTTTTGAGAGAACTTTTCCCATTTCGATTCCCCGTTCTTTAGGAAACCGACGCATCACACAGAGCCATATGAATATTCTCGAGTAGAATAAAGATAATGCCAAAACTCTCAAAGACGTTTTCCATAATTTCAAGGCGTCATATTAATAGTGGCAGTGGTAGCAGAAAAATATCTAAATAGCGAATGGGAATACGGGCAACGTGGAATACGCCGCTCGCTTGTCCTTCACGTCCCGCTGTCATAAGAATCCGGTTAAAGGCATCATTTAGGCAATAAGACCGGAAAAACGGTGACGGATGCATTTTCCTAGCTTTGAAACGAGTGACAACAAAGTCATGACAGCGACAGCTACAGGGGAGGGAGGTGGGAGGAGTGACATCTCACACATGTTAAAAAAACGGATCGAGCGGGAACAGGTCAAATTTTGCTGGTTTGAGAACGACAGACGTGTTAGAGCGGTGTTCATTGGGACAAGATGTGCCAAATACGCAGAAAAAGTAAAACATTTCCGGCTTCAGAACAAGAGACGAGTCAGAGCGGTGATGTTAGCGGTTGGATGTCTCAAATGTGCAGGAGCGACAACTCACTCGTCATCTGCACTTTTCGCAATCACATCCGAAGCTGTCGTATTTGATTTCAAGATATCAAACCGCAATGTTCTAAGTTGCTATAAATCTAAACAGATGTAATATACTGTCAAATAGACAACTGAAAACACTGTTATCACTGGGGCATGCTTAAACTAACCAAAGATTAAGGGTTATTAGTGAAAATGTTACTACTACTCAAGAGTAACGGTTAGAGACAAAATATTTTTGGAGATCATTTTCCTATCAGCATATTAATGTGGAAATGAAGGCCATTACAGCTTTAATATGGGAGTATCAAATAATTTTCAACGGATTTTTGTTTGTACAATCTTGAATATTGCATACAATCCATTTATTCAGCGCACGTTAACTGAGATTAAGTGCGAAGCACTTGCCAAGAAACGATCATACATAGGTCGTTCTCTAAACTCAGAATAACATCGTGCAGTGCTTTTACCTGCACACCTTGTGTAGCGAACGAAGCAGCTCATGAAGAGGGTTCCGGTGAGAGCAGACTGTTTGGACTCCTTAACTGAATGTCATCTAGATAAGTAGTAACTACATAAACTCGAAAAAACCATAGAATTCTCCATTCCTCCCAGTCGCGTTGTAGAACTACTCAGTAGGTTAATATCACGCGATGGACACGAAGAGCACCTTTGTGCAAGGTCCTTTATTTCCACTGTTCTTGGTAAGAATGCAGCCACAGAAAACTCAGTGAACACTGTCTTGACAGCCGATTGCTCTTGTAGAGAACTCCCGATGAAAATTTTGAATTCCTTGACAGTTTGTGTCGTCACGTTGGCAGATGAATCTTTTCTGTGCATCGGTGTTCGACACTCAGGAGGAACTTCAACCACGATCAGAGGATAATCTATGGGAGGTGTCAATAATGTCAAAAACTCCCACCATGGATGAACTACTGACCAAGATACTTGTGAAAAATTCTAATGATACAAGCAAACAAGTGACATAATCAATTTCATTTTTGTGCTACTTAGCACAGCCATCATTGATGCCTTTTAAACGACGCTGTTACCTTTCACTCATTCAGACAGTTCACTCTGCAAAGAAACAAGCTTAAGATTAACAAGGAACAAATAACAGATAACAGAGGAATAAAACTGTTGCAAAACTTTAGGTAGATTTTAACTTATTATTAACGGCACACTTTTTTTAATGGCAGGATATGTTGAAAAGTATAACTTCTATAATACTGAGATAACTTCAATGATGCTGAGATATTTACACAACTCCGGACTGCTGGTCTGTGGTGGGAAACGAACGCGCTATTGTCCTTTTTCGGGGTATAACGCGTCCACCACCACACCATGCGGGTCCTTCATTTCGCCTGTCTCTCAGATAGTTCTTAGATAGATTACTAAAATAACGACTTTCGAGTTATTTAATCGAAGAATGGAAAAATAATGCTCGTGGAATACAGGTGTACGAGGACTGAATGACACACTAGTGAGAATGCAACTGGCGACTTGGTCGCTTATTCAAATGAATATTCTGAATAGTTACGCAGATTTTTTTTATCCTAAATGCTTCATTAATCTCTACTTTAAATGTAGCTCCTAACCGAACACTCATCACCAGGACAGAAAAGATTTGAAATGAATTGGTATCCAGCTGCAGACAATCCTACGATCATTATAGATGTATTCCAGCAAACAAAGCTGTTCGAACACTATTTTAAATTACTGCATTACCCATCCGAGAGTTTGGGACGTAACGAAAGGTCAATATGTGTACGTTGAACTTGTTGTCTTTAAGGACAGACACAAATGAAATTACGAAGTGACGAGAATCGCTCATTTCCGTGCTACATTTCAAGAAGACAAGAATAGTTCTAATTTAGGACAGTTTTTCAATTAAATAAGAAAAGGCTATAATGAAATTCTCTTGACAAAAACATTGTCAGGATAAACAATGATCAGAGTAAAATTAAAGCCACACGATTAACGCTCACGTAACGTTTCCGCATAACGATCGGGTTGTGGATGCTGAACAAACTGCCAAACTACCTATTACGTGGAGGATTTCCGTGAATAGAAAAGAGGTATAGCAAGGAGCGGCCTTTTAAAAGATTATCCTAACGTGGCAGAAGCCCAAGCGCTACCGCTTGATGGATGAGTATTCGAAGCAGGTGAGTATTCGAAGTGAAGACCATGACGAAATTCATCCGATTTCCACATTTTTCTCAAAATTTCAAGGGTTCGTTGTTTTTTCTACAGCTACAGGCTTTGCTCCAAGCCTCGGATATGATATGCTGGCCTTGTAGTCTTGCTCATATTTTCGCTTTTTCTTCAACATTTTTCACAAGGGACAAAATAAGCCTCCTTTTAGAGGTTCTCGACGACGCCATAGTACGTATTGCACTACCTGGTTTTTCAGTTCTCTCGGATTTCACGACAGATGACGTCAATATAAGTTAATATCTCTGCTATCCATAGTTTTGCTGGGTGTGTTTGCGTTGAAAAATTTTCAATTTTCGCAATTAGCTATGCCAGAAGTTCTGCCTGAAAAGCCATAAAACTAAATTGCTAGCGAAGATGCTGCATATGCTGACACACAGTAGGAGCGCATTACATAGAAAAACATCGTTTCTTCTGGAGTACTGTAACAAAATACAACATACTTTACACCTGACAGCGAAGACCTTCATGGATCGCTCTGTTGTAGTAAACACTCAGAAAATTCTTTCAGTAACATGGTAGTGATTCATTGCGTAAGAAAGACTTTTATAATAATATTATAGCACTCATTTCCCAAGGCCAAGCTGCTTATTATGGTTACCTAAAAACTTTCCCAAGTAGCTTCAAGCAATAAATCTGCTTGCGACTGACGGAGTTTTGTGAATCCATTCGTAAGGGTTAAGAGAATACATAGAAGCGGTTAGAAACCAGTCAAAATCAAAAGAAGAAAATCAGAAACCTGCTCGAATCTATGTGTGTGAAAGTCAGCTCGTTGAAAAAAGTTTGCTGAACAACTGCCAATCTCTTATACGACAATCATGACAGGCTGTCAACTCTGTGAAGAAGTTGAGGGCCCATGAGAGCGGCGACAAACTCACTAATTTTTTAAGCTGGTTCGTGCTTCTTTTCATGGATTGTAGGAACCAAACGTTATAGGAATACGGACTTTCATTTGGGGAACGGAAAACACGGAACTATGGTATTAAATTGGCGACCGTACCCGTAGTCCACTTTAATATTTTAAACTGATTATCGTCCAAAATAGTCAGACTAAAGTAAAAACTACAGTTATACAATCATAGTTATAAATGCGTTACAGGAGAACTGAAACACGGAGGAAAGATCTCAAATGTAGTACATTTTTAGGTGTTTCCACAAAGCAATTAAAAGCGTAGTGGAAGTATTGGAAAATTAATGAGGAAGAATGCTTAAAGAGAAGCTGTTTTATCTTGAAGGGCGTAATTGAACTGCCTTGTGGTGAGCATGACGACAAGGAAAAAGGCCTAGATGAGATGGAATATTCAAATGACACTCTAAACTTAGGAAAAAAAGAATAGACAGTAAATAAAAGGCTAAGATTGTGATTATAACTATAGCCTCAGCTTAACTGGATTCAATGCCGATTTTGGCTCCCCAGATCAATCCCGTTGCCGGGCAATCGATAGAACTAGCTGAGAGACAGGCGAAACGAAGAATCCGCGTGGTGTGGTGGTGAACGCGCCGCTACTCCCCGGAAAGGACAATAACGCGTTCGTTCTCCACCCCAGACAACTGCGGTCTAGAGTTTTGCAAATATCTCAGCTTTACAGAAGTTAATTTCGCAACATACCCTGCCTTTAAGAAGAATAGGCAGTAAATAAAAAGGTTAATACTCTAAACTTGGTTCTCATTTTGTGCCAGCACATGTTCAGAACAATGATGTTAGGACAATCGAATCCGAATTAATACGCGAAGAAGGAAGCTCAGAATAACGTCTGCACTGAGCAGAGCTGGTAATAATTAACTCAAGTCCCAACGCTTAACTTTTTATCTACTACCTATGTTCTCTTTTCATAGGAGGGTACTATGTGGAATTCAATCACAATGATGCTAAGAGATTTGCAAAACACGGCCCTCAGGGCAGATTCGGACATGCGATTATTCTTTTCGTGGTGATGTGTCCAGTTAGTGCTTCAATCCTTCTACACAAGTTTGCTACCACTTTGCTAACTCCGGAGGGATGGAAGTCTTGCTGAGTGTATCCGAGGCACGGGTGAGAACGAAGTACTGTGTGTGTTTTGCACAGGACCTCTAATCACTGAGCTACACGCATTCCCATAATTAAGCCACAATTATGTTAAATAAAAGTTTCTTTGCAAAAGTGTTTAAAAGTTCTATTTTTTCAAAATTATGCGGCAAAAATTACTAGCCTACATGAAAGTAGGGTTGTTTTACCCTATGAAAGAAGACAAAGCACTAGTAAAAACCTCCTCATTATGTGTGAACTTCAAGAAATGTTGCGACAAAATTATGAGATATTAAACGCTCTACTGCATAAAATGAAAACTTCAAAAATCCAGCGTCACACTTTATCGTGAAGTCGTTTTCGTGTAGGTTGTTCAGCCTTGGCTTTTTGCTTTGAGGTCCCATTTTCATTCGAAGATGTAAGAAATTTCTGAAACTAACGGTTTTAAGACTGAATTGTTCGAATCGACGTGTTTTTTACAGCAAATATTCTCTAGAACATCATCATTTGTAACATATCCTAAAGTTTAAGGGCTTTGTAAGAGTTCTGAAGAAAGAATTCCGAACACGAGTGAGGGGTCCGACAGAAAACTTAACGTGCAGTTTTACGGTTAACCAAGTGATCGTAGCACCTCTATGCCCTAACAATCCTAGTAAGGACCGACGGAGCCGAGCAGGTTTTGACACGGAGTTTATAGGTTCCTCTCATAAGAGCTGCTAATGATCTTTACTCGCTTGGAGGACATGAAGACCACTACATTATTCCACGATGTTGTTCATTTTAATTGCTTTCGATTGAGAAGTACGCATGGAAAGCCTCAATAGCTCCGTCGTAGTGGGAAAAAAGTGATTGAAACCTCTTCAGATGGAAACGTAGTAAAAGAACACTTCCATTTTACTCAGGAATAATTTAATTCAAGGTTCTAATCAAATAGACAATGCGAATGCGCAAGATCCTATGAATCCACTTAAGCTAATAGCAACTATGCGGTCACCTCTTGGCTTATTTTAAACCATTTCTTCGCCAACATCGTAAGTGCCGTGTGGTGTAGCAACGAATCGGCCTATAATCCTCCAAATAATGGAGGTTTACGGCCATAGTGAATTTTCGAGAACTACATACTATTAGGTTTATTCATAAACTGTGGCCGATTTAAAGCTGCATCTTGTTGACATTGATATAGTAAATCGACTGAAAACCTCCTTCCATAGCCGGCTACCTTGAATATTGTAAGGAGAATCGACTCGACCAGCACTCTACGACATTCCAGAAGTTGAAACATCACTGAATACGAGAAAAACAAATCGAATTCAAGAATTGCTGGGATCTGCACAGTAGATGTAGATGTAGATGACAGGTCATGTAGATAATAAGAAGAAATTAAAAGCTCTCAGAATCCATGTTTTTCTTCCTACAAGGCAAGAGTTCATGTATGTTACTAACAAACCTTTGTTTTCCGTTTCTGGTTTCCGGAAGCGACGAATCTTCAAGTGGAATTGTCAGCATCTATCTGCCCGCTTGCTGAATAGTAGATTGTTGACGTGGTGCGTAAAAAGTAGTAGTCGGTGGGTGAGAGGTCCAGTGGGGATCTTGCATGAAGTGGAGCTTAGTAGCTCAACTAGTACCTTTGAGTAGAATTCATAGTGACGGTTTATGATCACTCCGTTCAATTGTGTGAGGCACACATTTGTCGAACTTTTTTATCGTTCAAACTAAGTCTTCGAAATACCGAACCACTAATTGATTAACGTCGATTCTTGCTCAGCAATGCAACTTCTTTTCAGAGAGTCAGCTGCAATTATCGACTTCACATGGTCGTCATCAACTGCTGATGGTCGCTCGAGGCAGTCTTCATCAACAAAGCATCTATCTGTAGCATAAATCTCTTCGAACCATCTGCACACTGTGCGTCTGGAAACGCTTCCCTTCCCTATGGCTCTGATGACACTTCGAGTTATCTCCGCTGCCACATATCGAAGTTTGAGGTAAGTATGAACTCACGAACAAAAATCCTATGAATTTCTTGCTTAAAAGGCAACAACTTAACTACCTTGGAGTCGCTGTGAGTTAAATGTAGGAAAACCATTATATGTTAAACACAGAGGGTGAAATGAGCTTGAAAATGCTATATAACAACAATGCAAAAGGCAAAATATTGCAATCGTTCCTGAGTTAGCCTAAACTGAACGGTGGAGAGTACAGTTGCACCAATACGAATCTTTCACTGAAGCAGAAGTGTAGCGCTTTGGTAGCCCTAGTTCATTCACCGATACTTGCCGCAGCCGATCACTGCTTCTCCCAAGTCCAGTCGTTCCATAGCAATTCCCATGTGTATGTACAATGTGTATGCACATATATATATATATATATATATATATATATATATATATATATATGCAAACTACTCACACGATACTCATTAAAAGAATTTCATATATGGGACCTGAATGAAAACGCTAAAACAAACACGCCCACTGAAAGCAGAGCGGAGTAAAGTGAGAATTGAAGAGATTGCTTCTGAAAGAACGGATAGAATACGAATGGCCTTTAAGCTGTACACTTGCTCGGTGATTTCGGGGGTTGACGATGCTGGGACACAACAATTTCACTGGTTTAAACATATTTCTGACTGACCAAGTTTCACCAAGACGGCACAGAATTCAATTCACTGGCCGGCAATGCCAAATGGATTGTCGAGTTTCCAACGAATGACGTTTATAGGACAACCTAATCAGAAGGTATGACTAAACGCGACGTCACTCTTTTGTTTCCGCAGTGTAATTGTGGGTACCAACTCAAATACGTTCCTTCATCCTTCGTTGTTTCTTCATGAACAAGCTTTCTATACTGTCTACATACATAAAATTAAGAGCGAAAATCAGAAGCATTATTATTATCATAATCAAAGAGTATTACATCTGCAAATGTCTTTTAGCATTTCGAAAACGAATAACGAGAAGAGAAATGAGAAAAAACTCGAAACATTCCTGAAAGGGTGAAGCTGTGAAGGATAGGGAGGGAACAGACAGCAAGAAAAAAGAGGGAATTTTTCAGCCAGAGTAGCCAGATGTAGAAATGAAAATTTCCTGTAATACAGGTTTATTACGTTAGAGAGTTAAAATATGCGTTGCCTCGAATCAGCTCCCACTGCGTCACAAAGCCTTCCATCCGTCCGGGGTCGGCTAATTGGTACCAGACTTGTCTGCGAGGATACCAGCATTGGCTCGATACATCGGTAGGCTACCGCAAGGTGTTGTTTAGGCTGCACTCAATCACATCTAGGGTTCGAAGGTTCAGCCCCTCTCGTCAACGCCGACTCTTTTGACCTATTGTTTATGGGTATAGGTAGTAAGCGTCGAAGATCAAATAGATGAATGAGGCAGAAAAATCGCAGAAAACTTAGCAATGTTTAGATAAAGAATGACGCAATCCCAAACAACCGGTATTCGCACCATTACATCAACCTCAAGCTAAACACACGGGAGCTCAGATGCCTGGTCTAGTCTTCGAAGTTTAGATTTCGAAAAAAAAGTCGAGAGACAACAGCTTCTCACTAAGAAAATCTAGTTTCGTCATAGGTTTTGTGCGATTTCCAACCATTACATTAGTATTTAAAGAACTCATTTGAACCACAATGAAGAACTCTCTAGTTCCAACAATTAAAGATTTCCAGAAAATGATCATTTTCCTTTGATAAATATTCCACTTTAGGATAGCCAGTTGATCGATGATAAGTACATTCCTACGGCGCGAATGAGTTTTGGGCAAACGCAACGAGGCACTGGTTCTTCGTTTTAGAACTTTGCACTGAATAATTTGTTGGGAAGATAATTATCTACAGTGTTTTAGCGTGCAACTGCCACACTCAAAGAAAAATTCCAATACTTGTGTGGTCCATTATTTGGATGGTGTTTCGTGAAAATGGCGTCAATGAAGCGGACAAAAAAGCAAAGCTTTGTTGAAGTTTACGGGCTGTTACCCAGACTACTCTATAAAGACTAGGTCTTGGTAGAGACCAATGACGAATAGTCAAGAATCTATGCGTTTAAATATTCAATTTTGCGAGTGTGGATGAATTTCCAACAAGAACCATAAACGCCTGAACTGCACGAATGCGATAAAAATGTCTAATTGGAGAATCTTAGCTGAATCAAAAATTGGTTTGAAGTGAGTAAGGAAGGTGGAACCGGAGTGCAATGTGTATTACGTTGATCCCATCGTTGCGTACTACAGCTGCATAAAGCCTAAAAGATAGGTAATCAAACGTTTACACATATATAGGTATGACGAAGTCAATGTTCAGAAGCAAATTGAAGATGACTCGACCAGAATTCAAAAAAATGCGTGAAGAAAGCGAAAAAATCTTCAAAAAGTAACCGAAACAACACGCAAAGAAGTTCGAGGACCTTCATAGATGGGTGATGCGCGGAAACGGATCCAATGGAAGATACACCAGGATCACCAGAATGCATATAAAGACGAATAATTTAGTAACGATAGCAATAATAATAATGTAGTGGAAATTGGAGAATAAGGATTAGCATTAATAATAGTATAGGAAAGCCTGTAATGGTTATGTAGAAGCGCAACAAGAGATAACCGGAAATGGCTGTGCAGTTGAACACCTTTTCCTACACACTGTCATAGAAAGGATGTTTTAGAATGGATTTTGGAGCGTATAACGGTATGTACAAACAATCGTTGTAAGAAGACCACGAGATTTGAGATTTGGATAGCAGATTGGACTCCCACGAGTTCGGAGTGGCTGTAGTGGCCAAATATGTATCGGTAGATGACGGAAATGTTTAAAAGCAATCGAATTCCTACAAGCGGTGCCATTCTGAAATGAAGCAGAAGTAATTCCTACGACCGACTTTCTATTAAGCTCGGTAATGATCAAATAATTCTCGACATTCTAGTTGAGCGAACACGAGGTGCTAGCTTATTCTTTATTTCGGTAAAGCTGACGTTTCGGTAGTATCACTTTCTTCAGAGCCGTTATTTTACGTGCTGCTTAGAGTTCATATGGTTGATGAGCCTTCGCTTTCTTTTTCTCAGTAGAATATTAGTAAGCAATTTAATACGCCAAGCGCTTCAGGAACACTAACAGAAAGATGAAAATCTGAATGGTAAACACATGATTAACAGCTTCTCAAAAAACCCACCTTTTTTTACGAGCCTTCCACCAAGGAAGAACAGCTGATCAGAGTCGCATGTGGTCGATGAATGCTCCTCCAACATCAAAATCCGATGTGAAGGTACTGCGGGGGATCACATGTAATTTTTGGGTATATTCTTTCCTGCTATTCATTTAGGGTTCTTGGTATTATCCAAAAAGCCTCAAGAAGTTTCCTGCGTTAGTGTATTGGCATCCCGTGGGAGAAAGTGACTTTTATGCCAAAATCGTTTCCGCTATGCTTTTGGATCCTATGTGTCCCTGGTGGGATATTTTGTCTTGTTTGTCGTCTACCGTTTAGGTGCTTCTCTACATGGATACACAAAGGCCTGCTCATTTCGCCAATAAATTCATATCCACAAGTGTTACAAGAGATTAGGTAAATCGTACCTAAAATCATGCAATCACCATCTCTGCCATAATGCAAATTACGCAATTCTCTGTTTGACATAGACTGTAATGTAGGCAGTTCCGAACTAACTGACGACAAAGAGTATTTGATGGTATTTCAATTATCGCTACCAATTCTTCTAAACCTGCCTTACTTAAGCGTCGCCTTATAGCTGCACTTACTTCATCGCTAACAAAGGGCAAAACAAACAGGATTATCATTATACATACACCATCAGCATCGTGTATAAAAGGGCATCACTGAGTAAGGATGCCTCATTCGAGAAGATGGTTCACTGAGGAAGACCTGGTTCGACACCAAGGCGAAGCTGCAACGTCGAGACGAACAACAAGCAGGGACCATCGACTCGGATCATCGGCTCTGAAGAAGACGAAGACGTCGAAACGTTAGCCGAAAATAAATATATTTATCAACCTCGTGCAAGCTTATCAAGAAAGAATACATATTGATTAAACAGGATTTTGTTCCGACCTAACCT